>CM052162.1:14398044-14439012 GCA_028455555.1 Augochlorella aurata | reverse complement strand
ACCACCTAGTCACTGTTACTTTAACGTTGTTATAACAACGTTACTGTCTCAAGCTATGCGAGAACGTGTTTCAAATTGCAAACACGTGTCCGACATTGCGCCGATCGAAAACTGCGCAGAACGTCGGAATATTTCATTATTAACATTAACGAGACGGGCCCTCCATTCCCAGAGATAAGAATACTTCCCGAAGAAGCGCCGGACTACTTATTGACACACCTAATATTTAGATTCGTCCCGTTCTCTCGTTTCCCGGCCTCCCGTTCCCAGCTTTACATCGTTACCTCGCCATCATTGTTTCTTTTCTGCAACTTTTCGCCAACTTCTGATTGGAATACCTCCTTTCTTTGTTGTCTGCCGGGATGGGGTAGTCCCTTGCATCCTCTGTTCGTTCCAAGTTTTTCTTTTCCTTGTTACCAAGGCCTTTTTTCTTCTAAAGATACCTACTTTTGCGTCAATTAGGCGATGGTTTCTTTGGTTTCTTGGTTTCTTTGCAGTCGTTATTGGCGGAACCCCGGAAAGTTTCCATCGTTGGAATTCGTCTTCGATAAGAAACCGTGCGATAATCTTTTAATGAAACATAAATTCTATAGACATTCTAACCGTGGCGCGAATGTTCGCGAAGCGTCTTCCTTCGTACGGGAGAATTTGCTATGCAGCGATGTTTCAAAAATTTTAGGCATTCGGCGGGATTCGAATATTTGCCAAAACTATGCTATAACGCTGCATTTAAGTTTAATTAATGTCATTTCGTTAATATTAGATCGACGAACTCTCGGATTTTTTAGTAATCTGCAACTTTATCATTGCAAAGATCGAGAGCTATACAGCTATACGTTTGCTTCTTCAAGGATGATGGGATCCTTCACCTATTGCTATTATTGTTTGCTTTTAACCAGTTAAGTGCGTTTGACGACTATATCCGTCATGAAGATGTGGCAGAATTTTGTGTCATGACGATTATATCGTCCAAATAAATAAATTCTAAATTCTAAATAAATTCTATACATTTTAACCAATTAAGTGCGTTTGACAACTATATCCGTCATGGAGATGTGGCAGAATTTTTTGTCATGACGATATAATCCTCCATGACGGATATAGTCGTCATACACACTTAACTGGTTAAAAGCAAACAATAAGGGCAATTCTGCACACAATTCTGCCACATCTCCATGACGGATATAGTCGTCAAACACACCTAACTGGTCAATAGAATACGTAGTCTCGCAAATTCGGCGTTACAGTCTTTTTTAAAAAGAAAACTATTATTGCTTAACAATGATGGATCGCGTAAACCTTCGGTCAGGGTTTAAATTCAATGTTTTAAATTAGACCATTTGGTCCATTGATCCTAATATTTCTAGTAAGACACTCGTTTATTTAACATCAAACGTACACAGCAATACGATATTCAATTCAATCTGACTTTTCGTCACTTTTATTATAACTAAATCGCGAACTCATTATAAAAATGTACTTATCAGTTTCAATAAACTCGAATAAGAATGTATCTTCGCTCTCAACAGTTTTAATTATTTAAAAATAACGTATTTGTGTCTCGCCTTGTGATGTTCTCCCTATTTTGTACTTCACGTTGTGATTTTTCTCATAAAAGCATAAAATCCACATTGTAATTATCACATATGCTCGAATCAAGTACTCTATCATATCGGAAGGAGGAATACTTTGCAATTCTAACAATTGTAAAATAAAGAATATGGATCCAGTCTCAAAACACACTCTGTTTTACAAGACCTGCTGTAAACATTCTAGGCATACCCTAAATGATCACTAGATCCTCTTGGAAACTGCTTTAAAAGCGATCTATGTTGCCTTATATTGCGGATCTTCGTGTACAATAAATATTGCCTGCATCAATTGCGAAAAGTTAAACGAAGACGGTTTCTCCTTTTAATATTTTCAACACATTAAAAATAGCGCCAAAAGATTGCTCTAACTTCGCTGCTCTGTATTTCAGTCATTCTGCCACAAACGCCTAAAATCCGTACCTGTTTAGACATCTCGACGTTTGCATTATAATATATGCTCAGATTAACAAATCTCTTCGTTCATTTTCCACGAAGCAGTCTCATTAACAATTTCAAGAAATTCGAAATAAACACTGAGAATCATTTTGACCTGGACGACAGCGTTAAAGTTCCACGACTGCAATTTTCTGCGAAATTGATTCTTCTTCCTCCTGGCACGCCTGTCTCCACCGATGCTTGCCCTAATTTCAGCCGAGTCAAAGTTTCTCTCTACAGGCGCAAGTCGAACCTCATCGAATCGACATTGCGCGTCCGCGAGTACTGTCGCCGGGTCTCTCGCTGTCTCCGGCCCAAGGCACAGGGTCGCGCGTGTTCCTGTGCATCGTGCCGTCTTGATGCGTGGCACTCGGTGCACGGAGTGCACTTAAAGCCTCGCTGCATCAGCGGCTGCCTCCTCTCGCGGCAAACGCGGAAGCCCTGCGTAGAAGCTTCGGACGGTGCGCGCATTCCGCTCGGAATAGAATCGCGGCTACGCTGCGAGTACTACGCGCGTACATGCACACCGGCTGCAACACACTGACCCATCGATGCGTTTATGTCGCGATGCGGACGCCGAATGAAGTTGCATCGAGCCCATAATGCGACAGCGCGACGACAAGTTTTCTCAAAATGTTGGACATAATTTATAATCCCGTACGATTTTTATGGAAATCGATGAGATCATGGTTTCAAAATTGCAGGATTGATTATGTTAGCAATAAACTGCAAAATAAATATTTCTTGAGTTAATCGTGTAATTGGAATATAAAGTTGAAAATTATTTGGAACGATTTCTTCGTCGAAAATGGGAATGAAGATCGATAGCCGATTTTATGCGTTTGTGGAAAATATGGGTAGGTCAATCTGGAAACTGAAAGTATTTAGAGAATTTGAAAAAATTATTATGGTATCTCATTCAAATGATTAAGAATAGAAATAAATGTTTCTGTAGCAACTAAAGCAGACAATTTTCATTTTGCATAAAAATCCGCGATGCAATGATCAATTGTAACCATGAACAATGTAATAATAAGCGGCACAATCAACGCCATTTTGCGGATAGAACTGTATTCACGGTTAAAATAATTTTAAGTCACTGTATATTTTGTTTGCGCATTTTTCTGCTCCCCAATATTAATTTAATCATTTTGAGTTATTTTTCGTCACTATATAAAATTAATTTATTTATACAAATTCCAATTTCTAGAAAATTATCGATCGGTGGTACTGACACCTTATCACTTCATTTATTTATTACATAAAACTATTACTATAATTTAACATATATGATTATCATTGCCCCGATAAGTCAATGTAGTGTATAACTTTATATCACGTAAATTTTAATTATAATTATAAATAAATATCTACCCCAAGGCTCACCGTGCCCCGGTCTCCCCTCCCTTGCCCTTACGATTACACGAAACCGATCGGTCCCGGCCATCGAAATCTCATCTCTGTTTTCGTGAATTCGGCGACGAGAGGCAGAATTTAGGGCGCGCCTCGGAAATTTCGGTTCTTATGCACGACATCGGCGCGGATACGTGACGCTTTAAACGGGACTCGGTAGGGAAGTTCCCGGCGTTATTCCGCCTTAACAATCTGTCGATAATAGGCCTGGAGTGTCATCGAGCGGGGAAAAAGGAAATCGAGGATTGGCCAGGGTGCCAAGATCCAGCGCAGCTGGGTCAGGACGTCGAGAGGGTTGCTCCCGTTAACGTTTCGATGATGGTATAAAGAGACGGAACGCGCTGGTGACCGGCGAGGAGGACACGGTGGAGGGAGAGGGGACACTCGCATCGCGTTTTCTACGTGCCTCGGGTCTGTTCATAATTTCCACGAGTTTGCTCGAAACAGAATCTTCCGGAGGCAAAGCGGCGTGCCAAGAACAGTGTCTGGCATCGGACGTTGCACGACTTCCTTGGCTTACGAATTTCTCGAATTTGTTTAACCCTTTGACTTCTAGGGGTTGAAAAGTGCCGAACAGCGCGACGGCACTTCGACTTAATTATACAGGGTGTGAGAAAATTATGGTAACAGAAGAAAATAGGAGGTTCCTGACGTCTTTTAAAGAAACCTTTTCCTTAACAAAAATGCAATCCGTGGCTTTGTTTACGAGTTATTAACGAAAAATGAGTGGCGAGGGCGCGAACTTTCAAGGCGCTGCAACAAATATTTTTAAGAGAAGAGTTATTTAACGTATAGATCATTTACTATTTAATAATATTGCTTAATAATTTCTCAGAAATAGATGAAAATCCCTCGTCTTATAATATCATAACAATTGAACGAATCAACTGCGACCTCTCCTTGCTACCTCTTCTCGCACTGCACATTATTACTAAAAAATTATTACGAGAAACGAATGCATCATTTCGAAGGTTGAAGCTTTCTCTTCCCAACGACTCATTCAGACGCAATGTACGATCACTTGTGACCGTTTCATTCAGCTTTGAATAAAAGGCGTACCGCTAGCGACCAGACGCGTTCCTCATTCGTATATTGCGAGACCACAAAAGAAATTCAGATTCAGTTGTCGCTGGTAATCAAGATAACTTGATTTATCCTTAAACGTGATAGCTATTAAGCTACCGGTCCTGCAATGAGTTAAGCACCGTCGTGAATTGGGTTCGTTTATTCTCGTAATGGTCCCCGACCGGATTCCAGTGTGTGGAAATCGATCGCCACGGGGTGCGTTCGAGTCGAATTTCCAATTTCCTCGGTCGCAGAAACTTTACCTTCTGGATTAAGAGGGTGGCCACGGTGCTCGACAAAATACTCGATTTTATACGGCGCAACGAAGTTTGCCGAACTTTCGCTCGAGACCCGAAGTTCGGGAATTGCAACGGAGCGAAGGGAAAACGGGAGCCGGGAGGGAAGGGAGGAAGAAAATCGGGGAGACCGGGGAAAAATCCGGGAGAATCGATGGAAGACTCGGGGCTGGAGGATCGAGAGTGGCGCGCAAGATCCGCGGGAATCTTGAACTTCCTCGTAACCGCATTAAATTTGACGAGATACGAAGTCGTATAACCCACCGCCACATTTAGAGCAGTAATATGCATAAACGGATTGTCCCACAAACTTGTAAGGGTTAAGTTTACCATGACGGCTGATTAACCGCGGCCAGAGGGGACAGGCTCGCTTGCTGGACTCTGTCCAGTTCGCCCGTGCAAACGGCGAATTTACGATTATTTTCACGGCTGGGGGCCGGTGTTGCCCGCTAAACTGGCTCGCCGCAGACTTTCCAGCAAAACAAAAATCTTGTGCCCGCTGAAACGCTGGCGAATTTATGTCGACGACTCCGGACCACCTCTACGGAATAATGTTAACACTTCAGCAACCGGCTGTAAAGCATACACCTTCTAAATGGTAACTTCGTAACAGCTCTGCGGAACTAGTCGCACCGTTTAGGCTACCATTTTAACCTTCTTGGAGACGGAGTCTTTAGGGGCAGGTGTATCGGACTATTCTCGTTTCTTTTTAATTGTGTTGCAATTCCAGTTGCAGTGTAATTTTATATGTAATTATATTTCAATTACAATTGTAATTATATTTCAATTACAATTGCAATTATATTTCAATTACAATTATAATTATACTGCTTTACAATTGTAATTGTAATTATATTGCTTTGCAATTGTAATTATACTGATTATAATTGTAATTATATTGGTTTACAATTCTAAATATAGTGAAATTATAATGGTAGTTCAATTGGTTTACAGTGGTAATTATACTGCAATTATAATTGTTATTATATTGGTTTACAATCGCAATTATACTGTAATTATAATTTTAACTATATTGGTTTGTCATTATAATTATACCGACAGTATAATTGTACTTATATTGGTTTACAATTGTAGTTATACTGCAGTTATAATTGTAATCATATTGATTTACAATTGTAGTTATAGTGAAATTATAATGGTAGTTCAATTGGTTTACAGTGGTAACTATACTGCAATTGTAATTGTAATTATATAGCTTTTCAATTGTAATTATATTGCATGCAATTCTAATTATAGTGAAATTATAATGGTAGTTTAATTGGTTTACAATTGTAATTATACTGATTATAATTGTACTTATATTGGTTTACAATTGCAATTATACTGATTATAATTGTACTTATATTGCTTTACAATTGTAATTATGCTGATTATAATTGTACTTATATTGCTTTACAATTGTAATTATGCTGATTATAATTGTACTTATATTGGTTTACAATTGTAATTGTACTGATTATAATTGTACTTATATTGCTTTACAATTGTAATTATAGTGAAATTATAATGGTAGTTCAATTAATGTACAATGGTAATTATACTGCAATTATAATTGTAACTATATTGGTTCAAAATTGTAATCATACTGTAATTATAATTGTAACTATCTTGATTTACAATTCTAATTATACTGTAATTATAATTGTAACCATCTCGGTTTACAATTGTAATTATACTGTAATTATAATTTACATATATAATAATGTTAACTGAACAATTTCGACTGCAATATACACCCACGTGACAAACTGTCAGCGACGAGAAAAATAAATAACAAAGTTACTACGAATCAGCTCGACTCTAAATTATCTGAACAATAAATTCGGCCAGCACCGTACATTATTAAACAATAACAATCCTTGCTTCTTACAATGAAGGAAACGATACACTATAATTCCAGCCCACTCGTTCAGTAGATTATGTAGGAAATCACGATCGCGAGTCCGCCGCGTCGCGCGAGAGACTGATCTATTGTTCTTATGTTTTCGATAATAGCGAAGTTGGCGCAACATTCGAGTATAATCGTGAATTATCAAACGATCCCGGAATAGATCGCGAAACACCGAAAGAGCGGTTTTGTTTACCAGTGCTGTGAAATCCAGTCGCCGCGTGTGCGTCACCGTTATCGGCGCGTTTTGCAATTAAAAAGAGCGACGCGATACAGAGTATCGTTTCTAATTAAGATAAGCAACCTTCCACCACGATTTCTGATAACCGGAGAAAGTATTGGCGGCTGGGTTGCCCGCGATTCTCTGGTTCAACGATTGAATAAGCGACTATTCTCGGTGTCCTCTGTGCTAGCGTAGCCCGTGCATACAGTCTCGCTATTCTACTCGGTCGATTCAATGGATCGTTCCAGAAATTCGCAGTATCGTTTACACGGTGAAAGCGGCGAGTTTTTACGGCGACGATAAGGAGACAACTGGAATCGGCAGCGGTGGAATCATTTTTATCGAGGGCGCACAGCGGGGAAAGTGCGATTTTTCGCGTTAATTGCCGGCAGTCGCCGCGATTTGATTTACGAACGGAGATTGTCTCTGACATAACTGGGTTGATTAGTAGCCAGGGCGGATCCCCGTCTTGAAACAGTCCCAGAGACTGATCGCTCGCTTTCACGACAATCTTTAGTACTCAGCGATATCTATACGACTTTGCGTTCTAATTAATTTCTAGCGACGCTACACCGTGTCGGTCGATTCGACGACGGCGATCCCGAATACGCGACTGTTGCGTATCGCTGCTGCATTTTATGATGCACAGCTAATTCCTCGTGTTACATGACGCATATAGAGTGGTGCAGAACTTCTCCAATCAAATCGAACGGGTAATTCTCGTGGTCGAAGACGATCTCTCCGTAACGAGGTATTAACGAAGAACACTGATTTCTCAGATGCAATTATTTTTCAGTTTACTAGGATAGTTGGGAAACAGTCTGTAAACAATTACGAGACATTTTGTGCAAGAGGTGTAATTTATGTTCGTTGCGTTTCATGATTTCGAAAAGCCGACAGGAGCAAAGATCATTTTTAGAACATACGTGGCTTCAGTCTTGCTAGAACATTAACAGTTTTATTTTTAGACTTCACTTTGTGCAAAATACTCCTTTTACATAAACGATGACTCGTGGGTTATACATTTTCATAGAGAAATTATGTTAAAGTAGTTTTCCGAATTTCTCAGTTCGCTAAATTCTAATTAGACCGTGGTCTGCTAAATAAAAATTGTTTTTACTATTTGTTACATTATATTGAAACGCACTTTTTTCGTTCAAATATTATGTAGAACTGTAACATTTTTGTTAAATATTAATGAAGAATTTCTCGACGCTTATTATTTTTTTATATATAAATATGTAACAATAAGCATCCACATAAATGTGCGAAGCAAATATTATATTCACTAATGACAAATTATTTGAGCAACAAAAGCGCAAGTTTCTATATCAATCCCAAGAAAATTAAATTATCTACCTGAGCAGTGCCGACTGAAAATAAAGTGCAGTTCTTGAGCGAATTTCCAGTGCATCATCCAAGACGAACGCAAAGAAATTCTTGGACAAATAAGTCCAGACAAGATTCAAATCACATCGCGTGGCTCGAAAATTTCCACACGAGAATACTCCGTACCACGTTAAACCGGAATTGTAATTCGCGAAGACAATAACCCGTCGCGGAACTGTACATCGCAGTTCGAAACAATCTCGCAGAATTCGCGTTCGCAGAAAAACCTGGCAACTAATCTACGAAAGGAAGTTCTCCGGCGAGTAGACTTCGTTCACCGAAATTGAAAGGAAGTTAATTCCATTCGGAACTATCTGCTGCGAACTATCCGAACAGGGAATATCCCGGTTTTCGCGTTCCTTCTCCCCTTTTTCCCGCTCGCGAGCGCCGAATCGCTCGATCCCCGATTTTACCTTCTATTATTTCGTTCGTGTTGAGTTTCGCCGAATGTTTGCCTCGCGTTCCAAAAACACTCGGCATACTGGCCGGAACAGAGAGGAGCGAAATGTTTGAGAAAAATAGCGGCGCGCCTGTGTTTTCGAGGTACTCTTTGGACAAGAGGAAAAACGGGACGGTAGTTCATCGCTGAAAACGGGATTGGTTTCGTCTTTGCGTGTCAACGAAGTGGAATAACGAGCGTAGCAATAAATAATCCTGGTGATACATAATACATCATGGTTGGGACAAGTGAAGGGAACAGGACACCCACTGAAATGATTTGCTCGAGTTGCAGCCGATTGCAGCTTTGATCGCGTGCTTTCCATGACAAATTGGACGTGTAAATGACTATAAGACTATTTCATTACCTTTGCAATTGTTCTGCTGCACCTCTTCGACGTGAAAAGTCCGAGGAATTGTTTGGTCGAGATGAAAGTTATGGCTTAAATAGAGGAATCTAGTTATGATCGCAATATATCTTTATATAACAAATTGCCGTATGCATTCGCATGGCGCCAAATTCAACTATAAATGCAATCAGTAAAATTAGGTTTCCGAATCGGTCTACTCCACTTTCGAAAAGCCGGCTATAAACGCCAGTTTTCGTTTCGGCAAAGGCAAGCGCGCGATTCTTTCGGCAATAAATATTTCAAACAGATGCCTCCGGGCATTCGCCCGAGGAGAGTTCGTGTGGGTGGACAAGATCGCGCGATGCCGAATAAATATTTCATCGTTTACGAGGAACCTCGGATTCCATACGGCAGCTTTCAACTCGTTCGCGGTGGATGCACGTGGTAGATCCCCGGTGTGTCAACAACCTGCTATGCACCGCCGAGAACCTTCGCGGCTGTGCACGAGCGTGTGTACGCAGTTGCGAAAGACGATTTCCTTGTTTAATAAAGAAAATCCTCGGAGCGATTCGACTGGTCGAACTTCTTTGTCGCGCGCGGATCGATCTCCGCGCGGACCGAAAGGGAACTCGGCAAACAGACATCGCCGCTGCGAATTTGTGGACTGCTCGCAAACTGCCAGCTCCCACAGCTTTTCTTTTGCAAACAGACCGCTTCCGTTCTTGTTTAATATATTCGCTTTGTTGGAACTGCGTTGGCTCGTTTGCGCGAATACTGGGAGCGAATTCATACGGCTCAAAGTTTCATTGGAACAGAGAGCTCTCGTCGATCTTCGCGTTGGTATTTAACTCTTTCCGCTGGCGGAATTTTCTCGCCAGTAATTCGAACGTGTTTGCTCGCTTTTTGGAAATAATTACTCCGAATAGATTTTGAAGCCAGTTCTACGATTATTGACGCAGAAACGGCAAATTTTTCCGACAATATAACTGAGCATTCGGTTTTTGAACATAATTTTCTTCAACATATTTTTTTATGGTATCTGTAGATACGTTCGTTTTTCTGCAGACCTTAATAAACCTTTAACAGGACGAAGATATTCATATAATAATTTTTTAAAGTTTCTTGTGTCCAAATGGACCTGGGTGTTAAAACTGTAAATCGACTGTTGTGTTAAAAAATGTTAAATGATGTTAAAATCGTTAAAATGATGGATTCTAAACATTTTAGGCATTTACGTGGATTTTCAATAATAATATTTATTGATATACATAAACGAGGAAAACTCCCTGTTGCGAATATTTCCAAATAATAGAAAGAACGAAAAAAGAAATGGAAAAGTAAAATTAACAATGATAATAACTACAAATTCAATGGAAATAGAGGAGAATGCGATTGATAATAATGATGAAAGTAATAATAATAATAAGAAGGAGAACAATAATAGTAAATGATAACGTAAAATTATCTAAGAATCATTGAAGTCAAGCTTACATTATTTATGAAAACCGAAGAAGATATGCCAAGAAAAATATAATAATTAATAATATAAAAATATAAAAAACATAATAATTGTTCTAATAAAGAAGAAGAGTAAAGTAAGAAGATATGCTAAGAAAAATATTATAATAATTAATAATATAAAAATATAAAAAACGTAATAATTGTTCCACATTCGAAAGGAAGATTGAGCTGCGGAGGGGGCGGGAAATTCGAACGAGCTTCGTTGCAGCCTTATCGAGAACGACTTTCTCGGTCGTCGGATGACTCGGCAGGGGTCGGCAAATTTTCACCGTCGGCCCGCGAACGCCATTTTCCCTGGCGTAAATTTCGTTCCGCGCAGGAAATAGCTTGACACTGAGCGATTTAGAAATAAATGGAGCCGCGAAAAAGTTGCGGCCTTCGGTCCGCTGGAAATAGAAACAGTTATTGGAAGAGAAACTCTCGTACATTTACTCTCCTGTTGCGACGGTGTTGGTAAAACTCGGGCCACTCTAACATTATCATCGTCGCCGGTCGGGTCCTGATAATTTCCTCTAGAATCGATTACATTCAGCGGCCCGAATGTGTCCGCTCGGCCCTTGGAAACAACCGCAATACCGTTCGGACAAAAAGTAGAATAAACTCTGCAATCCTTTGTTTGGCTCGAGATTAACAAAAGGTAAACAACATGACGTTGGTCCACTGTTGTATTCGAATGCGCGCTGACAATAGGTTATATCGACGCAGAAAATTGGTATCGGGTCGGTGAAACAGTTTTGCCCTGTTTCAACATTGCTAAATGATTTGTATTCAGTCCTCGAAGGTTTTATACTAAGTTTATTGCAGCTGTGAGGTTAGTTTGATCAACATTGGTGTAATTGAATGATCGAATAACGCGAGAGAAGTAAAAGTCGATTGTATATTGTATGAGAAACAGGTTTTATCGGACACAAAAATGTTTCTAAAAAGATTTAAATAATTTTTTATAGAAAAATTGCATTGCATGTATGCAATCGTGGTGCACAGCTTGCGCCCATCAATGTAGGTGTATGTACAATTTAAATGAGATTTGATAAGAATTAAAATCCAGAAAAGAAACGACAAAGCCGAGCGAATCCAATGACAAAGTCCGCGAACTCTGATCAAAGGATACCACAGAAGAGATTTTGAATCCGATCTCTCCGGGTCCAGCGCTGCACCCGAGTGCATACTCTGGTTCGGCGAGGAGGTAAGAGCCTGACGAGGATAATAGAACACCGAGCACAGAGAGATCCACGGCGCACCGCAACGTCTCTGTGGCAAAAATCCGATCAAAGAGCGATACAGGAAATTTTTCCAATCTGGCCGCGTCCTCCCACTGTGCGTAGGTGCAACAGAGAGTGCACTCGCCGGTATGCCGGAAGGACGTTCGCGTATTATGCGAGCCCATTGTCCGACACTTCGCCGGGTCGGTCGTTATCATCGACCGTCGGCCGGGCAACGAAGAAGGATCCTTTGAAAGGTTCCGGAGAAAAGGCGGGGATGATGATGGGGCTGCGATGCGCCAGGATGCGCCAGGATGCATCGGCGAAGTAACGAGGTCTATACAGAGCACGGGGCTGGGATGCGCGGAGGTAAGACGTGATTTATGAAACAATTTCCCGTATCCCGAGAGGCTCGACTCTGTCTAGCTCGGAACTTATCCGCTATGAGAACGAACAGAGGCTCTCAACGCTCTTCGGCGAACTGGAGAAAGAGAGAGAGGACATAGTGATAAAGAAAAAAAGACAGAGAGAGAAAATAGGGGGACAAAGGACCGATGATGGTATACGTTACGGTTAAATTCGGGTATTTTCTTCCGGTTACGGTCGCTACCAGAATTTGAAATCGCGACCCGAGAATTTTCGAAATCCTAAAATTAGAAATCTTGAAAGTAGATTGGGCAATTTATAAATCCAGAAAGTTTTTATAAACTATCTTGATCATTCTATAAATCACCTATAAATCATTCTATAAATGACCATTTTTCACCTTCAGCAATACGCTTTCTAAATCGTGTAATTAGGTATTATAAAAGCTATAACAGAGACACGATTTAGGATACAGGTTGCCAACATCGTACTTCTTCAACCTTCTCGAAAATTGAAATTCAAGTTAACAACAAGCACTTATAAAGATTAAAAATGTAATTTTAAATTAAGTGGTACAATCATGGCAATTCTCTCGTAATTTCAAATACTTCTGGAACAATGCCTCCACAGTCCTAGAAATAAATCCCTGATTATTGTTAGACAGAGATCTTCGCGTAAAATAAAAATAAAATAAAAATTGACATAAAAATATGAAATATTAAAATATAATATATATGACATACTAATAAAAATTAATAAGTACAATGCGTTGAACGTAATAAAACGAATCAAGTCCGCAGTATAATTATTCTACAGGAAGGGGTTGAAACGGTAGAGCGAGCTCCGTCTACCAAGGAACGCACAATAATTTCGCTGTGTAGGGTCGCACAAACAATTTCAATTTATTTGCCGGCTAGGGCGGAAATTAAAATCGATCATTGCCCGGCCGTATCTCCCCTGGATCGTTTCTCCGGCGTTCCTCGTCTGGCCCGCCGCCCTCTGTCTTCATCTTCCACCCTGCCGAGATCCAGCGCCCCACGCCGAAGAGATTGCTCGGTCGCCTAAATAAATAATCGCTGCTCAGATTCAATCGGCCGCGTGTTATTCGGGTCACTCGACCTCCGCCGATCGATCCCGGCCCGTTTTACAACCGGAAGTCCCCCGGAATCGCGCGTCCACTTCGACCCGAGGTCGTACGTCCGCCGTAGGACGCGTCTAATATCCTGGCTTTTTTCGATGCCCGAGCAAAATTCGCTATCGGGATCGCGCCAAACACGTTATTTCGCCGCCAATGTCTCCCTCGAACTCGATGGCCTGTGGGTGGGTCGACGGACCACTGATTCCAGGTCGGGCCACTTTCGTGGCTGCGAGATTTAACCCCTTAACCTAGTACTTCCTAGTAGTTCCTTTTCCCAGACGCTGCGATCGCCCTCTTCTTGAATTGTAAGAACGATTTATTAACCCTTTGCACTCGGAGTTATTTTAACTATAAATTGGAAATTATTTTTCTGGCTTATAATATTTCCATTTTATGCGACGAAGTGCATTTTATGCGACGCAGTGCATTTTATGCATGTGAAATTGATTCGTGTGGCTCGTATCGACAGTTTCGCTTTACCAACTTTTTAAATATTAAACTTTGTTGGTATAAAAATGATTTTGGAACGTGGTAGAACATTTTAGTGGTGCCTTAAAGTCACCGCTTGAATGCAAAGGGTTAACCCTTAGGGTCACGAGTGATCCGAGCATCTTATTCATCCTGTATTTTGGAATTAACCATGATTTTTTAGGTTTTCAATCTGGAAATAGATTAACGCGTTTCTCTGCAATTTTTATTTGTTGTTTATCATGGCTCGAAAGTATTGTAATTTAAATTAAATTATTTACTAATTGTTTTTATGGAAATCAGTTAAAAGTTAAATTGCTGTTTACAGATTAGTCGACTATGGATATTCTGCTTCGACGTACGCGGAATTATGTTAGATTCTAACATGAACTTTTATATTTTACATGAAAATGTCTATTAAGAAGTAACCGCCCCCTCAGAATTTTTATCCATCAAAAACAAAATCTGAACTTTTCTAAAGTAATTAAAACATTAACGTGAAAAGTTCACAGAACAAGAAATGATTCGGAAATTAAAAATTGACCAACCAGGAGTAATTCAACACATATCAATATTCAATAAATTGATGCATCCAGGTTTAAACAACTTTTCTTAACGTCGGAACGCATGCATATGCATGCCGCATCCCCGATAATCCACGCGAGTGTTTCGCCGGAAGACGAGCGAGGCGCTGCTGGGGGGTGAATTTCATTCTAAAGAGGAACGATGAATAAAAATGATGGTCGGAGACGGAATTGAACGGTCGGATCAAAGTGGATCGGGGGGCACAGATTGGGACTGGGTAACCGAAAAATCGATTCTGCACGCATCCACCGATAATACGATATTTTTGAAGCTCTCTCGAAACTGACGCGAATCCTTCAACGTTTTAGCTCTTCCACGTTGGCGTGTTGGTCATTTTGTCGCAACGATCAATCACCCAACGCGCGGAAACTAGAAGCCAGAGGTGCTGAACTATTTTAAAAGACGAGTTTTATTCAACTATATATTTGTATCTTTCGCGTGCATCCGTTGCAAACAGAAACGGCTTGACGTCGTTCAATTCCGCGATGCGTGATTCCTCGTTTTCTAAAATATTTTTTCCTGACGTAGAATACGTCAGACGGTAAGAGAAAATGAACGAAACACGTGGTTGGCTTTTATGAAACGTTTGTAAAATTTTCCGTGAAGTTTTAAAAGTCGAAGTATAATGTATAATTAAGAAGTATAATTTATTTCATTTGTCTTTCTAACATTTTGCCATGTATAAATTATATTTGATGATAATATTTGATTATAATTATAAATATAATTATATTTGATTATAATATTTTGAGATATAAGTTAAAATTCTCGAAAGTATGACTTAGGCCACCACGATCCTAACCAGTCGTTTGTCCATCCAGATTCGCAACACGGTAGAACGACGTGCCCCTAAACATCGAGCAGGGTTGCTTGGAATAATTAAAAAAGGAGGGGTTACAGAGCTCTCTCGAGGGTATCGGATAGAATAAGAAATGAGAGCGAAGGCAGCGGACAAAGCCGAGCTTCCCTTAGAAAACGCAATAAATTGTCTCGCCACCCTCGGCAACCCCGCAACCCTTTGTCCCAGCGAGCGCCGGCTGAAAATTTTCAGCTTTTCACCGTGAAGTCAGCGGGGAGAAATCATTCCGGCCGTTCAACGACGGTTTGTTTTACAATTTACCAACTCCCCGTCCTCCGGGCGACCCCTCTCGGCCCTGTTTCCGCAGTTGCCTCAGTTTCCTGGTCCCCTCGGCTCGCGAGGAATGAAAATTACCGCTTAGCGTCGCGATCCTGGGAGGACTCTACCGCAGTGGCCGTAAAAACGCCGCACTGCAGAGCGCGAAGGACTTTGGAAAACGGTCGGATAGCGTGACCCAGATGCACCCCCGTCGAACGATACGCGTTAAAACACGTGTCAGATACACGAGGGACGGTGCCTCGAATGCGAGAGCCGCTTCCACCCGCGCCCGGCCTCTGCCGAGGTTTCTTTTGTCCGCGCCGCTAGTTTTGTTCCTTCTCCCGAGCTCGCGGAATAAATCCTTTTCTACCCTACCTCTTCTTGTTTCTCTTCGGCCATCCCTGTTCCCTCGCGCGTTCACCCTCTTCGCTGCCGCGGTGAAGCGTCATTGCCTATAGACGGAATTACTTCGCGCGATTTCACGCTGGAATTTGCAGCATCGCGCGATCTGGATTTTGCCGATTTTTTATATGTTTATAATGTTTTATATTCAATGTTACTGCGTGTATTGTTCAATAACCAGATTTATAGTAGAGGTTGCGCCAGTGTTATGTGACGCGAGTAATGTAAAGCGACGAGAAGTCAGAATTTAGTTAGGTCCTTCACTATCTTTATTGTGAATAATAGTGAATATATTTCGAAATTTATTCAATCGTTGTATATGCAAGTCAGAATTTAGTTAGGTTCTTCACTATCTTTATTCTGAATAATAGTGAATATATTATATTTTGTCTATGCAAGTCGGCTTCAACAGTATTAAAATAAAAATACATATTGTGTTACAGTAATTTATAGCGGAGGCAATTTATGTCAATGTATGTTAACTTAAATCTTATTTCATTTGCTTTTTATAAAATAAAGTCGCTTTTGCAGCGTAATATTTCGAGGATTGCTTCTTTTGACGTATTCATTGTCTGAAATTGCTCTTGCTTCAAATGGATCGATATCATTTTTATTCCCGAGTGACAGCATCCCCTATAAGGATTCGAATTATTTCGAACACGCAGTCCCTACTTTCATTCCGAATAAGACACGACCTCGTTCCGATTAGACCGGAGAAAAATCGAGAGAAACGAATAATCGCCTTTGCTCGCGATTCGTATCTCTGAGACAAGAACCGTGTTAGATTCCATAGGTGCGGCGTAACGAGTAGTCAATTAATTAGTAACGGGTAGTAGCGGAGTGGAAGGGGCGGGATCGAGGAGGCATGGAAGAAGAACGAACGCGTCGGGAAACACGACGGGACGGAATTAATTATCCGGGAACCGGGGCGCGGTTCAGCTCGTGTTAAAGCCACGAGACAATTCCATAGACACGCGCTCGTCTCGCTATTGTTCGTCGTCGGATCGGATATCGTTGTTTCTGAGAGCTCGATACGGCTCCGGATTGATCGATGGCTCGCCTATCCTCCTCGCACGGACCGCGTGGCATCCATCATGCTACTTGAGAAACGGATCGGAAAAGAGAGCGTCGCGACGGTAATTTCGTGATATTCCTGCTTGGCGAGAGCCATGCCACGGTTACCAGATAGATGTTAACGCCGGAGATGAACCCGTTGACCGCGTTACCGGCTAACGGGGACCGGAATAACTCTGCTGGACGAGAGCTTGTATTATTTCGTGTATTGTTTGAAAGTAGGCTAGTTACATGTGGCTTACTCTTTCAGAAAATAAAGCATTTTGCGATTGTTGCGGAGAACGCGGCGACTGAAATGTCTCTGCGAATGTACGAGACCTTTCAACCCTTTCTGCTCGAATGACGGTCTTCGGGTGCCATAGAAAAATTATTATATTTTAACGATCTAACGAATAAATAACGGCGCGAAGAAGAAATTATTAAATTATAATACATATAAGGAATGAATTTTTAATAATATACACGCGGTTTACTGTTTTAGAGAATACAGTATTTAACGGTAAACAATGGTATGCAACATTGATAGAATTTATATTATACAAGAAAATTATAGAAACAGGATTGATTACACTATTAGGCAAATACCGAATGTTTTGGCAATAGACTACTATGGTTTATTATTTCAGAAAATAAACTATTAACACTGCGAAACTATGAGAGCTTTCAACTTTTCATTGGTCAATTAAAATGATCGGTTAATTGCAATTATCATTGCATAATTCAACAATAAACATCGTTGTAAAAATGTATACGACGGTGTTAAAAAAGCAATGGAGCAAATTGCGATTTGCACAATGAATAAACTTTTAATAATATAATATACGATTATAAGGAAACGCGTGATTTCGCTGATAGTAAAACAAAGAATAATGCAAGCAAATGATTGCGCTATCAATGTCCGCAAAGAAAATTTCGACACATTAGAATCCGGACATCCGGACAGCACAGACTGCACATTCCACATTGAAAGTAGCAAAAGCATTCTACCGGAATTCAGATATCCCTGAAGAACAAACGAATTTCTACAGCCCCCGTTTCAGGCTGTAGCGTAATTATCGAAACACTTTCCGCTGCGCTTCTAATTATTTCCGCGCAGATACTTTGGCTGTCGTTCCCACCCCCGTTACCACCCTGCGAATTTAATGAACCGAAAAGCGACGAGAGGATTCACGGAACGCGCACGTAAAACTTTCGAAACGGAAGCAATTATCCTTTCATTTATTCTCCGACACGTTCCTCCGAGGCTCTAAAACAAAATGTTTAGAGAAGTCTATCATCGTATATCGTTTTGATTGCTCTGAAATTCGTTCATCCGTATTGCAAGTTGCTAAAAAAGATATGGGAGGCCCAAAATGCAGCTAGAAATGAATTTTGCGAAGTTCGGTAACTGTGATACAGTGCTTGTACTTAATGATGTAACGGATTTAATATTTAATAAATAAATAAATTTAGAGGAAAAGTTTACTAATTGTGTCGATTGTTATAAGTTTACGTAGACTTGATGCAAATACAATTTTTGATTTTTCTTAGAGGGTTTTATTGGTTAACGCTGCAGCAAGCGAGGTCTGAAGCTATAGTCTTCGCGCGACGAGATAGTACCTTTGTGTTCACATCCCCCCCTCCCCTCTTTAGTTGCCACACTGCTGCAATTATCGGTCGCTA
This sequence comes from Augochlorella aurata, assembly GCA_028455555.1. Taxonomy (NCBI): domain Eukaryota; kingdom Metazoa; phylum Arthropoda; class Insecta; order Hymenoptera; family Halictidae; genus Augochlorella; species Augochlorella aurata. The sequence continues at coordinate 14,420,367 of CM052162.1, read as the reverse complement.
TTGGTCGAAAACTGTAAGAGGGGGGATATAAACAAAAATGACAAGCCTGAAAATAAAATATAAGGAAATATAAAAATGCAAGACTGAATCCATACAGACTTTGCGCCACACTTATTACAATCTTTAATTATTTACAAACCAATTTATTCGATCATTCATTTAATTATATGTTTTAGCATAAATTTAAATTCTAATCCATTCTTAATACAACTTTAAGTAGTACTATAATTTTTACAGAGATTTAAATTATAACAGATTTTTAAATAGAAACTTAAATGACAACGGAGTGTTAATAAAAATTTAATTTACAATAGATCTTTTATAGAAATTCCCACAATTCGAAAATAAAAAATGCGAGTAATAATATAGTAAGATAAAATATTGATAAAATAAAACGTTAACGACTAGATCGCGGACTTTACAAATTTGTTAATCAAATGAGTCGATCAAATACGGAATAGTAAGCAATATTTAAAGGATTTAAAAATACTGTCGCATTGATCGCAAAGAGTTAAGCTGGCGTCCGAAAGAGTAGATCACGATATTTCCACATTTATCAACTGTTCTCTTTTTGGCTGCGCCACGAAATAAATAAAAGCACACGCAATCCCGTGACCCGGTTTTTAATAATTCCGAGCGGACCCCTAGTGGCTCGATGGGACACGCCCGGAACTGCCTGAAAATGAATAAAAATGTATTCGCTGCAGAATCCAGCGATACACAAGGTGTACCGAAAATCGTGTTACAAACAGGGACGATTGCACGAGGATGCAACCATAAATGCAACAACGTAGAAACAATATTTCTTCTGCGAGCTTTCATTTTCAAGAGAAAATCGTCTAAAGTTCTACCAAGTATGGTAGACTTCCTTATGGAATTCTTATACGCATTAAATAATAAACTAAAAATATATAAGTATAATCATTTAATTATAGTGGAATGAAAACGGTAGTACGTAATGGTGACTAAAGATCGGCGCTATAAAAGTGTATTATTCATTAACACTTTGGGCGCCGCGTTGATCAAATATGGCGCTAGTTTTTAAACAATTTTGAAAATTCATTTCCATTTCATTATATTCGAATAGACTGAATTTGGCTAGAATATTTAGGATGCGAAAGTCAGATGATTCTAATGCCATCCTCTATGATCAATTTTAACTTTCTAATTTCGCTTTGATTTCGTGAACATTTTAGTGCTCTATTTTCGGCGCTCAACGAATTAATTTATTATAACTAAATAACGAATTTGTCAAACGATTTCTCTCGATGAATTATTACGAAACAAGATGTTTCGAACGTACATGCTAACAATATGCTTCATACAACAAGAGGAATACTTGTGCCTTGCGACAAAACGCGTAACACGAGCCAAGAGATGAACCACGGATATTGTTTACAAAATAAGGACAAGGTATCCAAATAGAAAGTTATCCAACCGACTCTCGTTATCTTTTACGTGATGGAATTCCGGACGATTTTCCAGGAGAAAGAGGCTAATGTACATAATGTACATTCGACACTGTTGGCACATCCTACTATACTTCAGCTGCGGGTAGAGATCCCTCTCCCTCTTCCAGATTCATCAATAAATGCAAACTCTGCGATTATCACGCATCCTTTGCGGCCCTCTCCCGTTAATTTATCCCGGTCTGATTTTCGATTACGCGGCGAAGAACGTTTCCTGTGTTTTAATATGCGCGAGCTGAAATTATACGTTAATCCGGGGGATCCATTATTAAAACGTTGGCGAGCTTCTCTCGCTCCTGGGAGACACTGGCTGAAGAATTAATTATTTAGGGGATGAAATTGCGGCCCGTAGAGGGAACATCGGATTTTGTTGGTGGAAGTTTCTATGCTTATGGATATCGAATATAGTAGAGACTCTCTTATCCGAAGGTTTGTTTTTGCAATATTCTGATACAAAAACATTCCATTGTCGAAAAATTCAATTCATTGTTAAATACGTTTAATATAAGACTTATTTAACTTTTATTATTATTTTATTTAATTCATCGAATAATATCAAAACGTAATTCTAAATTATTCTTGAGGCAATATGCGATATCTCAAATTGACGGTAGCTTAATGAATTAATCATTTACAGTACCAATATTGTAATATTTATACATAATAGTAAAGTCTTATATTAAACGTTACTATTAAATCAATTTTAGTGGAACTTGCATATTGTTAAGTTAGGCTCTTGTCATTAGAATAATAATACCACTTGTACTTTTGTAATCATCGATGCTACACAAGATTCGAAAGAATGATTACTATGAAAAATTTTATCTTTCTTTTATCCAATAAATTGATTCAATTTTATCCAATTGCTACGGACGCTAACAATCGACGCGTTAAAGAAACAATAACGACAACCGCAAACCCGTCCGAAATATTCTCCACCTCCTCAAAAGACAATACCAAGAGCCAGGGACCCAAGGTTTCGATAACCTTTCGCGTGGTCTAGAATTTCAAATTCGATCTTTTCTGGAAGCCGTCCAATCGGGTTATCTAGGACCTAGATTCCTACCAGCTGATGTTTCGACCGGCGGCGTTACGTAAATTATTTTCGCAGATTCCTGAAACGGTGTCGGTCGAATTCGGGGTCAACGGATGGATACGCGAGGAGAATGATTTCTCAAGGACGACGGGTGACCGAAGAAAATAAAATTTTGGCCGACGGAGCGCGACAGTAGCGGGTCGAGCGAAGACTCATGGCGGAGGACGCCGGCTACCAAAAGAGGGTTGCGTTACAAAAGGAAACGGTAAATCACCGGTGGAAATGGGTAGCTCATTAATAAGGAGATCGCGGGGCGAGGCCGTGGCACCGGCTTCTGTGCCGAGAACTCGCGACTGGCAAGCTACCAAGTCACGAACAATACACCCCGAAATTCCGACACGTTCCCCATTGGTGCCGATCGAGGGTGGCCGCCGGAGAATATACCCTTTCGACCGATACCTTGTTTCGCTCGCTCGCGATTGCACCGGGAACCGGAAACGGCACTTTAAGACGCTCTTCTTTTACGATTAATCATTTTCGGCAATTAAATCGAATAAATCACTGCTAAATTAGGAACAAAGGCGGACCTTTTTAACTTTAAAATATTGGTGGACATTGTTAGGATTATTTATGAAATGTCTGCCGTTTTGCAAAATATTTTAAATTCATCTATCTCGCGACGAACTCTATTTTGACGAGCAAATGAGTAATTTGTGTTTCAAATTCCAAGAACTTACCCTACACGGTCACGATCTCTTCGATGAAAATATTGTTATTAATTTCGGAAACGCCGTTTCCGACGTCAACAAGAGAAATAGCGACGCGACGTACAACGGTTGCAAAAGCGATCCCCGAGAACGCGGGTCCGCAGATAGATCGGCGAGCGTTTGATAAATATTGCCGACCGCGGTATCGCTGGAGGTGGTATAATAGCACATTAATAAACCGGCCGCGCATCTAGACAACGAATCGCTGTCGTTAAATCGTGCTCCACCTTCTGCTCTTCCCACTCTCCGCGGCATAGGATATCGTTTGAAATTAATAGAAGGCGCGAAGGATTTATTAACGCGTCGTACCCGCGCCCTCCGTCTCAATTCCGAGCTCCGGGGAGGCAACGTTTAAGGCAGTCGTTCGCGGGATCGATACACGGCGCAACGTGGCGAACGCGGCCAGATCAAAGCGGACTATGCGTCTTCTAATACGCTGTAGCTCGCGGCTATAATCGCGCGCGATGTGTTCATATAAACGGTTTCGCGTGTGCACTCGGACACGCTCGTGTCCGCGCGCTAGCGGATGAATGTACTACATGCCTGCTACATATCATCCAGCGCCGGCTGTTTTAGCAACTTTGCTGGAAGAGGCCTTTTTGCCGGCGTAATTTCGCTTCCGACTTCGTTTCGCTTTTACTCCCTGCTGGGAAAGAGGATTTTTCTGCTCTTCTGTCTGCTAACCGGCGAAGTCACTCCGGGATATTAACGTTAACGTTGTTACATTAATTATGGCACCGGCTTGACCGAATTATGCTTTGTGGATGTGCTTCGGACTTTATGATAGTCCTTTTTATCGCGTTTCTCATTTGCCGGAGATGAATTCGCTTAATCCTCTGATCGCGGACCGTGTATAAATTACTGGTAACGCGATAGATTAGCGGCCTTTTGTTAGGGCGACCTGTGATATTAATATATTGTTACTACACTCGTATTTGCACGTGATAATTGGCGCATTATACTGCTGTATAGTATAAATGATATTTATATTATATATTCGTTATTACTAGCTATATCCACGCAACATTTTTATCTTTTTTTTCTATATTAAAGACATGAAAGAAATGGAAACAATGAAAATTTTGCCGATCCTTTTACGCTCCGCTATAATATAATAATATAAAGCCGCGGATTGCATTTTCGCTAAGGAAAAAGTTACTTCAAACGACCTCAAGAACCCCCAATTTCTCGGAAACGCCATAATTTTAGGACACCTTGTACATATTCGTTCTTACCCCCTATATTATTATACACAATGTATTATTGTATGTATTATTCAAACAGACGAAAACTTTTCGATGACTTTAGAGCTATCATTTTCCAACAAAATGAAGAGAGAATTTTTATAAAATTAGGCAAAAAATGTAATAGAGAAATACCGATCCACTGTGTTCCAAGATCTCTTTCACTCGCAGAGGACATACCGGTGCTTTGGCACGATAACGAACTCGGTAACGAAACGGCCAGGGACTAGGTAATAGTGCGAATGCAACAGTGACACGGCAGTGAGTTTTGTGGCAACCGGAAATGGAGCGCTGCTTTGAGCAGCGAAAACTTTCTTACGCCTCTTTCGCGTTTTCTCATTGTGCGAAGGCCGGGCTATCGTAACCGGAAGACGAAAAGAGGACGAAATTTCTCGCGAAGAATGAAACGGTGGATCGCGGGCTCGGGAATCAAATTTTTTAGACCGCAAAGGCTTTTCACGGGGTCAGCCGTCCCACAGAGGGCTCGCGATCCTCGAGGAATTTCAAAAGCGCACCCAGATAAGGGATCTTAACGACCCAGGAGCGAACTTCGATTTTCATTGTCGCCTCCGTGTGTATTTCCAAGTTTTTATCTGAGGAACACGAGCACTGTTCCGTTAACTCTTTGAATACGGTTGGAAGATCGTTTTGGTACAGCTGAGGCTGGTTATGGGAGTGTACTGATAGATGTCCTAAGCAAATACGCGCTGAAAAGTCGCGCAGATATGAGTATCGTACAGCGAAATTGTAATGAAGAATAATAAATGGCGCATGCACGTTGCATGTAAATAATTCTGTAAATAATTCAAAAAGGAATTAATTTGATATATTTTTTATTATAAAGATCGAACCAACTGCGAAGGAAAGAGGAAGTCGTCGGAGAAGATGAAGAAGAAGTTAAGAATGCAAGTTCTAGTGTTAAAAGAAGAGAAGAAAAATTACAACATTGAATTTATTTCAACTTTCTACGATTTTTATTACAATATGCACTTGAACGAAGAAGTTCGTGTCAAAATTTTCAAAAAAAAACATTTTTATAGTGTCAATAATTGTAAAATAACAAGATCAGAAACCAGTCATTTCGACTGCTTTGCTAGTTCTAGTGTTAAAAGAAGAGAAGAACAATGACACCATCGAATTTATTTAAACTTCCTACGATTTTTATTACAATATGCACTTCAACGAAGAAGTTCGTGTCAAAATTTCTAACAAAAACATTTCTATGATGTCAAGAATATTAAAATAACAAGAACAGAAACCAGTCATTTCGACTGCTTTGCTAGTTCTACTGTTAAACACTCCGGATGAAATCATGGCAGTCAAAATCATAACTGTGACGCGAATAAATTCCAGTCATTCGACGTTCAATGACACTCACACTGATATTCGTCCGATCCGTTGTAATAAACATTCGCAATACTACCCAGAAGTTAGTAGCTGTTTTACACTCCAGACGAACCTTAATCTCGGACTTTATAGTTATCGACGACGATAGAACTCAGCTACAGATTTCAACTAAAGAACAAGTATACCGTAAACCATATAAATTCCGCCTCGAACTTTTTATCCAGGAAATGTGAATATGACATTCCTGGGAACCGCTTCCATTAGATGAACATAAAGATATAAACACTACCTCGCTCCCTCAGTAGTAAATTAGAGATTTATTCCAGTTCCTTCGCGTTGTTCATGTCTCCTTGAGTTCTCCCGGAGAACCTCAGTCATCGATTTTACGATCATCGCGGTCCATAGACAAATATACTTTACACCCTGAATTTATATTCGAAAAATTTAAGTACCAACACCTTAATAACCACTCCTAGTAGGAGAACGTGCGAATATACAAAATACGCGTTGGGAGTTGTTATTTGAAGAATATAGTTTCTTGTTTCATCTTTTTCCAGGTGGGCATAAAATTAAATTTGGGCAATGACGTATTAGGAACGTCATTACGAACGTGTATTAGTAACATTAGGAACGTGTTAGAGATCTGGTACTTTGAAGAGGGCAGAGTTTAAACTCGAATTTAAGGCAATCATTAGGCTATTAGGAGTCTATAATAAAATAAAATTGGAGTCTAAAATAAAAATTGCCTGCATTGGTCAGTTTAGTAAGCTGGACACAGTTCGACAGGATTTTTAATTTTATTAAATGTTTGTTACAAGTGCATAGAAATTGCAGTTTAGTAGTCATAATTATGGTCATCGGATGCGCCAATCTTTGCGAGATTATCGACACTTTTTCGTTGCGGTCGGCATCGAGACAGGTTGAAAGGTCACTGAAACCTTGAAACGAGCTCGAAGATGAACAAATAAACTGTCGAGCATCTAATAAACCGAGTTACACTTTATTACTATTAGTCTACATTAGTCTTCATTACCATTTGTCTACATTGTCAGAGCCAGCGCAAAGGTACCCGTGAGAACCACTGGCATCGAAGAGTTCGAAGATCCAAATCTAATCTGTCCCCAGGAGCAGTAAATTAGAAATTTAATCAGGCGATACGGCGAAAGAGATTCGAACAACCGGAAAAACCTACCTTGGCGCTCTCGGATGCCGACTAATTGAATCAATCACCGCGTCGATTGGACCGTCGACCGACTCGGACTATACTTTTTCGACTGTATCTCCGTAGATCTCGAGGGGGATAACGCGAGAGGAAAGGAAAACAGACGCCTGGTACGGAAAATCCGGGGAGAAGTTGGAAACGCGCTGAGTAGAATCGGCGCTTTGATTTAGTATGGAAGTTTGCGGATTCCAGGAATTGGGAATCGGGGCGCGCACCTGCGGAAATTCCGTGAGATCGAACGGATCGGCGGTTTCGCGGCTCGCTGGCTGTAGCCGCGTTTCCATCAAAGATTCTGCCGTGTGTTTCGGACCGGACAGATTTCGGTGAAGTGTAATCCGATTTGCGCATTACCGATAACGATTAAAATGTAATCGTCGGTACGTCCGCGAGCTACTTTCTGCGATCGTTGTTCGCCACTGATTTGCAATTGCGATTGGGCCAATTACGGCTGGTAATTAACAGGTCCGCCAATGGCGATTATTTTGACTGTGGTCTTTGCACGTGTATGCTACTGTAAACGATTATAAACAAATACATCGTCGCAGGTAAGTCGGAGGTATTTTAACAGATCTGCGTGTACAGTCACTCGCATTAATATTCGGACACCTTTTAAAATAGACTAATCTTTCCCAAATTTAACGAAATGAATTTATTTTATTCATTTATTTTAATTATATATTTTATTTATATATACGTTACTGTATTATAGCTTACTTTATGGCATTTGGTAGCTTGTAAAATTATGAAAAAACTTAACCGTATGCAATGGATTCGCGCAAAATAATAATTAATAAATATGAATATAAGTAATTAATAAATTTATAAAATAATAATAATTCCATTCTTATCTTTTTATTATTAGTCAATATTAATAGCCCGGTTTCAGCAAAGCTAAGAATTGAAATCAGTGACCATGGAATTGTTATATGGAATTGTAAATATGAAGATGCAATTATACTTAATTTTTGTTGACCACAAGTAATTACTTCATAGCTCATCGGTTTAAACAATTGTAAAGATCGAATATTCATCCTCGAGAATTAATCTTAGTTTTGTCATTAAATAAAAATAAAATTTACCACGAGTATTGTTAAATCAATCTCTAAAATACAAATTAAATTAAGCAGTGTTAATATAATATAATAATAATAAACAATGTAATAAATGTTACAATTTCAGGCAATCGTGGATACACCTCTGATTGTCAATTTTCTTATTACTGCCAAATTGTTTCAATTAATTCTACAAGTAATTGTACAATATTGCATCCAATATGGAATGCATCCAATAAAATCACCTGCATTCTTACACCTTCACATTTTTCGTCAATATACATGTTCGTTCAATCGTTCAATTGCAAGAGATGTTCAATTAAGAACGATTGTCCCATCGCGTATCGGGATAAATTCCAACGATTCGCCGATGTTTGACAAATAAGAGTCGCGCAAGGGCGCGCGGAAAGCGATTAAACTGCCAAAAGCTTCGACACAGAGCGCATATTCGATTTATATTCGACTGGCTCATAAATATTGAGCAAATTCGATAATTGCAACGCGTTGCCGGATAAAGGGTGCTCTAAGGCGCATCCGCGATTGGCCAATTTGTCCGAATAGGGAACCCATCGCTCTTTCGGGCTTTTTGCTCGTCGAGCTGGAGCTCGGCACGAGGAGAAGCTTCGAAACAGCCGCAATTAGAATTGTCGGGCTCTTTTCGGGGAAGCCCGCACCGCCGACGGCGCTGACCAGATCCATCGTCGAGGCGTTTAGGGGAATCTGGCAACGAGCCTGCGTGAGAAAGCGTTCTGCAAATCGAATTGTTAGCATTGTTGCACGCGCTGAATGAAAATTTAGAGCCTAGACTGACACATTGATATCAATTGTACCTATTAGAGTCTTTAGTTCTTAGTCTCTTTAGGATCTTTGCCCTTTCACCCCGGCGGTAAATCATCATCCCTTCTCCTAGAGGTTATGCGTCATTCAAACACATATGTATATTAATATAAATTATATAATATTAATATAAATATAATTATTTTGTTGTTCTGTATTATATTGTATGTACTGATTCCTATAGTAAATTTTATATAAATATATGCACACTATTTTTGGTTATTTTCAATTTGGCAATTTTCAAATGCCTTTACCAATTACGAAATGAGAAAGGAGATTATTCTGAATTTATTCGTTCATGCTCAATGATGATACTTAATAATATAAACTTATAATATAATATATAAACTAATTAATTAATGTATAAATTAATATATAAACTTATTTCTTTACCATTTGGTGCAATATTTTAATAATTCTATGAACGAACCTAAAGACAAATGTTCCTATGGAAGTAATTAATTATACATGAACGAAATGTAAACTCTGATTATTCGAACGAAATAATTATTAAACAAAAATGTTAATTGTAAAACCTGGCTATTTTTCTAAGATTGTCTGAATCGATAAAAAGAAGCTTTCTTATTTTATCAAAAGACCGTAAAAGCTAAAAATAGTTCCAACATTCATGCGAATAATCCGAAAACGCCGAAGCTATAAGGTGACTCGATTATCCGGTCACCAAGGTAAAGGTAAAAAGTAAAAACGTGTATAATGGACTGTAACAGCGCCGCACGCGCGCGAATAAATTTCGAACGTTCTCCCAGCGTAAGAGAAGGAATTCTTCGGGCAGAAAAATGGGTTGTATAGTTTTTCATCATGCGCCACCGACGACGGAAGCAGGCAAATAGTTTTCTCGCGACGGAAACTCCGCGGTCCATTATCGTTCATGGAGTGCGTTCACGGGCGGCGAGCACCGTTAAACGCGAGAGAGACTGGCTCGCGGAAAAATTCAAAAAGTCACGAGGACGGTTTTTGTTCATTAGCCAAGAACCTCCCTCTCTCCCGGCCTCGAGAATTTCTTCTGCTTCCCGTCGTAGCCGAGGAAGGCGGGAGAAGTCGGTGTTCTTCGCGACGGAAATTTTGCCACCGCGCCGGAAAAAGGTTAAGCAACATCCATAAGCTCGAGATGAGAGTGCACTTTCCGTAATAGGAAATATTTCACGCGTTTGATCTTCCACGCATTTATCTTTACTATACCGCGGAATTTTATGCAGGTTCGTATCGCTGGAGACAATTTTTAAGGGACAGATCGAACGTACTTTCTCTGTTTTAGATAGAGTAAGTCAAACGGTGGCGTTATGGTCGTGTTAAACAGAGCGATTTGTATATTAAATAAACATTTAAGGATATTTAAAAATTGGGGATAGATTGTTACCATGTTTAAATAATTATTTAGGTATGAGCAAACCAACTTGATGCATCATAAACATTCATGCAACGATGCTGCAGCAACTGTATAACTACTATTATTAAAAAGCAAGACTAAAGTAACTACTATTATTAAAAAAAATACATATGGAAGGAATAGTTTATTTAAAGTTCGATATAAAAGTATAAAAGTCTTCGTATGATAGAAATATTTGTTACAATTAGTAAATGGATGATGTTATTTCAATAAATATCACCAATGTCCAAGATAAATAAAAACATAAAGATGAAGTTGATTATTGCTGACATGAAAGATGAATATTGCTAACAGTATATATTATTCCTTCACATTTTATGTCAACAAAATTTGTTAAAATAAACTTCCTGCTAACATAACATATAAAGAAACATACACATATGAAGTGTTTCAAATAAATATTGTCAACAGAAACTACAAAGAAATATATAAATATTGCTAATACCCAATACAAATACATATTATAAAGATGGTGTAAATAAAATTCTTTATTTAACACGTACAAGGTGCTTGATAGTGTCCCTACTGTTCGGATACCGTCCGTCTGTCATTGTATTTAATGGATAGCGTAATCAGTGATCCGAAAAGCCGCGATTAGAAGTAAAAATCTGGAGAATCTCCGTGGATTAGGGAAAGCGGGAAGAGACGGATTCCCAATGTTTCTTTCGTTTGCCGCTGTTTTCTTAAACTCCTCCGAAGCGCAGGGAACGACGGATTTAGAGGCCGGTAGGTCACGGGATATCTTTGATATTTATTTAGCCGGGTACGGGAAGCCAATAAATTCGGCGAGTAGACGGTCACCGGCTTATTTCGACCCTTCAGATAAGGGTGCATAATTTAAGAGGGAAAGAAGAGTCTGCGTGCGCGAGGGGAGGGAGAGATATGGAGAAAGAGAGAGAGAAAGGGGTGCGAGGGAGGACTCGAGAGGTGTAGAGAGGAGAGCGAAGGAGAGAGAGAAGAACATAATAGAAAGAAAAATAGAGAAGGAAAAAGAAAGAAAGAAGGAAAGAAAAATAGAAAAGGAGAGCGACAGAAGACCTCACTCTCTCGCGTCTTTCACGCTGAGATACGTCCCTCCTTTACCTCAACGGTAAGATGACGCCAGAAGGTCATGAATGGGACTCCTCGAAATCTTCTTAAGCATCTTATAAATCCCTAGTCACTCTTCATGAGTCGGCCGACTCGCCGCTGAACCGCAGCTCGAATTTTTCGGAGGAAAGCAGGCTCTCGTTGGAGACAGGGACTCTGGGGCGATGAGCGCTTTATAGCGCAACCCTGCTAGAAATGACGGTTGTAATTGCTTTCGTTTCGAACCCCTCTGCTTACTTTCTAGGTAAACCGTGGCACGCTCGTACGGATCCGACCTCTAGGTTGGCTAGAAAAATAATCGACGCTATTTCGATGTTTTTGGTCACAGGACGACAGCTGACCTCCCTCGGCTAGCCGAATTAATCACGAATATACGCGCTCGGATAATAGGAGATTTATTTAGACACGATGAAAGGGTAAATCTTGACTGATTTTTACAATAAATGGTTACAGAACCGCGTCCATTTTGTTTATATTTAGCGTATAGAGATCTAGAAGAATTGTCTACTGGTTATCGAAACGAAACATTGATATTGTACTATGTTGTTAGAAGAATTGAGAGCTCTTTTGTCGATTAATAAATACCAAATATCAACAAAGTTTATAGAATTCGATTTATTAAAATTATTAGTTAGTATCGTTTTAGGTTCGTTGCAGCTCGAAACTGTTGTTAACACTTTACCGACTATAAATCGGCTTTTCACCCCTATCGGTAGCCTATGAATCGGTTGTCACGGCAACCAATAATTTGCTATCTATTATTGAGGTATTATTATATAATTTTCTAAATATTAGATATCTTTCGCGATAAATAAAATAAGTAAAATAGATAAAATAATCATTGTTTAATTCCAATGTTATGAAAATATGTTATGAAATAGGGGTTGCTTTACCGGCATGAATTTCGTATAACTACGAGTGGACTTGATCGAAATAATAACTGCTGCTCGAGCATTTTTCATAAAAATCATTTGACGGATACAAAATTGCCGCGTTGAGTGTAGTTGGAGTGTAGAAATAATATGAATGGTGAATGGTTTCGCTGATGGCGCATGTAGGAATCGGCGAAATGAAACGTGTTCCATTAAAACAACATTCGTTGCACCAAAGAGTTTCGTAAAAATAGATTGCCGATTATAAAGCTGTTGCAGTATTTCGAGAGGCTCGTAGACGGAAACTATTATCGGGGATTGAACTCGGGCTTATTCTATTATTCGGTAAATCCGGAACGAATACGACAGCATTTAGCTAAAATAACCTCGGCTATTTTCACGTTTTTAAGAGCTCGGGAATAGCAGCTCGATCGAACTCGGTGAATATTGAACGGCCGTGGTATTTGCGTTAACTTACGGAAGCTATTAGCGTCGGGTTGTTGCAGGGAAACGAACTCGGAGATTTGTTTATTGAATACTTCGGGGCTATAGTGATTTCCGAACGTATTCGGACACTAGCATAACTTCGACTTCTGCGCCATATATTTAAATAAATACACATTGAGGGGAAAAATCCTTTACGGTATATTAAAGTAGAGTATATAAATGTCAAAATAAAAGAAGCTTTCAATTTAGTATAAAACGTTACCTACATAATTGAAAAAATATAGTTTCTTACATTTTGACATTTATGTACTCTGATATACCGTAAAGGGTTTTTTCCTTTCAACGTAGATTTATTTATTTAAATATATGGCATTTAAATATATGGAAGTCAAAGTTGTAGTAGTGTAAGAATATTTTTGGGAGCCACTGTACTCAACGAAAGATTCGCTCTTATTTCTTGTACGATGTCTCAAGTTCTACAAACTTATAATCATGCAACTGTAACATTGTTTCCATTTTAGGTGAATTTCGGCGTATCAGCTAAACAGAAGGGTGAATTTTTGCTGAAAGGAATGATCTAAATATTTCTTCGGTGAACGAACTCTGGTTCCTCGAACCAACACGGATCGACGACACATTACTCATCAGAACGAATAAACACTCTACCACCGAAGCAAAAAATCTACAGAAAACTCCAGTCTGGGACATAAATAATCACTGACTAAACTGTTAAACCAATTAAACATCCTGCCATCGTTGAAACAAGATGCCGCGCAAGCAATCACTACGTACATTGTATAAAGCATAATTCACGCTATTTATTTACGATAATTAGATCGTAAATTTTCATGAAGATCAGTTCTTGCGGTCGAGAGTATTAATTAATTAAACAGTAGTATAGAAATAATATCAATAAATAGAAATCGGCTTTTAAAACAGATATAAAATAGTTAAAATAAATATTTAACTATTATAAAATAAATATTTATTTTTTAAAAATATAAAAATGTTAGTAGATTTAGCTAGCCTCCAATAAAAGAAAGTGAATAATATATAAAGCACTTTCGCAAAAATTGATTTAACATTTCTACAAGCAAAAGAAAAATAATCGCGAAAAAGCCGAAACGAAGTCGATGTCGCTGTAAAGATAAATGCTCCTGTGCTTGCAACTCACGCACACAATTATTATTTTGCACGAGAATCCGCATCTCGTTATCAGAAGTGACCAGTTCCGCGAAATTATGGAACAGAGACACGAGAGACAAAAACCGGAGCAAATAAGTTAACTGGTCGGTCGAAAACGATGATTGCGCAAGAAAATCGAGACTTCCGGGTGGCTCGGTTTTTTGTGAACACAAGAGTAGGGAGACCCCCTCTGTTCGCGGTGGTTTCCTCGGGGTTTGGGTTCAGGGTGGTCCGTGGCGGGCATTATTACAGGCGCCACGTTTCGAACGAAGACAAAGCCGGCCCCCTCCCTCCTCAGGGCCCTTTTGCGGCCCGTGAGGCCCGCGAGGGAATCCCTGCTGCACCATTGGAATTGAGAGCAAGATCTAAACGCTGCCCCGAGCTGTCTCTCGACATTTTTTTCAGCTGATATTTACGAGGCGATCGATATTTCTACTCCGGGAACTATGACGGTGGACAGACTTTTGACCGTTATCTGAACAACGCGATTTCCAGACTCTTGTGAAATTATAGGAAGATGAACTATCGTAGGCGTGTCCCTTTGCTGGAAGCAGACCGCAGACCAGACGTGATAATGGTTGAACGTGAGAAGCAGACGCCCGACGAGAATGTGGGCGGCAAATGATGGCGGTGAAAGAACTTTCTCCTACGAATAGGAAACGAGTATTTGCCTGAATATTAATTTCTTAATTATTGAGTGAACAAAATGAACGAATAAAGTAATTTAATATATTCAATATTGATAACTTAATATTTATAAAATAATTTAAATAATAACTCTATGACATGCATTTTTAAAAATTTCTATTTGGTATGATTGTCTTTCCTCGACGCATGTGAAATCGAACCTGTTTGCTTGTAGGAGACTTCGATTTTAACAATTTATCGAATGGAAATAAATTTAATAATGTGAACATTGTTTTGAAAAATAGTGTAGCAATCTTTAGTGATTCCTTAGAGTCGTCGCATGAGTGTGACAGATTAACTGTCCTACTAATGTCCACAAGAGATTTGTAAAGTCAGATCAGGTCCTTTAGTAATACAAGAGTGGGAATGACAAGATTTATTATAGCAATTGCTTTGGTTAGGAAATTATTTAAAGAATTAATTTTCAAGATTTATACAAAAATTTTGTTAGTTATGCATGCCTGACTATATATAATATAGAATATGGAATATGGAACATGGAATATAGAATATACATAGAATAAAGAATATGGAATATAGAATATAGAATATGGAATATATAATATAGAATATAGAATATGGAATATAAAATATGGAATATATTAGAATATACAATATAATATATGGAATATAGAATATGGAATATATAATATAGAATATGGAATAGGGAATATATAATATAGAATATGGAATAGGGAATGTGGAACATAGAATGTAGAATATAGAATATAGAATATGGAATATAGAATGTAGAATATAGAATATAGAATATGGAATATATAATATAGAATATGGAGTATATAATATAGAATATGGAATATAAAATATAGAATATAGAATATGGAATAGGGAATGTAGAATATAGGATATAATATAGAATATGGAATATATAATATAGAATATAGAATATGGAATAGGGAATGTAAAATATAGAATGTGGAATATAGAATGTGGAATATATAATATAGAATATAGAATATGGAATATATAATATAGAATATGGAATATGGAATATAGAATATACAATATAGAATATGGAATATGGAATATAGAATATATAATGTGCTCGTCACGTCCAACGTTCTCTCGTCGGTTACATCCGCCACGATTTTTATAGTCGACGAGGCCGATGATGAAATTCTGTTGCCGGGATTACAGTATTAAAACGTCTAACGTGTCTATATCCCAGAGACCGGGCTCCATCCATCACGAACTTGTCCGCGGCTAATCCCAGAGCAGGAATCGCGAAATGGAAAACGTTCGTAGCTTCGCTAATCTGCTAATAATCCCGCGTAGTTCTCCAATAACTCGCGAGGGACACATGGACCTCTGGTCCAGGCACGAAGGTGCTGTATCGGAGCAACATCGAAGGGAAAACAGGATTTGGGCTACTGCGTCCAATCACGTATTGATCGAGACCTCCATTTTGTCTCTCTCTCTCTTCTCGGATTTGAAAATCGTTGCACGCTTTTAGTTTTGTTAAGCGGTGCCTCTAGCTGCAAGTGCGGATCAGGAAGCAATTTTATTTAGGCGAAAGCTATTCGGTGTTATAATGTCAACCTTGGTATGCTTATTAATTAACTTTCGCAGAACGCGATGCAACTTTTCCGCGCTGGAATAGTAATTTTCGTTGCATAGTTGCTGCAGCAATAACGATCTTTAAATATACAAATTTTTAATATACAAATAAATACAACTAACTAAAATTAAATATTAAATTTTGACATTTTAATCGGTAGTATGGCATGAATCATCGGCTAAAGAATTACAGAACTGCCACGATACCTCCAGACACGAGCCAACGGAAGGATCAAAAGGAGGATTAAAAAGAACGATTTCCAAAATCCGTAATATTATATTATGCATGGTTCTGCAACGCGTTTCCACTCGAATAATAATAAGCTCTTAATCGCAGTTCATTAAACGCCGAAATGCTTATGGCCGGCATGGAGTGCATACGCAGACGATCCACAAAAATTAATCCGGCTCTTCCATGAAGGACGCCACACGCTTTCGAGTGAAGTGGAGGATTTCAAAAAAAAAGGGAAGACCGGCGAAAGATTCGTGGCAAAAAGGAGGCTGGACTTTTGTAACGGAGATGCGCGGCGCGAATTAACTACCGGCTCGATTGCGTTATTACACGCCGTGGAGTTGAGAATATCCAGCCGGTTCGCGGGCCTGCTTTTTGTATCAGCGTGTTCACATAATCTCAAGCGTGAAATGACCTATAAGAAAGAGACGGCTAGCGGTTCTGTGCGCATGCTCGTTTATTCGGGACCGTGGAAACTATTTTTGAAAAGTTTTCTTTGGAAATTTCCGCGCGAAATTTGCAATGACTCGCGCAATATTGCATAGTTATTACTGTAAACAATTAGTACAGCCCGAAGAGAGACTTAGCATATTGTTATATAAGCATTTGTTATAAAATAATATACGTCAGTCGGGTTTAGAGCTCGAGAGGGCTTCTAAGACTCTAGAAAATTAAGTTTCGAGCAACCCTTTGCGCTATTGGTTTTCATCAAATTCTTGTAATTATTTTTTCTGAATTAGGCAACTCACCACAGACCCTTTTTAACGCTAAACAATTATTTAACGCTTAACAATTTCTTGCAAATAATTCATCAAAGTTGTAAAAGATCCGATAGGCAAGCCCAATAAATTCAGTCTCGTCAGTTTTATAAAACGACCGCGAATTTTATACAATAAAAATTAGCAAAAGTCGTTTAAACAATTTAAAAGTGCTACCGTATCACTATCAACTCGCTGAAATGATTAACAAAAAGAAATTTACGTACACGTTTCTTAGTCTGCGTAAAAATCCGCTATTTAGCCGCTTTCGAAATCCGGTAAGTCGCACTCGATACGCATCAATTTCTATTAAACATCCATTATAATTAAAAAAAAGAGGCTTCGTAGTCCCACGGTTAAAATCGATAACGAAAGCTGGCCGAAGCCGGAGCACCGGCGTCGCCCGGTAAATTACATACAATAAATTATCAATATCAGTTAATCGATAAGCTCGCTCTCATTTCCCCGATATCATGGAAACATTGTTTAACAATTTCAGACAGAATCCGCGGTCTACTGATAATATTCGGGACATTATTGACGCCGCTTACAGAAGCTTCGTCTTCGTTAGAGGCGACAGAATGAAAAAAGTTGACGCAGGGCGAGCAACGAAGAATGTTTCGTTGGGATGAGAGAAAGGGTTTCGCACGTCGACGTTAACGTTTCCATTAACCCCGGTTTAAGCCCCGTGCGTGACTTTGACGAAGATAGGGGGCCTGCTCTCGATCTTCTTTTTTCCCGTCTTTTTCACGTGGCACGTTATACGGGAACGCTTGGGAGGTCGGTTGTAATCGTCCTCCCTCCCTCCCGGCTATCCAGCATTCACGATTCTGTCTGTCGGCGGAACCGTCGCCACTTGATATGTCCCCCCTCTCTCTTTTTCACTTTTTCTCTCTCTTCCTCTCGCTCTCCATCTTTCTCTCCGTTTCCATCTTTCTCTGCCGTTCCCTCTGCTGTTCGCTCTGATGTTCGCTGCGCTGTTCCCTCTGATCGCTCCGCCGTTCGCCTCCTTCACCGATAACAGCTGACAGATCGTCAGGTAACCATGTGCAGCTTATTCAAACGTTCCACGGGGCTTCCATTCAATTTCACGCCTATCCACTTGTATCCAATTTAGCCGCGGAATATTCCATCACGAAGAATCGGTGACTTTGATAAGTGTGCGGCACACCGCGCCTCTTCCTCAGGACCTGTCTCTGTTGACTCTAGCAGACTTCAACGCCAGCCAACTCCTGTCGTTCGTCGCCGAGTTCGATGATTATTTCACTCGGCGCAGTCAAATGTAGCTGGCAATAATGGTGTGTAAGCGATATCGTGTATACGTTGCATCCGACAGGCGTATTAATCTCCGCGGATTTCCGTGCGCAGAAACGGAAGATGAGATCGCTCGATTTCGTTTTGTTTCGCTCGAGCCTCGAGCACGCCTGCTCTCGAGCAAGATTTTCATGTGGCGATTGTTTCTGCGACGGTTCTCGGGGTAGGAATATTTATCGTTGTTATTGTGCGGTAAGGAGGGAGCTAGGTATGCGCGAGCGAGGGTACACATGTATGCGTGTCTATTATTATTATGTATTAGTCGTTTTTATTGTCGAACCAGTCACTTTTCATTGGAACCGCTGTGTAGAAACTCTATCAGTAATATTCGACATTCAACAAAAAATGTAATAATAGAAAGAAATTTGCAGCATAGATTTAACGTCATTAGCCATTTACTACAATTCTTGTTAAAAATTTCCGATCATATATATTGATACAAAATTTGCAAAGAATATTCGCGTTTTAGAGCTATAAAATGTGCTTTTATGCAGGTAAGACGAATAGAGAACCCAAATAAAGTAAATAATAAATATAAAATAATGCAATTTTTCATTTATTATCAAAAAGAAACCACAGAGAAAACTAAATGTGCAAAGAAAAAATTCCGATCGAGTTATTAATATTTTAATATCATCAACATTTATTTATTTACTTAACCAGTTAACTGAGCCGTTAAAACAACCTAATTGTATAAATTATTTTTCTTAAACCAACAAATTGAAATCTGTGATGCAAATCTTATGCTAATTTAGTCCGACATCTAAAAAGGTCGTTCACTATTGCACGTATAGAATAAAAATACCGATCGTTCGCATAAATGCATCCGTGCCCCACACCGACGCGCTTCGCAATGCGGATAAATTCGTCGCTAGCAGTGAAAGGGTTAAGAAGAATCGTCAACTGCGCGGCGTCTGTCCAGATAGATATACGAGATGCAAATTAGCGTTGTTCAAACGGAGGCGACCGAGGTGCTCGCGTAGCGTATTTCGGCCGCGTTGTCCTCGCCATCGAATCGCATCGCGGCATTCGCGTCTCTTCATTGTCGTCTCTCCACTTTCCTCTCTGCGAGGCTCGCAATGGAACCCATCGGCACCTGTCAATAGCACGGCGCGCCGGCGAACGACACGCGTTACGGACGGGAACGGCGAGTAGAGTCCGCTTGCGTTCACGCTCGTCTCCGCTTCCTCCGCGCCGAGTTCCCCGCGTGCGGAACAAAAGCGGCTTCGGAGAGAAAACGGTGACTTAATTGCTGGCGTTTAGCATAATAGCCGGTCCACCGGTGCCCGTTGGACGAGCCTTCTTCACCGTGTTACCGTTGTAACCAATTATTGCTGGCCGACAATGGGCCATCGCGCGGCAATAACGAACCTGAGCTATTCCTTCGCGTTAAATTGCACACGACTATCGACACCGAGGTCGTAGTTTTGTTTCTCACCGCTGTTGGTGGTCCCTGTTTCGTGCCTGCGACTGGAACACTTTGTCCTGAGCTGTTTCTGATTAACGCGTCGACTGTTGTGTCACGAATACTGTACACATATATAGGGGATATATTAACAAAATACATAGTATACAAGTATTACAAATATAGGGGATATATTAACAAAAAGTATTCGATATTTATACGGTATATATAGCGTATAAATATTTCTGGCTGTCGACATCATTACTGACTTACTTCCCCCAGATGCGTTTACTTCAGTGCTTATACATTTTAATAAATATTTTAATTGCCGAATGAATCTTTTCCTTAATTCTGTTCCTTTTTTTTTTTAAAATTTCATATGAAAATTCGCAGTCGAGTTATATAAATTGTGAATCGCCAGTGAATGGGGGTGTCGTTTACCCCGAGCGAGAGGGTAGTTCATTTTCGATCTTGGAGAATCTGCAAGGATACGGCTTCGCCGGGTCGGATTTAATTAAAAGTTTTACAACAATGGACCGCGAGCCGGCTGGGAGGGACCGGTGGATGCAGTCGTCTCCAGAAAGGAAGACCTTGGCGGCGACTAATCAATCGACATCGCGGCAATCAAGAGAAAAAGTGTGTCAGCGGCGCGCTGCTAACGAGAGCCGAACGGGCCTCGCGGAAACTGGAGTAGGGAGAGGAAGAAAGTAAGCGATAATGAGGAACGTACCGTCGTCGGGGAACGGAAGGGAACGATATCGGTCATTTCCGGACCCGTGGAACCGCTGAAAAGTTTCCGTTCCGCGATGCCACCGGCATTCTTCGCCGTCTCATTTAGCGCTCTCGAGTCCTTTCGTGTCCTAGCAGCATGATTCTTATGCGGCAGAGACAGACACAATAGCCTGCAGTCAAATTACGTTCGATCGGCCAACGTTCCTCGACCATAACTCCTCGACTTTGTACTCTAATTAGGGAAGTTCGCTTCGGGACTCGTATTTCTTCTCGCGGAGCCGCTGTAAGATATAGGGGAACACGATCTATCGCAGCTTCTATAACCTCCTGCAAACTCGATACAAATCTTTCCTCGAATTCTCGGTAAACTACCATTCTTCATATCTATTTAAACGCAACAGGCAAACTTCTATTGTAAGCGAGATACAGCGAGGGGAGAGGTCGTCTGACTCCTTTTAACCACTTACCGTAGGGGTTAAAAGGAGTCGTGATTAAAGTTACTAGTAATTATTTATTAAGTATGGGTGTTATTCTGTTCTTTAAAATTAGGATAAAATTCTAATCCCTCTCGTTAATATTTAAACATTCAAGTAAATTTAAGGACGGAATAAACATTTTCAAAGTGAACGAAATGAATTCTTTTTCTGTGCAATGATTAAAATTATTTCTTTCTAATTTTGCTATTACTTGCAGTGGCAAAAGAAATAAGGAGCTCACGTTTCTTTTTTTTTAATAAATAAATTTGTTTTTAATAAAATTCATAAATCTGTGAACGTGTTAAATGGCGGCCGCCTTCGCTACAAAATTCTGTCGAATATAAAACGCGGTATGCATATACCTATGTCCACAGAACTCTTTTGTTTATTTTATTGTGTCAAATTTGGCTCTGCTGTACATCTCACACGCAACAGAATAGCTTATATAAATTTAAAAAAGCACATTAGCGTATATGTCCGCGGACAAACGCCATAGGGTTCCAAGCATTGCTAAGACCTATTGTCCATGTTACCAAATTCATCAAAGATTGAAGCGGCATAAATCCCCTTGAAATGGCTGCAGTCGTTCAAGGGGACAACGTTAATCGGAAGAAAGAAGCAAAGAAAGAAAGAGAAGAAAAGAAGGGAGAACGTTCCGATGATATTCGGCGAACACGTTGGATCCGAAGGTAGTGGTTCTTAAATTGAACATGTAGGGTGTTTCATTTTGCTAAACTTTGCGAGCATATTGTGGCAGTGAAAATGAGAACGAAAAGGTTATGTTATTCGGCTGTGGATTTTTATGCAAAATAAATATTGAATACATATATCATTGTAAAACAAATATTGCCTACTCTTGATCGTTTTAATGAGTTAGAATTAATAGAATAGCATTTCTAAATTCTTTAAATGTTTCTACTGTTTTGCTTTTGATCTACTCATTTATGCTGTAAATGTGATATTGTAAAATATTTATAGAAAATTTATAGTAATTTGTAGAAAATAGACTAATGCAAAGAAAAAGAAAAATAGACGAAAGAAATAATATACCCTGATAAGCTACAAATGTAGCAAGCATATGTTCGGTCAATATTTTATTGTACTGACAATTTTTATTCTACCATTATTGCAATTTTAAAGATACTTTCGCCCGAAATATATAATAT
>CM052162.1:14269928-14390662 GCA_028455555.1 Augochlorella aurata | reverse complement strand
AGAGAGAGAGAGAGAGAGAGAGAGAGAGAGAGAGAGAGAGAGATGGGACTAAAGAAACATTGCAAGCTCTCGGCGCGTCAGATGTTTCCTCTTGAATGGCTCGTCGGCCTGGACAAAGCATTTCTACCAATGCTTTTTTTTAAAAAGGTATTTCACGGATTAATTCAAATATCTAATTTAAATCTGCTGCTTCATATTCATATTTTTACTGTAACGGGTCGTCAAACCCAGTTTTAACAAGTTAACTGTTGCAATCTCTTTGAAAGGCGTATAAGTGTCTGCAACTATTACAGAATTAAAATTGCCATCAAATATGTTTCCAGTGCATTAAGTAAATATGTCTGCCATTTATGGCATTTACGCGGCACGGGACGCGTTCAAAGAGCGTTGCTAAGATAATTGCGTTGAACAACTATGCATGAATAACTCGTACCAACGAAAAAAAGATCACCTAATTCGTGAGATGTTAAAATGGACTTCGACTGCCACGCCGACAACCTCAAAATCGTCACTAAATTAAAGCATGTTAATTAACGAAATTAAAATTGAAATACGACGTGGGCGGCCTCCTCGGCATCCTCATATTTCGGAGATCCTAATCAAATTAGTAGGATGCAACGAGCCAGCGTACACATAAACTTTCAAATCCGAGCAAATGACGAAGTCCCGGATTTCTCGAGACTTCCGTTTCATCCTGAGGATAAGTGGAGCGAGGAGACGGCGGGAGGAGCTGGTACACGCGTAATCCAGCTGCCGCGCGCGATAAGACCCTTGTCACGCTTCTTCCGAGTCAGAAAATCAAATCAAACATCATCTCGAGCCGCTGAAAGCGTTTCCACGCGGCAGCCTCTCGAGCGCTTTCGAACGCGTATAAGGACACCGTCGAGATGTTATTACAACAAATATTATGTTTAGGACACGGCCCCGACGGCCGCGGCGGTGTTCGCGGCCGCAACCGGGTTTCCACACTTTCCCCGCGGTGAAGGGCTTCCTCGTTCTGCCTCGGCCCTTATTTTCAGATGCCTCGGAACGACGACATTCGTCCCGACACGAAAGAATGTGGGATGACGAGGGGTTATTCACCGGTGGCCGGGGGATCTCGTTTTGAATCACTGTCGTTGATAAACTCTTTTTCAAGTATTTCACTGATTTTTATTTGACGGCAGGTCATTATCTTTGATGGAAATGACAATTGTCGATGCAAGATCGATCTGGAGATTTATTTTATTTAATAAGATGCGAGTGTGTCGACCTCGTGTGTCGTTACGATCACTTTTCACCGGAATCGTTAGGTATCTCGCATTTTTCTTGATAAGAATCTTAATAAAAATTAGCATTACCAAGTTAGAGTCCTTTTAACGCTTTCTTGTACAATTCAAGACATGGATGAGGGGTTTATTCCACAGCAACATTCCAGCATTTATTTTTTGTTAGAAGAAGCTAGAAGAAAATGGTCGACCGCCGATTAGAAATCAATGCGACTTGATTTATTATTAATTATTAATTATTATATATATTATTAATATATATTATATATATTATTAATTATTCATTCTTATACTTGGTACCAATTCAATACACCTCTCATGTTTCGCGTGACTTCTACCTTCTATCAAATATTATTTAAACAGCCTAATTACCTCCAGTATTCAATCCTTCTACACCCTCTACTACCCCTAAAACGCTACTTATCGCTTCACGAATAGGCTCGACTCCCTCCTAGGTAATCACAGAAAAATTCTCCAAGTGCAAGGGTTACACAACCATAAGCTGACTCGCAAATTACGAAAGAACGTTCCTCCGCGTTGCGCGAACCTGACGCGTCTTTCTACTATAAATAACAAAAGCAATATTCATTTTCGTCATCGAAACATCGTCCCCAGCTAAAATTAGAGATCTCGATCGCAACAGGGATAAGAAAAGCGGATTAAAAGTTGTTGCACTCGGCGACCGCACGTGTTCGGTAGAACATAATCTGGATCGAAGCGCAAACAAACGACCGGACGTGATGAGAAACGTAATCCGAGTCGCGGATTCCCTCGCGCCGACTCTTTTTTTTCCAAACGATATATTTAACCCGGGGCAAGTTCAACATCTTCGGAGCCTTTAAATCAATCGTCGATTCGCGGCTGGACAGATTTTTCGAAAGCGTCGAGGACGCTTGCCGCCGCATCGATCATCTTGATCAATTACCTTTAATCCGCGCGTGCTACGCGGCTCTAATCCTTATCTATGGGCCGGGATACACGCGTACTCGCGGATGGGATTCGAATAGAAAAGCGCCACGGTGCGCGCCATTAAATAACAAACCACCGGCCGAAGATTAATCGACAGCGGTTTTGTAAAGGTTACACATAATCACGTTCTCTATCCAATGCGCGCGGTCCACAATTACCTGGGAAAACGCTCGCCGAGCGATTCGAACGTGGCTATGCTCTGTTGCGGCGCCGATCAACGCCGATTTATCAACGAATCCGTTGATAAATAATTATTAGAACGCCTGTAAAGCCTGCTAAACCTACCAACACACGCGCGACCCTATATATCAACGACGGCCATTGTAAATGCGACAGTTGGAGGATTATGGAATGCTCTCTCTCTCTCTCTCTCTCTCTCTCTCTCTCTCTCTCTCTCTCTCTCTCTCTCTCTCTCGTAGGTTAATATTTTATTAAAACTGTTATTGTAAAATGCTCCTTTGAACGCATCGGAAGGTTCTTTTCGGAAGGGTTGAATCATCCCTAAGCAATCTCGATTATATCTTTATAAAAATTAGTATGTCTATTTTCATTACAAGAAGCAAAAGATTACTTTGTGGAAGGGTTGAATCATCCCTAAGCAATCTCGATCGTCGTCTTGGTTGCCTCGAGCATAAACGCAAAATTCGCGTTCACAGTGACGCAGTTTAAATTGTTTACATTGAAAATCACGTTTTCTACGCTTTCAATGAATTATTACCTGCCTAGTCGTCATTTTTCAAACAGCTTTGTTCGACTTCATTTTCGCCGAGCCTCCCCTTATTTCTCGTTAGATCTTCTAGTCCGAGTTTAGAAGTAGCATGTTTGTAAGACACGTTTCGACAGCTCCTATTAATGACGGATGTCTTCATTTAATTAGAACCCGCGAAGATCGATTGAAAGATCGAAGTGAAGATTATTTACAGCGCTTCGCAATGAATCATGCTGTTGCTAGACTCGAGCCGGTAACGTGGCTTCATTACGCTTTCCTTTATATCTATCGGTTCTATCAATTAATCCACGTTCGGGCAATCCATGTTCCCATCAATTTCAACTCTCTTTTTCTTCGATTCGATCGATTCCTGCGAAGCCCCGTAAAAACAGGATTCATTAAGAGGGTTTCCTATACACTTCTCAATACTAATTATCTCCATTCTTCATTGCGTCAAGAAACTTCTCAGGCTCGTTGCCCACCGTGTTTCTTCGAACTTGTTGCAGCGGAGGTACATTCCCATAGCACGTTGCAGCTCGCGATTTTTCCTATGGACGATGACAATGCGATTTCTAGCTCACGTGACTGTGGGAATATTTTTCTGCGCGTTCGGTTCTCGTGACCAGTGATCGAGAAACGTGGATAAAATGCGTTATTATTTTCTGTAATAATAACCGCATCCATAGAAACGATATTTCGTCTTTTCTAAGCGTATTTTTGTTAACTGAAAATGGTATCAGACTTGGGACACATTTTTAGAATTTTTATAGGTCGATGACTTGCAACTCGAAATTGCTGTATTATTCCTAAACTGAATTTTTACATTATAAAATTTCCCTGTATATTTGACAAATTGTGACAAATATAAATTCCATTTAGGGTGGACCATTTGTCACAAAAAAGCCAATTAATATCCTTCAAAGCTTTTGCTTTATTAAAAACAGCGAACCTACTGATTAATTGTAAAAAGTAATTTCAACTATATTCAAAAATATCTTCCTTTCTTGATAAAAGACGGCCCACCCTATACAAGCAAACAGGTACAATTTTATATACGTAATAGCATCAAAGGATAATATATTTGACATTACCTTTTATCTCCAGAAGTTCGAAGACGTAACCAAAAAATACAATTTTCCAAAAATATCCTATGTAAGGAATCTAACACATTTTACTGAATAAGTTTCGCAAACTCACGATCTTAATTTCGAGCGATAATAATAAGGACGAGATAAGAAAAGAAACATTGTCTATTTATCCGTTAACGAGCTTGCGCGGGAACTGCGTCGAGGTTTGGCGCGTTCGAGAAGACGACCCCTCGGAGAAATTGTTTACGGCGCGGCTCTTCCAGCGGAATAATTGGAATATTCCGAGGAAACCCTGGCACGTTTGTTCCATTCACAGGCACGGGGCTTCTGTTTTCAATATTTTCTGCGCCACGCTCTGGCTCGGGTCGCTTGAACTCCGAAACCCTCCCGGGGCGGGTTCCGAACAGAAAAAGAAATCGACAACTCGCTTGAAAACCACCACCCTCTGAAAACTAAATTTTCGGTCGCTTGCGATAGTACTCGGATTCCAAATTTCCGACGTTTAAACTGTTCTCATTTGGTAAAAGGATGCTTTGAAGTAACCGAGAATATTTTCCACAGATAACTACATGACATATACACTCATACACTCAACACTCATACATTCATACAGTATTCGAACGCTTACATGTCTAACATTCAACTAATAAAATGTATACGTTAAACGATTTATATGTTAATATATGTTATATATATAACGATTTATATGTTAATGTATATGTTAAAGCATTTGATGGAATATGACATGTATAGCAAGGGTCTTAAGACTGCGTATACATTAGCGAAATTAGAAAATCATTCAACAATATATAACATTTTTACAGTACATTTATTGTAAATATGTACTAGAAGTGGCTCACAAAAGTGTTTGAACATTTAATAGTTATCTAAATTGAACTATTGAAGGTTTTATTGGGAAATTGTTCCACCGTCTGCTTTTATAACAGCCCTAAGTCTGGTTTCCATTGAGTGGCCTAACTTAGAGGTAATATTTGCATCTATTGATAGCCATATTTCAATAATATTTCGTTTTAACGCTTCTTTCGAAGTAATAACTGTATTTAATGTATTTTTTATTTATTTTTTAATGTATAATTTAAAAAACTATATACCCTTAACTTATTCGAATAAAGCATTCTGCAAATAATTTATTCGAATAAATGGATCAAATAATTTACGAAGAATAACGAGACGAGTAAAATAATAAATAATAATAAATAAATAATAATGACTAAAAAGCATTCACTCAGATCTCAGACAAATATTTATTCGAACCAACGCGAATAATGCCAAACTCTGACCACGACCCCAAAATACTCCTCATTTTCACGAAAATCACCAATTAAAAATCAACCGGCCCTAAGAGATAATGAAAATGAATTCCTCAGAGTATAACCCAAAGAACAATCGACGATGTTCACACAGCATTGAGGTCGGCCGTGTTTGGTAGTCGAACGACGAATCGGAAGGACACGTTGGTCCGTGTATGCAGGACTCATCAGACGAAAACAACGATCGCCTCGAGACCGATCTGACACGGTCCGTGAACGAACTGCCAAATGAAATTCCATTAACGACGCTAACTCGTGGCACGTTGGCCGACTGACGATCGCCGTCGCGGCCTGATATGTATGCATGCACGCGTGTCCTTTTACATATGCGCGTCGAGCGTCTCGCGCCTAAGCGCCTCCCGACGGAACGGACACGCGATTTCCGATCGATGTTTTTCCAAGGATGCTGTAAAAATGGATTCCGTCGGGGAGGATATCTCTTGCCGGAAAGAGCGCTTGTTCTCCCTCTGCCTCGAGGAATATTTGCCCGATCGCATTCGGCTGCACCGAATGAGACGAAACGCGAGTATGATTTATAAAAATAAAACTGCAGTTCGCACGGGGTTGAAGAAAGCTTGTATTAAAAGCCTCTTCTGAGTGTGCAAGAGACATCAGTAACAGGAAAATAGAATTTTGTTACTGTCTAAAATAACAGAGCGACGACAATGCTTAATACGTCATGTTCGAATTCGCACAATTTAATTAACGCTAAATCACTTTTACTTTATTTCCTAATTTATATTGAACTGTTTTATTTATTTCCTCTGCAAATTCCATAAATTCAAGGATTAATAAAATTATGTTATTAACCCTTTTAGTGCCGGGCGAAAAAGAGGTGCTTATGCGAATTTACTAGGATTTGAAAAAAGGCTCATAAAAATCAAACGAAAAGCAATATTTACATAATTCAAAAAGCAGTGTAACCAGGATAAAATAGAGAATAAATCAGTGACGCTAATTTTTCTATATTCATTGAAAATTACAAAAATAACAAAGGTATAAATGAGGGCCGATATATCGGCCTCCGGCACTAAAAGGGTTAATAAAAGGACTAACAATGAAATTAACAGAATATTTAGTATAAGTGTGTGTTCCAACCGTTCATTTTCAATAAAACCAACGTGTCGTGATCAGGATTCTCTTCCTGTTTCTCCGCGACGGCATCAAATTTTTCCAGAAGAAGCCGCACCCATCTCGAAAATCCTCGAGCCCTATTCACCGTGCAAAACGGTTAAACAAACTCGTCGGCGTGTCGTTCCCCTTCGTAGTTCGATCGCGGCAACGGTCGCATCCATAACCGCGCGTCGCCTTCTGAGATTATGCGAGTATTTATCGATTTGCATTTATATTTGAGTCGCCCGGTGCGTCGGCCCATTGTGCGCCGTCTCCGCGCGCATAATCAACCGGGACGATGGGCTTTTAAATCGGCGCGGACCGGCGCGTGCCGTTTTTCAGGAATATTTTTAAAGCGCCCGACGGTTCCCGATCGAGGTGAAGAAGAGTCACGGCGGGATACCAG
Source organism: Augochlorella aurata (assembly GCA_028455555.1). NCBI lineage: Eukaryota > Metazoa > Arthropoda > Insecta > Hymenoptera > Halictidae > Augochlorella > Augochlorella aurata. The sequence continues at coordinate 14,383,778 of CM052162.1, read as the reverse complement.
ACGGATCAAAGTTCCCGTGAAAAATCCGACGGAACCGTTCGCCCGGAGGAATCCTCGGCCCGAGACGAGACTTCTCTCCTCCTCGCCTCTTTGTCGCATATTTTCGCGCGTGATTCACTCGTCCGACTCCACTTGACTCGAGACCGATGGAAAAATTAATGCCCCGCCTACGGCAATCAGTGAAATGGCATTTGAAAGGAGAAATGTAGATACCTTCGGCGATCGTTTCTTAAATTCTATTGGCATCGATAATCCCTTGCAGTTGTAGGTATTTCAGCTCTGAAATTAGTCGCTGCCTTTTCTTGGAAATTGTCGATCTCGGTTTTAAACGATCCTAAACTGTTTACACAAAATTTATAATGTCTTTATGATATATTAGTCATAAGATTAATAAATATATGGATATTTTATTTCCTATTTGTTCCTCATTTTCGAAGCAGAAATCGCCGGCTTCTTGCAAGGGAACATACCGAAGTCGCACACGCCGATTTCGATGAAATTTTGTGGAGAGAAAGTTCTCAAAAAAATATTTGACACGTATTTTTTTTTATCGGCAATGATCCATGCGGAAGTGTTGATAACAGCCCCCAAAGTTGTGGTCGAAAATAGATTTTTTAGATTATCTCGGGAACCAAAAGGGTTAGACAAAAAATTTTTGTTGCAAAATATGCACTCTTGTATGCGGAACGTGATTGTACAAAACTTTTTCAAAAAAAATTATTTATGTAAATTATATATTAAAAATTAAAATTTTTTTATTAATTTTTCATACTAAATGTTAATTCACATTTATGTAAATCAATGTACGTAAACTATAGGCTAAAATAGGAGACACGTGTCTTTGGAATTTTTTATTTTTACCAATAAATAGGAGCTACAGGCATTCATACATAACCAATTATCAGCTCCGCGTTATAGACCACTCTTCCAATATGCATGGTTTCGTTGTGGCTATACTGATAATCGTCCGGAGGCATTCGAGAATCCTGTGGACTTTTGTTTCACAAAAATAACTGAAATGATTTGTGAGTATACACAATGCAATAATGTTGTGGCACTCAAATGTTCCTGGTGCAAGCAACATTTATGCTTCACGCATTTTTTCATACAATTGCATTACTGTACAGATTACATACAGTAAATTTTACTTATATTCCACCTCTCAAAGGACATGCCATTCTACGCTCCGGAAATTTGCAATAACAACAGCTCTTTTCATAGCTACTATACGCTTCAAACAAGGATATCTTCAAGTTTCAACACATAGAAAAGGCAATCTAGACCTTTGCTTGTGAATCGACGCTAGAGAATATAGGCCATAAAAGCATACAATTCTCGCAGCTTTAGGTGATACCGCTTTGCGTTTTTCCATGCGGTACTGCCGATGACTATCCAAACCAATCAACGATAAATTATATAATTACAACACTTAATCGGAGTGTAGAAAAAATTGACTGTGACCCTAAAATACAACCCAAGATATTTCTCACCGCACGGACAGGTAAAAAATTATACATTCAATAATTCCTATTTATTGGTAAAAATAAAAAATTCCAAAGACACGTGTCTCCTATTTTAGCCTATAGTTTACGTACATTGATTTACATAAATGTGAATTAACATTTAGTATGAAAAATTAATAAAAAAATTTTAATTTTTAATATATAATTTACATAAATAATTTTTTTTTAAAAAGTTTTGTACAATCACGTTCCGCATACAAGAGTGCATATTTTGCAACAAAAATTTTTTGTCTAACCCTTTTGGTTCCCGAGATAATCTAAACAATGTATTTTCGACCCCAACTTTGGGGGCTGTTATCAACACTTCCGCATGGATCATTGCCGATAAAAAAAAAATACGTGTCAAATATTTTTTTGAGAACTTTCTCTCCACAAAATTTCATCGAAATTGGCGTGTGCGACTTCGGTATGTTCCCTTGTTAGTGCGAGTTTACGAGAAGTAAGGAATTGTTGCTGTCAATTCGAGTTGTAATAGATTTTTATAGATATACTTGTATCGTGTTTAAATGTTAACGAATGAATGTCAAGGAAGATGTAGAGAGAACGTGGCAGAAGATGTTAGAGACTCTGGCGGATGAATGAAAAGGCATGGGTGAGGAAGATCCATAGTCGAATGTGATCGATGGATTTGATATATCGTCATTTGTGTTCAACGAGCGATGCTATATGCAATTATACAGTTGATTAGATATTTGCTGTTGTTAAAGGATGCGTGTTATAACTTTTCCATATCGTCAATCAAACGTAAGACAGTTTTATGGACTGTCTAAAACAGATACCAAGATTGACAACTTCATAGAACCGCGCTTTAAAATGATTGACGTTTGGCTCGAATTAGCATATTATGTTGGAATCTAATTGTATATTTAAACAAGAGATGCTCGTCTCGTTTTATTATTAAGAAATATTTTCAGAGGTAGTATTTTAATTTGAAGCTGCGAGCAAGAGAATCACGTTCACAGGACACCGGCTGCGGTACGTGGTCTGAGAGATATCACGGTTACGTGACACCAGCAGTTTAGAGATGTTGCCAACTATAGTATTTTATACCAACCATTTTTCATAGTTGTTGTATTTAAAGTTATAATCAAATCCGGTAGGAAATAATAGAAAAATTCACAAATAGAAGTAACTTTTCTAATGCTACGCTATGAACAAAGTATAAAAATAAGGTCTCAAAATTAATTCGACTTTTTTCTGCTACAATAATTAACAATTGTTTACGGTACACGAATTATCGATGAGACATTAGGCAATTGAAACTCGGCAGACCATCCTGACACGGATAAAAATGTACAAAATCTTTGAAAAAGTAATTTTATGGACAGGAAATGGATTATTGTTTAGGATACAATGCATGCGCATACAGTGGCAGGAAATAGCACTTAAACATGCATTTATGCATCGCTAACTACTGCTTTCAGCCGACAATGTGCAGCTTTTTTCAATACAGCATTCAGCTGAAAATTATTTGTACGACGCTGCACCTTCATTGACAGTTGTACCATTAGCAAAGAGTTTGACATAAATACGCTTTAGCTAACTATTCGACCGTAAAGAAACAATCGACGATGCTTAAATATTTTTTTGTTCCTTTTTCGTTTGCTGAATATTCCACTCAACGTGATTGGCGACTTTTAATAGTGACGACACTGACATCGTTCGTCAAATCGAAGTTAAATAAAGTTTATTTTTACAATATTTTATTGGAATATAAATTATTCTATAATATATTCTGTAATATATTCTGTAATATATTCTATAATATATTCTGTAATATATTCTGTAATATATTCTGTAATATATTCTATAATATATTCTGTAATACATTCTATAATATATTCTATAATGTATTCCATAATATAATACATTCTATAATATATTCTATAATACAATATATTTTATAATATATTCTATAATGTATTCTATAATATAATATATTCTATATAAATTATTCTATCCATTTATTCGACCAAGTTACTCGAAATGTTTGTAAAATGACTCGAACAGCAATGCAAATTCACCGTTTTCCAGTTTTTAACATAATTTTACAACAACATATTTATACAAATGCTTTCAGGATGAATTCAATTTCAATTGCTTGTAGATCACAAGGTAACCAACACTTTCCTCTGCATTCGTAGAAAGATCAATCCACCCAACAAACTTTCCGATGCAACATTTAAAAAATTAATATGGAAAAACTAAATCAAAAAACCACGGAAATATTCTCTACCATTTTTATTCGTATCGATTTATTCCCGGACGAATTCCTGCGCGAATCAATTCTTGCTCGAATAAAATTTAATTAGGCTAAATTCTCATCTAGATAAATAGTTATCCACTAGCATAATTATATTCGTTAGTCTTATCTCTTATCCGCCAGCCAAATAAAATTCTCCCCAACTGCGGTCCAGCCTAATGCTGTCTATGAAATCTAATTTGAATAAATATCTGTCCAAGCGCCGACGCGAATTTAACTCAGATTTATCTGGGGAACCGCGAGGGGCGCGCGGCTCCGCGATATTTCTTAATTACCGAGTAATTCGAATCGATCGAGACGGATCGTTATTGTTTCGCATCCCTCACGGTTTATTGGGTCGAACGATAAAACGGATAGAAACGATGCACGCGGCTGGCCTTCGTCCGCGCGCGGGTATAAATAGCCATTAAGCACGGCTACTTGAGCGTGCTCGTACTCTCGTCGTAAACTGTAACCGAATTGTAATAGATTGTCCTATGATTTATGATAATGAACGCGCCGACCCACGCGCGGCTTTTCGCCGCGTGGCCAATTAAACGATTGGGGAGGTCTGCTCGTGTGTTGCGTTTTCTCCACGCCGTTCGCGAACACTGAATAGTCGCCAGTCGTCGTAAACAGAGGACCGCAATGAAACGATGATTGATTTACGAAAATGAAGCCGTTGGATTTTTACGGTTTCCGATACGGCCTCCGCCTATGATCTATGGGAGAAAGTATGTAAACATAGCTAATGACTATTTGTATTTGCCAGGTAGAAACAATTCATCCGCGTGGGCCGGCTGCTGCGCCTGAACGTGGTCGGGAAAGAGTCATTAGCGGTGAAATTGAAAAATATTAGTCGCTCGAGGCGGTGCCGAGCCTCTAACAACACCGCCGATTGTCCGTTGCTTTTGTTAATAAATGCAGCACTGTTCGCGCACTTTCGTTTTACAGTTTCATTTTAGCGTGTCGTCAAGCACGAGCTCTCGTTCCATTCTTAGACATTAGACAATATACGAATTCTTAGACAATAGTTACAGAAATTGCAGCGGTAATCTCGTGTATTTGAAAATTTATCGAGCATTAATTAATAGTCAGTATTTATGCATTTGTGACGATTAGTGGTAGTTATATTTAACTTGCGTTCCTTTTAATTTCCTTTAAGAAATTATTAAGTCCATTTATGCACTCTTAAGGGAGCTGAAAATCAAATAGTAGTAATTCTCCAAATAAAATTTTGAGAAAGTATATTTCTATATCATTTTTTACATGGAATCGGATTACGTAGAAATAAATTTTCCTACTTCCATTTTTGAGTAACAAAAATTGCAAGATCCATGTACAATTTTCTTTAATTTTATGCACATAAATCATAGTAAAAATGTCAGCTGAGAACTTCATTTCTGTCCAAATTATCTTGACTTTAACATTAATTAATTGTACTGTAGCTGTATATATTGGCACATGACGTCACCCCCCCCCCCCTCTTTAAGTAATAATTCATACAGTCTGAAAATATAATAGAGCCATTATATATTTCTTTATGAAAATGAATTATTATATCTTATATCTTATTATAGTATAATATATCTTATTATAGTCTCTATTACAAGTAATATCTAAATCGAGATGAATTATTATTTGAATATGTCCGCGTGGTATCACTTTTACTAGTTTATTATATTTTATATATATATATAATTTTATACATACAATTAACCATAACCAGTCAAAATGACTGCCTCCTGACTTTTATTTTACACTTGTTGTAAACTTACTTATTCAAGCTTATATAAATAAATTATAAATAAATCCAACGTTGCCATTTATATAAAACAGTATACTATATCCCCATTAATAACTCGATAGTTTCAGCGTTAATCTCAATTAACGATCAAATCCCTATTTTCCTCGTAAATCGCGACTACCAATTGAAAGAAATTTAATCGCTAATCGCAATCAACGATCGACACTACTAATTCAATCGTTACTCATCGATTCATTTCTCGCCCAACTCTGGTATCACGTTAAACACGTCAAACTCGCAATGATTTTCCCAGCGATCTGATAAAACGTTATGGCCAGCATTCGTTATCGTTACAGCGATTGAAAATTCAAGTGCAAAAAGCTCCAATAAAAGATAGATTTGTCCCTGTCGGGCGCATAAAGGGTGCAGGGAACGCAGAGAAATAGTTCGAAAGGGCTCTGCCATCAATTCACCGAAACCGTCGACGAAGTTTCGAAAAAGGGACGAATTCGGAGCGGCTGCCGCTTAAAAGTTCCGACGAAATGGCGAGTTCTCGTGTAATGATAGCTTGCACGGGAAATTACGCCACGTCCGAACTCGATTCCTTCTGTCTGGCCCCGCCCCCGCGCCTCGCCCGTGCCTAACTTACAGGAATCCGATACTTTCGCGACGTCCGAATTGACGATCAGCGACAATTACGGCACAGTTTCTACACAGGGAACGAGCGAATAACATGTCAAGCCGATGGAAGATGATTTTTTCTTGAAAAAATATAGAATAATGTTCTGCGATCATTATCGAATCTGAATATGGATTCGGCACCCGAATAATTACGATTAACCCCTTGTCGTTCGAGTTTTACTTGCGACGGAGATTTCTTATAATAAACTGTTAAGTACTCTCGTCAATATGTAAACATTTAAGGAAACGTAGGCACATTAAATTTTCTTCTTCTCCCAAAAATTTAGTGCTAGTTTCAAAATTGGTTGGGAAGACTTAATAATGTGTAAACAAATTTTTGAATAAATTTCAATTAAATAGAATGACTAAAATAAAATGAAGGCGGACTGAAATGAATAGAAGTTCAATTAATAGAATAAATTTCAATGAAATTTACGTATCTTAACTTGTTTATCCGAGTTTATGACGACAATTCAAACAATGTTCAATGTCTAGGTTACGTCGACTGCATTTGTCGACTACAATATGGCATTGCAAGAGATTTAACCATTGTTAAAAATTCAAGAACTTCTCGTAATCTTCTGATAATTATTAACAAATCAATAACAGTGTCAGCATATTGCTAATAAAATGGAACAACGAATATTGTTTAATAAAATGAAGACGCATATCTTTCAAGTTTCGACTCATTTGGTCAATCGATTTTGAAGGAATCGAGCCAATCGATTTTGAAAGAATTATTACAGTTGAGAATGTTCGAGTCATTGCAACCGTAAAGAAAATTTATTTTTTCAAAATAAGACTTGCTCTTGATTTGATTGGAAATAGACAATGGCGAATAGCTTTGCGCGATCAGATGAACTTTTGAGATTACTTCGCGACGTTGTCGCTTCCATAAAAGATAGAACAATGATTCTAAAAGCAGAATACATCTGTCAGATGATATCAATGCACTATAGATCCTACGAAAGTATTACTATACATAATCCTATTAACACTGTTCCGTGCAATGACCCGGTACAATCATGACCGAACGAGACAATCGGTGCATTGCTCCAACACTCGAAGCTCTAAATTTCAAATCAACAAGAAGATGCGATTTACCGTGTTACCATAGTTTAGCTTCCGAAGTGTGTTTGTTGAATCATCTTTTATTGGGTTTACTTTCCCATCGCAACGTCATCCAATTTGGAATAGGCAACGATATGTTTGCGAACTATTCGCCGAAAGCGGTGACGAAGATTGCTGTCGGCCAATAGCGACCGATAACTGCGACTAACAGGAGGGGGAAGGTAAATACAAAGGTGCCTTGTTGTCGCGCGAGAACTATACCCGTTTTGTCTTCTACTTGATTGTTTGTCCATGTGCTACTGACTCATTGCTGTCTCGCGAATGGTGCGCTGCGAAGTGGTGGAAGAAGAATTAAAAACATTCCGCGACGTCCAAATATGTGGACAGTTATCGAAACTATGTAAACGTTCATGTTTTTCCCAAACATTCCTAAGTGGGAAATTGTTGAGCAATTAATTTATGGGTGTTTAAACGTGCCAACTCTTAAAATGATGAAACCATCACGTAAGTGGATGATAATGGCAATAGAGGAACGTAAAACATAGTTGAGTAGACTTGAGTAGACTGGCAAGTAGATTTTAGATTTTATACACTTATGGCTTTTGTCAGTGTGAGAAATGCAAGCAAACCATGCAAATTGATAACGACTGATTGCATTACTGCTTTGTTTCTATCACATAAAATTTTATCAAAAATTTAAATCAAAAATTTAAATAAAATTTTATCTGCGAAATAATTAAACGAAACGAGTGCAATTATTTACAAAAATTCGCGCGTAATTCCTCGTCCGCAGTTTCGATGAAATTTGTTTATACTGGACAACTTGACATTTCGAATAACTTTCTCTTTTGCAATACCTGTTGGTATGTAACTTCGACGTTCATTAAGACAGAAAATTTGTACAACTAAAAATAAAAAGTTTATTTTTGAACCGTTATTATTATTACATCGTACTAATAATGATAGAAAATTTATTACTGTTCTATTACTGTTCCCATTTGGGTTAGGCCTGGGTTAGATCTGCAGTCTTCTGTTAACAATGCACAGCGACAGCTTCCACAAAAGAGTTATTCAAAACCTCAAGCTTCGAAATCAAAATTCATCCATTATGCAAAATCAGAGCTAGCTAAAAAAGCATTTTTCTTTTAACTATTAATTATTATCAGTAGTAATTATTACTAGTACTTTACAATAGTACTTTTAAACTATTCTCGTGTCTCCACTACGTGTTTCGATGATCCATACTTGCTACAAACGCATAAAATAGTCTACTTATAACAGTCTATCTCTGTTTATAATTGTCTATATAAATAGTCTATTTATAATAGTCTATATATACCTATATATAAACCCAAGAAAATCAAAGAGGACGGAGAAGACCAGCGAAACACAAGTCCGCCTAAAAATCCATCCTCCCAAAGAGAGGGACACTCGCTAGGCGATAGGCACTGTGTCGCGAAGCGCAAGTTTCCAAGAGGAACACCGACTGTCAGTGTCGAGCTGTTCCAAAAAGACACCCATCTAGCCGGTCCAATGCCGGAAGAATCCCGAGTGCCGAGTCCCGATCCCGAGTAGCGTTCAGCAGGAAGAGTAGTGTTCCGCTGGTCGTGTGCGCGCGGCCACGTGCGTACACACGTGGAGCAGAAATACCGGTATAGAGGGAAAGAGAGGCCCGCGGTCTCGTCGCGATCTGGAGGGAGGGAGAGAGAGGGTGGAAGGGTAGCGAGTCGGAGCGAGACGAAGAGGCTCGGCTGGCACTCGAACGAAGCCCTATGGCTCGTCGCTCGAAAGAGAGCTCAGTGCCACGATGGTCAGCAGGCGGACAAGTCGCAGCGGTGGAACCGGAGCTCCGCTAGGCTGAACCGAGTCCGGTGCCTGGTCCATCGAATCGGTCGATCGGTGGGACGAGGAGAGAGAAAGAGAGAGAGGGAGAGGAGAGCGCGTGTCTCGCTTAATCGCGCCTAATTAAGACGATTCCCTCGTCCGCTGTGGCAGCGCGCATGCACTGTCATTGACCGTCTGCAGTGTCCGCTCGCCTCGTAAATCATCCCGCTTCCCTCCGGACAGGGATGCCGGCTAATTGTGTCACGGTTCTCATACACGAATTTATTTTCGTCGGCTGCCGGTCTGATTAGCCCGGGAAATCAGTTTGCAGTTCGCCACGCACCGGCCGGGAACGCGCATCGTTTCCTTTCCCGGCTACCGGCTCCGGGACTCGTTCGGTTACCAGCGAGCCGGCTGCGCGGATAGTTCGCGATTCGCGAGAGTGAACCGAGGAAATCCATCGTCAAAGATGCTCGAGGATTTCGGAGCAGCGAGGAGCCTGTGAAGTGTTCTTTCACGGAACTGGAGGGAACGCCACGTGCTTGGCCTGTATTCCACCGCGCAGGGAACCACGTGGCCTCTGACAGCAGCACCCTTTCTCGTAAGTTTACGGACTCGTTCTCGCGGATTCGTTCTTGTGTCCTTGTTCTTGTGTTCTCTTGGAATTGGAGACGGTCGAATTTCGAAATTGAGAGGTCTAGCTGGTGCTCAGAAGCTTTGTTTAATCAAGAGCTTCGCCGAGTTGCGAAATTTTATTAGTCTACCTTGGGAACATTGGAGCGCGCTTCACTTCTTCCGGCGATTTTCATTCGCGTCGACGCTAAAGCGGAATTAAAGCTCGTGTTTGCTTTGGCGAGACGATATCGGTGAAGTTATGCTATTGCACCGAATGTATTCATCGCGAGAAATTTTCACAACCTGTGCACCGACTAGTGTTAAAGTCTGAGGTTGACACTGTAGTATTTCTGCAACAGTGATCACAATTCCATCCATAATCCGGCAAACAATTTTCATTGACATAAAGTAACAACTTCTCCTGATATTATTATTTAACAGATAATTGTAGAATATTCGTTTCGACGTGCAAATCCATGAAAATGATTTAATTTTCCCGGAATGGAATGCTGACATTAGAAACTCACAATCAATCAGGTAGTAAAAGTGACCGGTACGTGCTTTATACAAATAACAAAATTCAATTTATTTACGTAATCGAATTCGTTTTACGTAATTTTTCCTATCGCGCTTGAGGGCAAATAAAATAATGTATTCAATGGTTTCCCATGGAGGCGTCTTCGAAATGAGAAGAAAAAATCCGAAACCGGTCGTTGAGTAATAGTGCACGTAACATTTGATTTCCTTCTCGGAAAAACCGAGATAGCGATCGGTCAAAGTACGTGACGCTGGTTATGAACGTCTCTTGATCATACTTCACATTTTCGTATGTAGCTCGCATTCGCATCTGATATAAATACTTAAAGAGCAGTGTCTTCGAAGCGCTTGTCTTCGCTTCAGAGAGTACGAACACGCAACTTCTTTTACTGCATCCTCGAGATGTGGCATGCATTGAAGTAGCAGCTTCGTCGCAGCAGGCAGAATTCCTTTTTTAACTCGAACTGGTAATTCAAACTAGTCGTTGTTTAAAAGAATAGTGATTGAATCAATTATAGTAATTTTGAAAATTCGATGCGTACACAGCGTCAATGAACTGCAATCGTTGTTGTAAATTAAGGAAAATAATATCGTTTAATTTAATTAATTATTACAGAAGTGATATTGTTTAATCTTCTTTAATCTTCTTATTAAAGAAATCGTGATCTATAATTTAGTTATTAGAGAAATAACGTTTTCTAATTTAATGATTAAAGAAATGACGTTCCTTAATTTAATAGTATAAGACTCCCTTTTTGCCATTTTAAGCAACAGCAAAATTAAAATATAAGTATCTTAGTCATTGCAGACTATACTATACTGCTTAACACTCAAAAAATTAAAAGCATTTGGATCATTAATTTAAAAAAATTACTACGCGTTGAAATATGTCATTTAACTTTTCCCTGTAATTGTTCATCATTATTTTTGACGAGTGTTAAATAGTGTTCCTCGAAATATGAAGAATGTAAGTACGTATAACCTTAATTTCCAATTAAAAAAGCTCGTTTCTCCGACGAAATCGATTTAAAAGAAAACTGCTCAAAATAGCCTGTAGCTTTGATTTCCTTCTACCAAGAAAATATTATATTACACGACCATATAATTATTTCCTATAAAAATCCATAGATAGATTTCAAAAAAGTCTAGCAAAGATTTCCTTGCAACTGAACAGCACACAGTTCTCACAAACGAAGAACGAGATTCAATCGAAGAGTTTTCGACGATTTGCAAATCGACAGAAATGAAACTATTGCCGAAGTTTGTACAATTTACTTCCTAATTTCACGTTTCGTAAATGCGTATAAACATTGGAACATTTCCGAGAAAACATCGACTTTTGTCAATATTCTTCGGTTCGAAGAAAACCACGCCGAGCACCGACCGATCAGTATCCGAAATTCGCATAAACTCTAGGACCTCGCGAGCAGTTCGCATGTAAATAGACGGAAGATTCAAGGTGAAGCTGCTCTGATAGCCGCGCTAGCACGTTCGTCGCCAACAATAGAGCACCAAAATTGTCACAAAATCAAAGCAATTTTATTAATTAAAGCGAATTGGAAAGTTGAAATTGATCAAAGGGAGGGAGGGATTAGAACTCTTTTGCATCCGAAACATCCTAGTCAAATTCAGTTTCTTTGGATATATTAAAATGAAAATGAATTTTCAAAATTGTTTAAAAATCGACCACCAAAATTGTCACAAAAATCAAAGCAATTTAATTAATTAAAGCGAAATTGGAAAGTTGAAATTGATTAAAGGGAGGGGGGATTAGAACTCTTTCGCATCCGAAACATCCTAGTCATTTAATTAAAATGAAAAGAAAAATCCTTTTCCAATTAAAATGAAAATGAATTTTCAAAATTGTTTAAAAACTAGCCATATTTGGGTGACGCGGCGACGAAGGCGCTAGAGAAGAGTGCTCGAGCGTTAAATCGCGACACGTCGACGCGGCTGTCCTCGGAAACGGGGGTCGCAAGGAAAGGAACCCTCGATGATCCTCGGTGAGCGTCCTCTAATACGCAAATCCTCGCGCGAACTTTCCGCGCTCTGTGTAGAGTAAGTCGCAAGTACGCGTGCACACACCGAGACCGGATACACAGCCGGCTGGAAACAATGTGCCGCGTCTCTCCCGAGGACTGACGTTTCGATACGCAATCTTATTTAAGAGAGGCATAAATAATTGCGCACACGAACCGTATTAAGATACCAAGTTATCGTGAAAACGACCAGAAAGCCGTGTCTGCTCGCGATAACCGACGAAAATAAGTCTTTCTCGGTTGACACCGAACTTTTTCTCTTCTGTGAGCGTCGATCGCTCGGAACCTTCCACTCAGGAATTGCCCGATCGACGAGGGTTTATCCTACGATAGCCAAAATCGGACATAGTGCAATCTTATTCGTGGATCGTGGATCTTTATGCAGTTATTGCTGTGCAGGTTTCTGAAGTGTATGAGAACGTAGGAATTTACGAGGTCTGGCAGCGTTTTTATTTTATCTTCGCAACGAGTTTGGTTCGATGAGTTTTATTAAATTAAATTTTATTCGGACAATACTTGTTCGATTAAATTTTTTTAATCAATTTTTCCTATAGAATTTTATTCCAATTTTTTAATCATTTTTATCATTGTAATTCTAACATCCTCGTTTAGAATTCGAAAATTTCTTCGCGATAATTGAAATCTGTTTTACAAATTTTGTAAAAAACTCAGAAATTGTTTGTCACGAAGTGAAAACTTCTTTTCTAAATAACAATTTATTTGCTTCAATTTATTTTGCGTCAAATTATTGTAATAACGTTAACTAGCAGTAAACTTTTCCTCAAACACCTCTGCTAACAATAAAACAATTTGAATATTACTAACCGTATCAAAATTACCTTATAATCAACCATAACCTTAGGAGATCCGTTAACTAAATGCCTCGCATATTCATAATATTCGAAGAGAAATAATAAACCAGGAAATAGAATTTCAAATATTCTCTACGACTTCTGATCCATCGAATCTATCAAATTCAATTTCACATTACACGCCATCTGCTCGACGGAAAAAATGTCAAATTTGCATAACAATGTACGGTCTCCTGTCGTAAGTGCATGAATAATCTTCAGTCGGCCGACTGCGATCGCGATGCCACCGAGTTAGCAGGTCGAAAGCCGGAGAACTGGCTAGAGTAGGCACAGAAGACTGTCTCCGGTATCGCGTCATCGGGATCGGCTCTTGAAAACGAACAGCTATCGATCCACCGATAGATCGTCGGTAAAAGCTTCGTTCGAGGCTTCGGGAACCGACGATCCACGAATCGATGATCTACGAAGCAACGCAGGATCGTACAGTGCGCTCGAATTGCCGAATTTTAGAGAAAAATCGAACTAGTTTCATAAATGTTGCCACGTATTTATTCAATATCAAATAAGTAACTAAAATTTTACGAACTTTTTCGTGTTAGTTGCTATCTCCTGATCCAATATTGTTAGTTTCAGTATTCCAAGATTCACATGCGATGATTCGTGAATTATTGAAAATTCTTCATTGAATTTAATTTCCTGTTTTATTTGTTGTACGTTTCAGATACAAGTTGGATGTTTTCTAGAGGGGTTTATATAGTATTCTAATCAGTTTTATGTTATTTTATTGCTTAGGTGTAAAGCTCAGCTCCAATTTTTAAATGGAATAGCTAATATTTCTTCCGAATTCGGATAAAACGTTGAATTCTACATAAAAAATTACGAGAGTCACCCTGTATATTCCGTTCAATTTCAGAATAACCTTTAATCGCCTGAAATCGCTTCAGTTGCCCTAAGAAAAATTGATATGGCAATGCAATAAAGCAACTTCTCCATAAAAAACAATTAAAACTACAGTACATCTTGAATCGATTTCTCCTAAAATCAAGTTTTCAAGAGATAATAAGTTTCTAAACTGTAAACTAAAATTATTCAAGCTTCTGTTCAAATCCTCCACATTTAAGGTTATGTCAAGGTTATGTCAAGGTATAATAAGCATTTAACACTCGTCAACAAATGATAATGCATATTGAACAAATGATTTTCTAGTAATTGGGATGCGAGGTATATTTAACGGAATCCAATGCTCTATCGATTTCTCCGGTAATTAACGTTCGCGTTCATATAGTTCACTTATCGACTGATAGTACCACGAAACAATTAGTTGACAATCCAGCAAACAATTTCTCGATTTTTACCGGCAACAAAGTCATGCATGGATCAGTGTGAACGGCCGCCTGTCGCAGAGACTGCATCGTTCGCTGGCTACTCGCTCGTATAATTTCTGGGCCGTGCGTAATTCAACGCACTCCCACTTACGTTACGTGATTATATCGTTTCCGCGGCTGTTTATATAGCGTCGTTTCGGTTTTAATTGTTCCAGCCAGTATTGTGTGTCCGGCCGCGGAAATTGCGGTGCGCCAGACCCCGGCGAATCGCTTCCGAAACTGTTTTGCCGATGATTACTTTCGCCTGAACGGCGAGCCGAAAGCGCACGGTGGTGCTCCGCCATCGAGGAACTATGGGAAAGTTTTTCAAACGCGCTTGGATCATCGAGAGATCAACGGATTCGAGTTGCTCGAGGATTTTGATGGAGGAGGAATGCTAGGCTACATTTGATTTTCTCTTCGCGCGCGTTTTAGCTTGAACTGGTCGAAATTATTGCAAAAAATCCGCACTCTAGTGATCATACCTTTAGGTTTGTCTACTGTCTTTAGGCTGTCACTATTTGCAATGTAAAGGATACAATGCAACAAACAATGCAATAGATAGCATATGGCTCGGTAGAGTTTGATGCTTCTTCTACGCAATATTTACGAACAAATACAAAAATTAGTTTCATATAGTCACCCATAGAATTATACTCTCTATTCTATTATACGCTCCTCCTATTATACTCTCAACAATGAAATGCATGTAAAAGGATTTAGTAAGAAATTAACCCCTTGCACTATGATTTCTTTCACGTTGCGTTGATTAGTACTTATTCGTCCTTAATAATTTCCCTAATAGGACCAGGCAATTTTTGTTTCTTCTATTGTCTTTATCTAATTTCGTTTCTAGACTTCAATAACAGAAGAATGCAATTTTACTTCGACTTAAAAGGAATTAATAATATTCATATTTAGTAGATCTTGCACGAAATCTGTATGACGAGTCTGACTCGTTATTATAGTGCAAGGGGTTAATAGATTACGTCACTCTGATTGCTTTATTGCATCAAAATGATAACTTTTTGATTCAGAGACTGATTAATAGATTATTAATATTAATAATAAATTAATAATCCACAAAAATGATCCTAATCCAATGAACTCTGCGATTAGAGCGATCTCTGCATGCTCAATTCTTGCACGAAATCGCGGAATATCTTAATTTCTTGAAAGCGTCGGCACGAGGCGAACCGAGCTCTAACTGCCTAATTTTTTCTGACCCTAAATCATGAGAATCTCGACAGATTTAGTCAGCAAAATACAAGGAAACATTTGATCCGTCCTCTCGCAGCGATCCTCCGCAAATACCCAATTTATTGTGCCGGATTCTCACCTAGCCGAGGTTTATTTGCGGATGACTCAGAGACAGATCTATCTACGAACCCCATAAATCTCTCTCTCCGTTGCTAAATTTCAGATTGTTTTCGCTGGAAACGATATGTTTGACCCGACTTCTCGATACAAGGGAAATATTTCGATCGCTAGCGTAACCGTCGAAATCCCAGTTCTTCGAACCTACTGGATTATCTCCGAGCTTGGGAATCTCCGCATACTCTGTTTTCGGGGAATCGCATTATCGTGGTTATATTAAGATAATATAACCGTGAATCATTTCTATTTGATAATCATAATTATATAGCAAGGACGTGGACAGAGCTGTACGGAGAAAAAAATTTTCCTTATTTTATATCCTCAGCGTGGCATATTTTATATGTATATAGATGTCTAGATAATTAACCCTTTGTAATATATTTGTAATATTTTGTTATAATAACCCATCAGTAAAATTGTTCTATCGAGTTCCAAAATAATAAGTTGTTGGGAGTGAAATTGTTGGCATGAGTTACGAGAATCAATTTTGTGTGCATAAAGTGCACTTTGTCACGTAAAATAGAAATACTACCTAAATACTATAATGCTTTCTAAATACTATCTAGATACTATTAGCCGGAAAAATTATTTTAGATTTACAGTTAAAATGGCTTCGAGTGCAAAGGGTTAATAATTACATGTGAAAAGTCGTACCATAACGTTCAAAATTATTTTACATGATTTTAAAGTCACTTTAGACTCGTCAGACACGTTACAAAAATTTGTAATCTACTAAATATCGATATTATTCTGTCTGTAAAATCGAAGGCCATGAGGCCTTATGCATCATGATGGAGATTTCTAGTAATAACCTAAATCAAGTATGAACCTTACATGGTTCTTTCAAATAGGAATAAAACTCTGTTCTCTGCTCACGAATGTTTAATTATATAAATATATGCGTTCTTTTCCTCCGAAGAAATTATTACAATCGACAGCTCCGAATCATTGTAACAAGAAAATAATACAGTAAAGGATTGAACCATCGAGAATTTAAATCAAAAGCGTAACGCAACAGGAAAAAAAGCTGGTCCGATTCTCGGAAGTGTTTTCGAGCGAGCTATAAAAAAGCATGTCGCCTGTTATCAACCGAAGCAGCATAATTTCCCGGAACAGTTTACTCTTTTTGATTCCGGGAAGATTATGGTAGCATCTGTTTCATAAAAAGGTGTGCTGTTTGACGACTCTTGCGAAATAACGCGCTGCAGTCAGTTAGGAAACATTTCGTAACCGACTGCGATTACTATACCATGCTCTTGTTATTTCATAGTAACGTTCCTTTTTGAAGATTAATACTATTTCTATACTATTTCTTTACTATTTTTATATCATTTTCCCGCGGCTCACCCTGGATCCAAAACTGTGCTTACGGTATACCTATTTCTACAACGAGGTGTCTTTTGACACCTTGAGGATTTCATAATGGCGGCTAATTTTAAACGATTTTATATAGAAATATTAACACCATTTTGCGGTATAATATCGATTATAATCACATTATAATCGCATAATCGTATAATAACTTTGATATTCGCTTGTTTTCCGCAATGTTGCATTTTAGTGCAGATCATTGCAGTGACTAGTTCTAAACATGTTCAGTAACGCCTTTTGTTCTCCAATTCTGGAGAACAGTGATATAATAATATATAATATAATAATATAATAACAATAATAATATCGAATAAATACGCATCAATATATCAATAAATATATTGCTTAAATTATCTATATTTAACTGACAAATTGAAATCACTAAAAAATAAAGATAGAAACCTGGACGGACTTAAATAGAATCAAAATTAACACAAATAAATAACTAAATAAAAACCTTACCGGTAAATATGCACTGAAATCGGCGGGCTATTGTAAAATCAAATAATAAAAGTGCAATGAACTGTATTATCAAAAAGGAATATTAACAAAGAAATTACAAAATTTTCAGTTAGACATCAATTTCCAAGCGACAATTCGGTAATGAAAATTAATATTGACGCGATATTAGCGTGAAATAAACGTCGACGACGCGCACCGTATAGTTCGATGCCGTGAATCTTGGCTATCTGACTGAAATACATTAAACAGAGCAATCCCATGTGTTCCCTGCGATAAGAAATTACTGATTAATTCCGTAAGCGACGCTCGACTGTACGGACACAATAAAAAGGAGTTAACGAGGTGCAGACACATTCGACACAGCGATATCAAACTGTGTTAGAGGTTTATTGCCTCGGTTGCCTGCGCAACATCCAGCCTCTAAAAGGAAACTTCAAATGGCTCTCTTTTATTTATGAAAAATAAATTTCATCTGATCCACTCAATTACCCTGATAAACAAAAACTGATTCTCTAAAAGTGAGATAATTTCTAGTTATATTTTTCGTAACAGGTTCCTCAATAATAAAAACATTCCTTTGTACATTTATGTTATATGAGAAAGGGTTAAAGGAAGTTTAAACTTGAATAAAATAATTCTAAACATTTTCTGAAATTCGTTAATACACTTAACCCTTTATACTCTGAGCTGCTTTAATTCTAAATCCAAAATAGTTTCTCCGACCTGCGTTATTTCCATTTTATACGTGTTAGTGCAGTTTATCTGTAAATAATCGAATTTTGTAACTCATGCGGTAGTTATTATTTTAACAGGCTCGTGTAACGTGATATAATAATTTTCAGTGGGGCTTTAGGATCGAGTGCAATGTATTAAACCTAACATGGCGGTCAAAATAACCGGTTCCGAATTTGTTTCTGGCACCATAGAGCCACTTTTGTAAGAAATGATTGAACAAATTTCCTAGTACCCCCACACATTATAATAAAAATGATAAGACGTCTAAACAAACTCAGTCTTATAATTTTTCCAACACACCACACGGTATACTGTTAACAGAGAAAATATATTTCCGTCTGCCTTCGAGATAAAACATTTTATCCTAAAGATTCGTTGTCCAATCATTAATATTTAGATTCTTTTTATAAAATACCCTTCGGAAATAGCATGGGATGGATAGGAGCCATCGCATTCGAGTCGGCAGATACCGAAAGGCGGCTCCAGATTTAAACAAATCGATTCGAGACATTTTCAATTGACAGCAATCTCCCTCGGAAGCTGAATGGAGCGGCTGAATGAAGCGAATTTACTATTTCTGACGGCGGGTTCCGGGAATTCTTCGATTTCCTCGTTAAAGAAGCCAGTCGCGTACTCGCCGGGACAGTGGGAGCAAGTAGGATGCCTGGATGAAAAATTCGCGGGCGCGTGCGCGCTCGTGCGAACGGCTGTCGTCGTTTATCAATGACTCCGCCGCGAACGAGGAATCACGGCCGATGAAGAGGGATCGTCGATCGCTCGTTCCCGGCCGATTGATCGCTGTTACGATCGCTGGGAACGTGAGCGGTCAAAGAAGACGCTGATCCGGAGCTCGAGCAAACGCGCGAGCGAGCGGAGAATGACGCGCGCCGCGCTAGTATCTTCATCTATTTCAGTGGATTGCCTTGTCGGAAGTATCACTCGACGCCCAGCTTCCTATTGTGATAAAAGCGGGACCGTGGATCCGTATCTCGTGATCCTCGTGCCGCGTTCAAGCCGCGAAACGGTGGTCGACGTTGACAGACGCGGCCACGAAAAACGATAACGCGACGAACATGCCACTTGGACACTGTCTCTCTTCAATGTGGACTCTTCGTTCTCGCGAAACTGTCGTCGATGATCGAACCCGGCGAGCAATCGATTGCTCTGCTTATTTTTCGGATTCTTTCGAGGGCCGGTTCGAAAATCGTCCAAAATATACTTTAAAGGAACAATACTTTGAAGGTGGAGGCTTTTTCGTTAGGGTAACTCGCAAATCGTTCTTCGTTTTAGTATTAAAAAATGGGAAATGAAATCGGTTTAGATGTCGGTGAGATTGATTTTTGTGTTAGGCGAACTGTCCACTGAATGAAGAGTTGAGATGCATTTTTGTTGAAATGATCGTGGTTTAATCCTAATTTTTTGATTGGTGGAATGATGTGGTACGTCAAATGGAGAACAGTAAAACTATTTAAAGATTTTTAAATTATTGTTGTATAATTTTTAACTCGTTAAAATAATTGAGAAAGGGAATATTTGTTGGTGAAAGTGTTGCTAAAATAATATTAGAATATATTAGAACTATAATATTAGTACTATGCCAAAATGTCATGGAAAATGTTAATATTTCACTCTTAATTATCATAGACGCTGCTTGATAATTAAATAAAAATATCAATAAAAGTCAAAATAGTTTGCTTCTAATTTTAAAAAAACGTCCTATTTTAAATAACCCTATATAAATAGTGCAAGCCGCATCTGCATTGTCCGTAAAGAAGATGACATTAGCGAAAAAATCGCAGAGAAATGAAATGCAAATCGCGATAAAATAGCATACGTAACATTACTTTGCTTTTAACGTACTAGAAGCGTTCATCGAGGAAAGTAAAACGCGCATTTGCATAAGCTGAAGCAGTCTATTGCTTCAACGTGTCTACATTAACCTACCTAGAGTTGTCTATTAATATTCTATCATGTAAATTAGTATTCTACGCTATTGCTGTCTCTGCTTGAATATTCATAAATCGCTTCCCCTTTTTTCTTGTTTCAATTTCTTTCGTATTTCTCGTGTTGGGTACAAGGTAGAGCACATGTAAATGCAAACGCTTCAATCTTTCCGTAGGTTGCATGTAGAGATACCAAGGAGAACCGTCTCTGGAGATAAGTCAAAGGCTTAAAAAGCTGTTTCTCGTCATATTTCTGTCCAGCATTTCGAAAGAACCGCATTATTCGTGAAAATCCTCGAATACTTTACCTTTCTTTGAGTGAACTACTGTTTTTGATGTACGCTTTCGTAATTCTTTTTTATTTTCTTTTTAAGGAAATTAGGATCTTTGCATTTGAACCTTTTGGCCGGCATTCGTTAAAGTTATTCCACGTCTTTATTTGAACAATTATTTTTATTATAATATGCTTGACATTTTTGGAAGACATTTGTTAAAGTTAGAATAATTCTTGCGTATCTATTTAAAGAGATAATTACTTTTATTATTTATTCTCGACGTTCGAATAGTTTGGACAATGTTAAAATTTATTCAGTGTTAAAAACCATGTTCGCGGTATTACAATTATTCAAGCAAAATTAGCTTCGCACTTAACATATTAATAATGCAAACACATCAAAATGAACGCAACAGTATCCTCAAGTTCCTTCGAACTCTACTGGTCTGTACTGCCATAAATGCGCAGTCTACTTATCACTCTCCAAGACGACGCATTGCCTGTTAAAGAAATACCCACATTAGTGACATTTGTCAATTGTTACTCCGCTTACTGGACGTTCTTTCATCACTTCGTTAAGGCTAGTAAAGAATAATTAACAAAGGATCCCTTCGATTCGAACGGCCCTCGATCCTCCGCGTCCTCGGACACGATTAGGACCGTCTGAGCACCGCTGACCCCTCCTAGATAGGTTCGCGTATACGCGTTCGATGTATTCAAAGGTGCAACCCTTTCATTAGCGTGTGGGCCACGCGCTCTATTATCCCCAACAAAACATCCGATTCCATTGTCGCGCGGCGAACAATGCCCGGGCCGCGGTCACGTGTTCCACTTTCGATCATTATTCGCGAAGTGTGCATAAAATTGGCAAATTGCGCGAGAGATCCTCTCGGCCGAGAGCCGAGGCGCGGGAGGGCGGTGGTTTTCCTCGAGCGACCCGCGATGACAGCTGTCACCTTCGTTAAGATCCTCCTTCCGGCGCGGCGCGGTTGGAAGATCGAGAAACGACAACGACAACACGCCCTTGGCCTCTCCCAAGCACTTCAACTTTTCGATCCCCGCCGAACCAGGCGAAAACAATGCCACGCGTATCGAGAATTAAATGTCTTTTGATTGAATAAAAATCGAGGCGCAACGATGCAATTTGTCGAGCATAAATTGAATGAACGACTGCGTTGCGACGCGACAGTGCGTTAGTGTTTGACAGCTGTCGATGCTGCGGATATCTCTGGAATAAAGATAAAAGACCTTGGGGACGACGTATTGTTTTATAACGATCTGATCGCGAGAATTTTCTTATTCCGATTCGCATTTTTTAACGCGCTCGCTGCCACTAGCCTGCATAGTTATGTTCATTGTATTTGCTGTGATAAATACGTCGTATCATTTTCATAAAAAGTGATAAAAACGTTGTCGGAGAGAAACTATAAATTATCTAAATATTATACCGTTTGTTGTAATTTTATATAATTATATGCATAAAATTAATTTCGACTGTTGAGCTGTCCCAAAGTCGTCGGACCGGAATTTTATTTAATATAAAACTAGCTCTATACGAATGACAAGAATGCATTTATTTTTATTTTTCGCCTTTTTCATTATAATTTGTGCTTGATCGACCGTGGATCGCTTAATGTATTAAAAGGTTTAATGTCTGATTAATTATTTCTTCTCTTCGAGATATATTTATACAATACTGTTAAATAATACACTTAGGCACCTATTAGTGCAGAAATAAAGTATTCAAAATGAATGGATGGACAAAAATACATGTTCAAAATTCTGTGGACATTGTTTATCCATCCTTAAGCTTACTAGGATTAAGGAAACGTATTTAATAATTTTATAAAAATTATCTTTATAATTCCAATAAGCTTAAATGAAAAAATGCGAAACCGGTCATTTTGATCGTCTCGGTAGGTTTAGTGTTAAATTATTTTGTACAGGTTATCGACAAATGCGTCGAATAATTTTCAGCAGCATGAAGAAAACACTGAATAATATACCGCGTTAATATTATTTAAATAATGTTAATAAAAATTAACGAAAGTGGCTAATCCTGCACGCGATGCACTGCAAAGTTCATATGCATTTTGGCCTCAACAACGCAACACGAGTCGGACTCATTGTTATAAACACACAATTTTACACAATGTTTCTGATGTACGCCGAAGTGAATTAGTGAAATATACATGATAATGTTCACGAGGACTGGAAGGATTAATTGACAAACTGTCAGACGAATATCTACATATACAAATGACCGTAGGTCGAATGTCCCTTTTTGTCGAAATGGTAACTTCATAAATCAAGATTTATCGGTGTTCCCATTTTTTCAAGACCATCGATTTTCTTGACGTTTGCGACATCCGTTTTGCTCGACGCGCCACTTTCAAGATTAATACTGAGCTTCGCTGTGAAAATAATGTGATAATCAAAATAATGTGAGAAATTAACAAATACGAAAGGCCTAATACTGTTAGCTGCGTGTAAAAGATTTAGCCTCGGCTTCTTGTGCAAGTGTTTGTTATGTCTTTTAGTTTGTTTCATCGAATGAATTGACCCAGAACTGGTATAATAATTTCCATAAAAAATGACTGCTATACTGTCTTCAAAGAATCAATATTTTCCGTGTACCACGTGATAGATCTGAAACAAGAAAGTGATTGGAGACTGTTTTTCTATCTTGCGAGTTGTAACAATGAAATAAAAAATAGCCCAATAGAAAAGAAATAGGGGACTAATTTCTACCCCCTGAAAGGAATTTTTCTCATTTCCGAGTTATCATCCCTTGCGAGTCAAAAAGCCTCGATAACCGCTGGCTAAGGGTTAATCGCAAAACATACGGGGTGCAGTGTTTCTAATTGCGTTGCTACCACCTAGCGATCGCAGTTGCGAAGGTCGAAGGGTATGACCGGTTCAGAAGTATCCCCCCTAGCCGCCGAATAAAGGGCGCGTGAAGAGGGTGGTGGCGTGACCGTCATCGAGCGAACGCGCAGAAATTTCCTAGCTTTGTCCTCGTGTTGCGTAGCGCCGAAAAAATAAAAGAAAGAAAAAGAAGAAAGAGATAGAGTGCGAGGGGAAGAGGGAAGGAGCACGGCAGCGTAGGAAGCAAAGGAGCAGACTGGGTCACGTGCTCCTATTTTGCAGAGGGTAAATCACGCGAGCCGATTCTTCTCTCCGTTTCTCTCTATTTTGGTCAGTTTGCAAACATTCTCGCGACGATTAGAGAAAGGATATCGCGGCGGAGGGGAACAACGAAAATATTTGGCAACAATGCGCCAGCATTCTTCAGGGGATTACCTAGGTCGCACAACTTCACCCGTGACCCTATTCAGGACCGTTGCTCTACAAACGAATTCGCTCCGGCTTTCCACTGTTATGCAAATTCGAGCGCGTTATGCAATTGACATTGATTGGCCGGACCTTGTTTAGAGGCACCTCCCTTCCTGGACGCTTTCTTTCCTACTGTTCTCGCGCGTCGGCTGACTCCCTTCCCCGATTCGTCGCACCTGACTAGCTGATATTGACTTCCACCGTTGAGCATCGATGACTAGACTGCGGCTATTTGCACGGATATTTGTTTCTGTGACCGACTTGGCGGGAACAGGAATTTAAGCGAAATTATTTCCATCGTATTAAGCGCCCCACCAAACTGAAAGTGAAATTTGCTTTGTAATGTTATTGCTAACCCTTTTGTGGGAAAGAGAAAAAATTATAGTTGGTCTAAGAGATCTTTTATGTCCGAGACTGATCTTCTTAATTTTTTTGCAAAATGTTTAAAGTTGTTTGAATCTGTATATGTTGAAAGAATTCGATAACGTCTTTCTTTGTAATAAATATATTGAAACAAACTATGGTTTTAGTTGTAAGATTAGGCGTTGTTCGAGCGACATTTTATTCGTATAATATCTGAAAGAAATTCTTCGAATCAAATTTTATCCCTGAAATATGTTGAATAGGTTTCCCGAATATAATTAAACAATGCCCAACTCTGTGGCTTGTCATAGAAGTTTTTGTTAGCCCTATACAAAAGAAGAATTGAAATAACCGTTGCCATTTGGTAGCAAAACGCTTAGACAAAATTCTGGCTAATGAAAGTTACAAAATTCATCATAATTCATGTTGCATAATTTATCGGGTATATTGCAACTTATACCATTTAGCACATAGTTTTCAAGTTTATCGCTGTAATTATTGGTAAATCCACTAAAATAACAAGAGTATTAACATTATACTGTCGAAGGGTCAAACAAAAAACGTGGAAAAGTAAAAGATTTTTTCAACTACAGTTTAACCTGCAAACATTTATTTTGAAATAATTCGACGAATTCCAGTTCAAGATTTAATCACCTGCGAGTATTTCTACCTTACAGTTTGTTAAGGATCGCTAAGGGTTAACAATTAATTACCGCTCCAGTAAATTGGAAATTCCGCGGCTCGTGGAATCAATTAACCCTCCCCGGAGTTCCTAAAGTTAAGATCGAATAGCTGCTCGACAATAGACTATCAATACTGTATCATGCTTCAATCACGGTTGTCTGTTAAGCGAGATATCTCGAAGGGCGTTCAGCAATACTCCGGAATCGTCGATTGTTGACCGACGACCCACAGTCGCTAGAACGCCAATAACGCGAAAGGAAGCACCGTAATTGTTTCTCAAGTAATTGCACGCGAAGGGGATCGCATGGACAAGCGAGACGAGCATCCCCTCGTCGTTTATGCGCGTGTACTCTCCCAGAGAGACCGAGAGACACTATCGGGACTCCCAATGTCACAGTTCCGATGTGTATTTTAACCCTGCGAAGGTCGCTGCCCTTCCGCCGAGTTCCCTGCCGTGTAAAAATAGAAAATTATCGAATCCGTAACGTCAAATTGCACAAGAAAATTGCGATCATAGCAACAATTATTTTAATTCCGTCCAATGCATTGTATAGCCAATTTCAACGAATAAATTAACAAAGTTCAGGTTACATATAAAATTATTAGAAAAGCGATTGTTCATTTCAATTTTATCTAACAATGAGTAGAAGCTTTGCAGTATTTTCTTTTCTGTAATATTTATTTTTACGTTTTACTTCAACTGAATGTTCGTTAAGCCACCTTCTCCCTTTTTATATGTTTCTAAGCGTATTTCCGCAAATATACGTGCATCAGTATCTGGTTGCATCCATTGTGCTGCATCATGCCCTTAGAATAGACATACATGTATTCTCGTCCAAGTAATACTGTGCATCTTTACGCATTTACTTACAATATCAATTAGTCAACTATTTCGAAAATGAATTACCATCTCGTAGATCCTACGCTGCTCTGTATCGCAACAAAGTTATGAACAAATGTGCATCATGCGGACTATTCTGCAATTGGCGATAGTTGACAATCTTCTTGCAGATAATTCCGATGCAAATGGGTTAAAAGAAGAAGAAGAAGTACATTGTTCTCTCTGTTCTATATAATCGATCAGAAGAATCGTTATCCTGCCCGAAGATCCTCAAAGAAATCTGAACTGCTTGACGTTATGGGAATTTGATTCAGCCTCGATTTCATCGCGGAACTATGTACCAGCTATTGCAGTCAAGCTGCG
This sequence comes from Augochlorella aurata, assembly GCA_028455555.1. Taxonomy (NCBI): domain Eukaryota; kingdom Metazoa; phylum Arthropoda; class Insecta; order Hymenoptera; family Halictidae; genus Augochlorella; species Augochlorella aurata. The sequence goes on along the minus strand of CM052162.1, from coordinate 14,357,574 downwards.
ATATTTCGGTTTACAAATATTCGCAACAAGATCTCGCGTGTATCTGTCAGATCTGTCGCGGCCCCGCGGGTTTAAAAGTGCGCTGCGGAGACAATAGGGGGCCAGACGTGTCCAGGTCCGCGGGAAAAGTGCCACTAGCATTCGCGAGTTCCGATTGTGCGAACGGGTGCATGTACACCCGGTCTCCCGTGGCAGCGATAACGTCTCGGCTGCACAATGCTCAATGGAAGAAACCAAAAGCGCGATTGCCATTGTAACGCCGACACGGGGAACGTTGTTCTCTCGCCGGTTATCTATCGGTGTCGGCGATGGGAAAACGCGAACGCTGCGACCTTCGCTGACTGTGATCCATCGATCGATCCTGTCGCGGGTGCCGGGAACTTTGAAAAGACCGGCTGATGTATTGCACCCCTTCGATTGTTTTCGAGCGCAGAATCTTTTCGCGGAATGCGCAATTGTGGAATTAGATAAGTAAATAATAATCGATGCTAGAACCACGGATATTCAAAGATCGCGCGACTTCTATTACAGTATATTGATAAATAGAGAAGTTTATACAAAAATGTCTCGCGCAAATATTTTTATAATTTCACTGATTGTGTTATCTGCACGTCATGTGCGTCGTTAAAGTAATTAGCAGTGACTAGACCGCGAAACTCAATAAAAAGTTCAATGAATTGCGAAGAATAGAAGTTGAAAATGTATTTCTTCTTCCACTAATATATAGCATAGAATGTAGCGAATGTTGCCATAAACTCCGCAGCGTGGAAATCAAAATATTTCCACCAGAAATTGTTTAACACTCGTCAGGCGTACGTTGAAACAGTACTTGGAATAATTCCAATCGCATCATTGTCGTAAACCAATCTGCATTAGTCGCGCTTGAAGCTCCGTAGTTCCATTATTAATCACCAATATTCATTACTACAGCGAGGAAATATTCGCGGATCCTGTTAATCACTGCTCTGATGAGGAAATATTCGCGGTTTCTGTTAATCGTTACTTTGACGAGGAAATATCTGTCGATACTGTTGCGCTTGGAGAGTGCGGTTACACGTATGTGGTTGATCGTTCGATGAGTGAAAATACTTCGTTTGGAGCTTGTTAGTTCAACAAGATGAAGCATTCGATACCTTTTTTTCTATTTTACAACATAGAAAATCTTGGATGAATAAGCGAGTGACTGAATCGAGTCGCGAATTAAAATAATTGGCCATAACTGTCTACATCGATGAGGAAATGTTCCAATCGTTGAACAATGGGGAACACTGTATAAATTGGCAAGGAAACAAAGAGTTCAAAAGTCTCTCGTATCCTTCTATCTCAGTATGCTAATTGGTAGAATAAAGAAAGATCGATCGGTACTACGAAGCTATTATATCTTTCTCTACGACTACAGTGAGTTCTTTCCATTGGATTTATGCAGCGGTTATTATTGAAAAAAGGCGTGTCGATCGATGTCAACGAGTCGTTAGATTTCCAAGTGGGACAATTCGTTTCTCGTCGAAAGATACTCGATTTCGCGACAGATGGAGGGAAAATGGCCGGGTTGATACAATTAACGAGCGTGTAACGGTGACTATTGCTTGGACAAGGAAATATCGATCGGTAACTGTCGATGGGGAACGGCTGCAGCCGATTCTACTCTCATAAAAGCCGATTATTTATTCAAGTCGACGAACACTCGACGTTCCACATTTAGAGTATCCCGTCTGCGGTGCTGGTGAATGACTTCCGCTGGCGCGTGAACGGCATTTCACTTTAATCTCCGTGACACCCGATGTCGGCACATCGGTTTTGCTTTCGAAAATCAAGGAGAACCCTTTGCCACTCCGTCACTGTGACTAAAACATTCGACGGGAATCTATGAAGAGGCTCCGTGTTCGCCCATCGAATGCACTTGTAAATTAACTCCGCGGCTATTTCGAACCTGACTCCGAGGCTGTTCGATTGCCGGCTATGCAAACCCTTTTATCTTGAATCGTTGATGCGTCGTTCCTTGTAAATGAAAGGGATAAGCTAATCGAAATTTCTAACTGTTCTAAGCTCTCTCTTAGTGCAATGTTTTTATATTTCACAATTTGTGAGAGGTAACAGTTTTTTTTCAGACTTGCACGTTAATTTTTATTGCATTTTATTGTGTTAAAATTTGTTGGCATCTACGAAGTAGGTGTTGTGGAAACAATTTTGTCTTTTTTGCTATTATATTGTTAAATGAATTGTTCTGATTTTGTATAATATTTTTGATTGCTACTGTTCGCTGAGGTTCAACGTTTTCTTTAAATAACTGCCATAATTATTGTAAAATTGAGATGATAATATCAAACCACGTATGACAGGATATATTGTTTAACTATTGGAGAAAATGGTTTAATCCTTAAATTTAGTTAGCTACACAGATTTATCGTTTTAATCTTGCAAACATTAGAAGCACGTGGTTTCCCAACATTAAAAATATAAAATGCATTTACAATATTTGCACGAAATTAATTTTGCGAATAGAAGAAGAATGTCAGTAAGCACTTTATCAAAATAAATATCGAACAGCATTCTTCCTCACTTCGCGTTTAACAGCTTATCTACGGACGACGCCATTTGGCGTGGAATTGAATTCTGTCATCGATAAGATCTTAATATAAAATAGAATAATAACACCAACCCTTTATGCATTCTTGAAACAACTTTTCCAATGCACTATTTCAAATGAAATAATTTGCTTTTAATAAGAAACGAAGAAGAACCTCCCACAGTCTCTTACTGGAACGTTCCACCAGCAACGAGCTCCCAAAAAATGAACGCATACTTGAAACCACCATTGTCTCGTCCCGGGTTCAAGAGCCGCATTACGAATTCATCGTAACCCCCTGTCCAGGCTAAAAACGGCTCCGTTTTACAGAGCCGCGTTCCATATTTATAGCGTTGAAATTGTGCATTGTTAGCCTAATGAAAATTTAACGAAGCCGAGCGGGAACAAGGTCTTGCTCGCGAGTGGCTCTAATTTCGTGTGTAAATATCGAGGGCTCGCGAGACCGAAGGGTTGGCAGAGAAGGCGGATACGGAGAGGAGACCGAGGAGAAGCCCGACGATTCCCGGTGGGTGTCTTCGAAAGCGTTCCGACGTCTGTTCCCGTGTCGATTCGCCAAAAAACCGCGGGATCCCGATCTACGTGTTTGCGGCCGGGATTTCCGTGTTCCTCCGTCGCTCGCGAACCAAAGTAGCTTGCCCGCCAAATATTTGCTCGCGACATGGAATAAGGGCGAGAGCATCCATCTACGCGATTTTTCGGAACACGCCCCTCGGGATCGATTATCGGAGACGATAACTTGCGGGATACCCTCGCGAATCTGGGACGTCACGGATGGAATCGGACTCGAAACCTTTTTGTCGGAGGCTGCTTTTTCTTCTTGTCGAAGGCTGCGTTTTTCTTCTTGTCGGAGACTAGGTTCTTGTAGCCTCGCGCGTTGGAATGGCGTATGACGCACGTTGTCTCTTGTCGTTTGTTCATTCGAGTTCTTTTTCGTTGTATTTTATTTTTGGGATCTGCATATTTGATTGTATGTAACGATATGTCGCCAATGATGCACCGCAATAATTGGAGGGAAAGCAAGAGAATTAATTGCGCTGGTGTATGGCTTTATTAAAGACATGGAACTTGGAAACGGAATATTTCAAAATATAATATTGCAAATTATAATATATAGAACCCTCCAATCGATTCTAAGATAATAATAATTAGACACAAGCTTTGATATATTTATCGTGAAATTGACCACGCGAGGTAACAGATATTACAAGAAATATTATAAGAAATCTGCTTTAATTCATTGGAATTATTAAAAGAAGTTATACATTTTTATTTGCTTTTTGTTCCTTTACAAATCGAGCTTCTTTTAGAAAGAAATGTTGAATCACAGCAAAACGATCTTATTCCAATTGACATCATGTTATCTTACATCAATTTTACATTGGATAAATCTAAATTAATTCGGAGAAACTTTAAACTAAATTAGAGAATTTCTATAATTAGAGAATATAATAGAGAAACATTTTACGAAAATTATTTATTGCGAAGGAGCGACACAGAAATTTGAAATAAAAATTAATTAGCAAAACCCGAAGCTAAGACTTGAGCTGACTTGAGCTGAGACTTGAACTGAGACAACCTTGATAAATGATTTTCCGACGATCTTTAAGCAAAATTGAAGATCGACTCACGTTCAATGCACGGAATCGATTAATTAGATCAGCGAGTATGCACAAAATGGAACGAAAATATGTCGCTTTCGCCATTCCCGAAGAATAGATGTACACGTCTAGGCAGACGATTTGCGTGGGAGTTAAATGGGTCTTCTGTAGCCGGTCGTGGAATCTCGCTGACAAAGTGACACCGGTGAGAACACGATCCAGCGATTTATTATACAGCTACGTTCGATGAAACATCGGCCAGTGGGGTTTTCAATCCCTTATAACTGGATCGCGGAGATCTCTTCGTCCAGCGGTCAGTAACATAGATACAAATTAACGGTAAAGGGGTTAAACCGTGCTTCTAGATAAGTCACAATTCAATTTAGAAGCAGCCGGTCATCGGTTCCGTATCTCCGATGGGCTGCACAGATGCTTGAATTTATTTTTAAACGTCCCGACCCATGGACGACGGTGACTGAACCGAAATCTTTTTCATGATTTCGACGTGACCTGGCTTTGTTTACAACTCTGGGTGTAATAAATTGAGTATTTAGCGCGTTTATTACTACGTGTGCATTAATTAATACTGAAGCGATCAAATTGGTCCAAATTTTGGATTCTACATTCTTTATTTTGCAATTATTGAGATTGTAAGGATGCCTTTGTGTACGATGACTATGAATGTATGTGTTGTATACGTTGACTGTGAATATACATATATGGCATTCATTGCCATGTGTGTGTGTGTGTGTGTGTGTGTGTGTGTGTGTGTGTGTGTGCTTATACAGGGGTAATTTAAAACGAAAATTCTGCAATATTTTGGTAGATAGTAAATGGTAAATACTAATCAAAGCAGTCACTTTCAATACTCGCTTCTATTAAATTACAGATTTTAAGAGAACTTGCAATTTGGCAGAGTAATTATTTATCACGACGTACATGGAACAAACTATAATTAACATTTGATAACTCGAAAATCTCTAGAAGTAGAAATAAAGCTTACTCCGGCGTAAATTACTTGCCACGAGTGCAGATGCACTATTTTGGTCCTGTAACTGGAATTTAGAGTAGCTCTGCGAGCAGAACTTCGATCGTCGTTGACTTTGCAATTAAACCTAAGCCAGATATTACAAGGCAACACGCGCATTAATTATTTTTCATTAATCGAACGCGTATAAGATAGAACCAGTTAGCTGTGTTCGACGAGTATACTCGTCGTGCGTAAAAATGGCGACCACTGACCACTTAAATTATAATTTCAGTGAAAATAAAAATGCATTCTCAAATCTCAAGATGTTTAGAATATTTTTAGGCCAGGTCAGAATAAATACACTTTATATATTTTTACTTTATATATATAAATAAATATATTTATGTAAAGGTTCTCGAAAATATCTCGATAAGTCGATATATCTCCCTCTCTTGGGTTCTACAATTAATAACGAAGAAAAAGACAACAAAAATTATTTTCCACATTTTCCAAACGACGTATTCCAAACAGAGAAATTAAACTTCGCGTTAATACGACCGTGCAGCTCTTCAGCAAACCGAATTCTCTGGTGAACCAGCGAAATAAAGTTTTCTACACCGTACCCGTTATTTCGTAGTTCGGGATCTCGTTCGAGCGTCTCGACATCCCAGTTTCCACATCGTGAAGCGAAACACGATCCGAAATACCGATCGAGAGAAATGTTTTCCCCGGACCGAGTGTTCGACCACGAAACATCCGTCCAATTTCGCGGACAGGCGCTAGGCGTCGTAATTCGAACTGGGAACGGTGGCGACGATAGTCGGTTCGTTTGGACGACCAGCGTCACGAGTAGTATTTCATCGAAACAGAGAATGTAATATCGCAATAGTTCAATTGTCATGGGGGAACTTATTTGCGTATGCTGCCGAAGGAGAAACGCGTTTCTTGTACATGTACGAAACGGAGTAAAACGTTTGGCAGAATTTCAAACGAGAATTTGACGAAAACCAGACTGAAATAAATGAATTTGTAAACCTAAGAGGATTTAACAGCATTTAATTTTTATACCTTGTACAATTTAATTAATTTACACCTTGTACAATTCTCATTGTGTTCTGTGCTTTGGAAAAGAAGTTTATCGAACGAATTTTCGTAGAGACGTTTGCATGATTTTCGTAATTGTTTTCTTGAGATGAGGCTGTTCTCTTTTTGTATGAAAATTCAAGAATTTTCTTTGATAATGATAATCTTTTTCCGAAATATTTGACAATTTCATTCAAAAATATGTATGTGACAATTTTCTTAAAAATCAGTATGTGGCCATTTCTTTTTTAACGAATATTTGGCCATTTTCTTTGACGAGTACTTGACAATTTTCTTTAAGAATCAATATTGGGGAATGTTCTTTAAAAATCAGTATTGGAGAATGTTCTTTAAAAATCAGTATTGGAGAATTTTCTTTAAAAATCAGTATTTGACAATTTTCTTTAAAAATCAGTATTGGAGAATTTTCTTTAAAAATCAGTATTAGAGAATGTTCTTTAAAAATCAATATTGAACAATGTTCTTCAAAAATAAATATTTGTCAACGTTCTTTGTCCAATTGACAAATATCGAGCAACGTTTCGCTGGTAGGAGACCGACACGAGCCCCTAACCGAGGCCCTAACTTTGTCGGCAGAGCCAATACATCGAAATGGAACACCGAGGGAGACGTTAAGAGGTGCAAAGGGCCTGCAATTGATAGATGCGGCGTGCACCGTCCCGAATCCGCATTCGCGTGTAGAGAGCGATCGCCGCGGGTCGCCGGTAGAACCCTAGAAATGCAGTCGTAGGAAGAAGCGAAGGGCGCGGAGCAGCAGCGTCCTCCCTGCTGACAGAGAAATTACATCGTGTTACGTGCGCTGTAAACGATACCCCGGCCACGCCGTCAGAATGCGAAACGAGCACGACGCTGTCTGGCCAGCGACGATCTAACGGTGTCCGTGAAACGCGAAACATCCGTGAATTGGACGATCCCCATAGGTCTCGGGAGCACGTAGTCGGAGGTCGGGACCGGAAGCGACGACCGATCGTGTCTCTCGCGACCGGTGACGGCCCTTCGAGGGATCCGAGAGACACTGTGTACTCCACACAAATGGAATTCTTTCGAACTGCGAGGCGGAAATCGTGTTCCATTTTGTATTCCGCGAACTAGAACCTTCCTATTAGAGATTGCTTCCAGATAGCATTGATTCTTTCTACTCGACGAATGGAGTCGAGCTGGTTCTCCTCATTGTTCTACGGGCTTCATAGGGAACTTCTGCAGAAAGGCCAAACGCTGATAAGTTTTTTGATAATTTTTTTAATATTAAAATTCAAATTGATTGCGTTGGAGACTCGTAAACACATTTCGAGAAACTAACAAGCGTTGGGATTCTACATTTTTATGAATAATTGTTACAGGAGAAAAAACTATGCACAACTTTAAGCGGAGAAATCATGATAAGCAGCATGTGCAATCAATTTTAAAAAATACTACTGCACGATATATTTTACAGAATTTTGAGGATCTCGTTTATGAAAAATATTTCCCTTACAATCGTAACAGTGTAATTATATTTATGTAATGCGAACTTGAAAGAACAAATTGTATTTTGTGCCTTTTTATGAAACTGATGGGGATAATTTGAGTTTTACTATCTGCGTCTATACGTTCATTATAATAGTTGAACACAAGTAATTTGTTATTTCTCTCGCTTAGAATTTGTAGAAAAGGTGCTCGTTCAATTTAGGTGAACGAAATAAGTGCAGCAAACGACAGTCTGACAATAATTACTAGAATTTAATATTTTATTAATTTTAGACTCCGACGTAATTAACAATTTGATACATTTGAACCAGTCTTTTATTTTACTTGGAACGCAATAGTGCTTTTAACACAGTATACAGCGTTCCCACGGATTCTAATATGCGGAAATTAAGCTCGTGGAGATCCACATTCGCAAAAGCATTCCTGGTTAATAATCATGATTTCTACCTTCGCAACAAGCGCGGCAACTCTCCTGCATTTATAGCTGCACGCATAGAAGAGTCCTCGTTCATCTCTAAACTGCTCTAATCGAGTGGATCAGAACTGAAAGTCGTTCAGAGAAAAACTATGCGAGCTAACCTACTACTCTATCGCCGCAGATATACAACAATAATAGCGTTTTAATTAAGGGAGAAGAATGATAATAAATTTTTAAGCGTCGAGAGATCATTTTGTAGAAACTATACTTGCATAATTAAAGAATTTTACTGAAGGTAGTTAACCGTTTGCAGTCGGAGCCATATAATTATAATCGGTATTAGTAAAATTTAAATAATCAAATGCTATAAATATTAGATACTATTGCACTTAATATAATTAAACTAAAGCATTTATTAGTTCAATTTTCATTTCTATTTCTTTTCATTTCGCCCGATTGAAAAAGTGTGATGCGTTAAATAAATAAATAGAAGAAATAATTTAAACGAACCACGAGTATCGAAAATATTGTGTAATTTGTAATTAAAGGAAATTCGATCAACAGACAACGTCAAATGCAATCTCCATTGCCTAATATCTGCGTTCTCCCGAGTCAAAGACGATGTTAACCCTTTGCTCTCGAGTGACGACTCTGAGGCGCCACTAAATATTTCTCAAAATATTTGTAATAATATCAGATTCGTTTATTAAGAATTTATTAACATTGCAAATACTGTACTTATAAATAGCCTCAATTTCACACGCATAAATCGCAATAAATCGTATCAAATAGAAATCATGAAACACATTTTGGATTTCGAATTAAAATAGCTCCGAGTGCAAAGGGTTAACACAGTTTCCCCGGAACACTTCGAATCGGATAATTGCGTATCCCATATTTCATGGAAAAGTCGTAAGCGTCGAAACACTTTTGCACGGTATTGTACGCGCACCCCGACCAGAGAAGTGGCGAGCAGAGCCGCGGCGAAGCATAAACCGGCGCGAAGTAATATACACACATCGAAAGTGTAAGACACGCGTCTGGGTAATAAACCGGGTTTATGCAACACCGGCCAAGCATCGTCGGATAAAAGCGCGCGAACGTTCCGCGTTTCCCGGAGACCGAGAAGACAGCTCAGTCCGCGCAATATTTAACTCAAGCGCGCACGGCCGTCGCGTGCACACCCGAGACCGAGACTGGTTTCAAGGCGAGATGCATAGGGGAAGACGAAGAAGAAGTTACGCTACACTCTGCTACTTCTTACCACAAAGTTGGCCGAAATGCAATTTTCGATTATTGCCTTAATTGCTAATATTGAAAGCTGGAGGGACAATTACATTGTTCATTGTAGCATAACGAGAAGTCTGAGCGACAGAGGAAGACGCATTGCAGTATCACTGGAAAACTGAAAATGTAACGCTTCAAGAGACATAATCGTCTCAAGTATGACTGTAAATGTCACTCTTAAAGTATATAACTGTACCAAGCGTAAATGTCGCTCTTAAAGCTGATAATTGCACCAAGTAAAACCGCAAATATGACTTTGTTCTATAAGTATTGAAAGCGTTGCGAATAGTTTTATTCATAAAATGGCGCTCGTTATTCCAAACAATATTTATAATATTGACATAACCAGACCTCGGATTTTTATGCTAAATCTTTCCAAGTCGATAGTAAAAGACAGTCTCCATCGCCCAAAATTATTTCAAGGAACAATTCATTTTACTTCATTCCCGTTTCTTCTCATCTCCACGGAAAATTGTTAGCTCGCATAAAGACCCGCAGTCTAGTTATAAATATGTCGACTCTTTGGTAAAAGGGACGCTAGAATGGGTATAGTCCGTCCACGTGGCTCTCGATCCGTGAATAAACGCGCTGATCGACCGCCGAGGTCTCTCGCTATGGGCCGTACGATAAGCATGATTCCTCCCTAGCGAGGACCAAGCCGAAGGGATCGTTGTCGGCTCCCATGAGAACGAAGTCGAGTTGAGAGACCGGGCAGACCGCGTGCCGATAGGAGAACCGATTGGTTAATTAATTACGGCCACGGGGACGCTCGGTTTTATTGGCGGTCCGTTATCTCTTTCCAGCGTTCGGTCGTTTTAGTTCAGCTGGGATGCAGGCGTGAGACGGAGCTCTCTCAAGGGTATCGGGTTCCTTCCAAGGCTAATTTTCAATTCACATTAATACTTGTTTCCGTGGGCGTGTCTGGTCTCGGTTAGTTCAGGATTCATGAATCCCGTGACATCTTTCTTTCTTTCGTTCATTCTTTCCTTCTTTCCTTCTTCGGGCACGTTCGCGCCGGGTATTATTGGCTGTACGGGTACCGAGTAGCTAACAAGGAGAGAGTGCGAGTCCTTCGGGTCACCGATTTTGTTAGAACTTTGCGCGTTTGTAGATTTAGTTACGGAACTAAGGTTCAAGAAAATATTGCGTTGTGGGGGCAACTACGCAATCGCTTTTGCGATATTCATTGTTATATTTATATTATATTTATATTGTTTTTATATTTATATTATTTTTATTGGTGCGAGTTTTGCCGGCTCCACGCGTTACACGTCGCGGCATTTTATTTACAGTTTACTCTATTATACTCAATTGTACTCTACTACTCAATTATACTATGATTATACTCTATTTACAATTATAATATGATAATATAATATAACAATATAATATATTTGAACAATATACTAGCATATAAAAGTGTAGAAAATAAATCATTCGATCAAAAAATACGATGAAAATTTAGATTTAAAGAGTCGTTAGAAGCAAAACTGTTAGTACGAGTTCGAAGAATCAATTTCATATAAAATGCACTTTGCCACGTAAAATGGGAATACCGAAAGCTAGAAAACTAAATTTAGATATACAGTTAAAATGGCGTCGAGTGCAAAGGGTTACGATACAACGCGAGGGTGCGAAAAAATGTCCACGCAGTTTCACAGGCTCGAGGGCATCATCCAAGTTATAACCGTCGATAGAAACAAGTCGGAAAGACCTTACGTTCTCCAGCAGAGAACGAGTACAGAACTGTTTGTATCGACAATAACCAACTGCCCCGAAAATCCTACTAAACCCGATGACGGTTAGCTCTCGGAGTCAGCGTATAAGCTTGCCTAGGATCTTCGCGTGCAGAGGAAGTTCGCTTTAGTTCCCTTGGAAGGAGCGCAGGGTGTTATCTAAACGGTCGCAGCCCGTGTCTCGTGAAACTCGTAATAATAGAGCGGGAAATCGAGGGGGTAGCGCGCGAGCGAGTCGATCCAAGAGAAAGAGGAACACAGAGATAGAGAGAAGAGAGGACAGGAGAGGAGAGGAGAAGCGAGGCGAGAGAGAAAAGCGGAGAAGCAGAGGTTTTCAGCTGTCTAGAGTCGGTCCGGCAGAAGTAACACGGCACGTGGCACCGCCACGCAAGCTATTCTTGGCTCGGATTTCTGCGGAGGCTTCTTTTTGGCCACGGGGGAACAAAAGATCCAGTTCGGATGGCTCGCGCGCGGTGGCCCCGCGGATCCCTCGCGGATCCAAAGGACACCGGGAGGACCGGTTGATTTATTTTTCCGCGGGCGGGCCCGCACGGGAATGCTGAATGGTCCTGGAATCCCGGCGATGCTCGGCTCAACAGCGTCGACGCCTCGAAATAGATCCGACGAAAAGGGGTAGGGTTACGGCGATGATTTATGGTTGCATCGACGCTGGACGCGCCGTGGAAGGACACTTTGTATTATTCATAGTCGACCGAGCGGCCCGGCCCGGCTCGGCCCGATTCAAGGCCTCGAATTAATGATACGCGCCGCGATTACGATTATGCAGGGGAAGACGTCGCGTCGCGACGCGGGCCAGAGGTGTGTCGAGAATATCCACGGTGTGGGAGTTCGCCAGGAAATAACAAATCTTTCTCGCAACTTCTCGCGAGGTCGATTGCCAGAAAATCGTCTGAGAAGTTTGAACAAATTGCCGAACGATGTCCGAAGTCTACTCTTTGTAATCTCGCGTTCTACAATATGGTCTAGTCTTCCTCCTTACTCAGTTTTTAGTCAGGCTAACTGCTAGTTCGGCAACTAGAGCCTTCGCAGCCTCGACGAAAGCGAATTTTTATGCAAAATGAACATTGTCTGCATCGAGGTGTAGTTTCCCGCCAATCGGCTTAATAAATCAGAAATAATACATTGACGTTCTAAAACGATTTTACTTGCAATCCGCAGTCTAGTTGAGATTGTAATATACTTTACGAATAATACAAATAGAATATATTTCCGTGAAGTCATGTATACGTGATCGCGGCCGTCAAAGCGTTGCTTTTCGTAAAACACGTCGCGGTGTCGAAGACGAAAATCACCGAACACAATTTCCAATACTCATTACGCCAAAGAGAAAACAAAATGAACCACGTAAAGGGTTCTCCGAGGTACGAGAAGCTGAATGAAGAGGGGGGAAACTCGTAACCCTGGATCGTGACTTAAATCGAGTTCTGGTCATTACCCGGCGAGTCAGAGCCGAAATGCATCGCGTGACTCGAGGATCCAGGGATAAGCGTGCCCTCGGCATCGAATCATCCCGCCGCTGTCGATTCATAATTCCACGAGGATTTATACCCGGGGATGTCTCTGCTTCCGACTGCGTGCTCCTTTTTTCGTCGGCACTCGCAGTCGTCGCTGCGCCATCGAGCCAAGGCGAGTCGAGTCGAGGCGAGGCGAGCCCTCGACGAGTTCCCAGTGAATATAAGAGAGCCGATTTAATTGCTTGCAGAGGAGGTCGCGTTTTGAGAGCCGCGAATGAAAGTATTCCGCGAGTGTCCGAAGCGTCAAGAGCCGAGAAGCCAAGCGACGGCACTCCAGATGCAAATCGTTCTGACTGCGCGATGCACAGCGAAGATGCTTTCAAGATTTTCTTCGCATTGATAAATTATCCGCTTCCTCATCAGAGATTTGGAGGTCTTAGTATTCTAGGTTTTGCTTGATTGATACTGATTTAACCTTTGCACTCGCGTAACAACTCCGAGACGCTGCTAAGAATTGCAATAGCGCGTCGCAAAATATTTTTGACGACGTCAAATTTATATTTCATTTTATATTTCATTTTATATTTCATTTTATACTTCATTTTATACTTCATTTTACATTTCACTTTAATTCTATAATTTAATTCTTTAATTCTTTAATCCCATTAAATACCATTTAATAGGAAACTATGATTTCAGTTTCGATAAATGATATTTTTTACTTACAATATTTTCTTTCCTTGTCAAGATTTCTATATTTGTGTTACATGATATAAGGATTAATCAACACTAACGCGTATTGATCCATAGAAAGATTAGTTAAATAGCATTTTTGCCTAATTAATACGGATAATCGAGGTTTCACTGTAAATACATTCTCATTATTGTTAACACAGAATGGTTGAATTCAGTGCCACCTGAATCTAGAATTTCACTATCCCTAGAAATGCACTTCCGAGAGTAAAAATATACGTCGCTCCCAGTCAAAGATATCATCGCAATATCTGGAAAATCTGCAAGCTCGACTGTCCGTGTCGCAAATTATTCAGAAAATCAAATTTTCCTTCGATGCACCGCGAGAAGGTCGATTGCGCTTATCCAATTGTTTCTGCTCGGCGGCGGTGTCGCGAAGGAACGCGATAAACGAACAACATTTGGAAAAACGAGGAGAGTTTGAGAGAGGCGGGAAAAAAAGGAACGGCGTCGGGAGGCGGTGAAATATGGCGGACAAATTGGTCGGTTGCTTTAGACGGCCACAGTTGGATACAGATATTCATAGCCACTTGACCCGAATGCGAGGGAAAAGCAGGGAGGACGGAGCGGCAGTCTAATAAAACGTAAACTACGGGGTGTAAGCTGCATTTCATTACTCCACCCGGTAGCGCTCCCTGCATTTCCTCTTTTTCGATTGATACGTCTTCCTCGCAGTTGCCCTCGAAACTCTTTTCGCTCGGTTTCTCCTTTTTTGCGCCGAATCGCGATTTTAGCACCGGAAATGGCGCACCCTAAAGACCGTTTTATAAACCCTTACAGTATCTTGTTCATAATTGGATAAATCTAGCAAACGCATACCGAACAAATGAAGAGAATCACACAAATCGATTCGTTATTGTTTAAAATAAAACGCACCCTAAAAGTTGATTCGTTGCTCCGCGTTTTTTAGCGAACACTTCAACGATCTGGCATTCGGTTCAATAGCGACTGGTTCGTCGTAAACCTCCAGATGCCACACTACGAACAATGGGTCTCCTACGTACTTGTTCCTCTTAGGCTCGGCGACCTTATGGGCTACGTCGAGGGTACGCTTTGCTCTGCGACACAACAACTATGAAATTCAATATTTATTTCGCTGATTGTTACGTCAACAGAAAATCGAAGCACGTTATTCGACACGTACAGCGTTGTAACGACGACCAGGATTTTTTATGTCACGTAAAAAGATCGAAATTAATTTATGGCAGACGCTGTTAGACGAAATTATGATGCATAGCAGGATATTCGAAAAATTTATAACTTTTGTTCGAGAATACCTTTTTCATATTTTATGATACATTTAATAGAATGCTATTTTGCAATATGTATATAGAATGTATTTGCATAATGTGTTTAATAGAATGCTATTTTGCAATGAATTTAATAGAATTTTGTTTTACAATGCATTTCATAGGATGTTATTTTACAGTGAATTTAATAGAATGCTTCAAATCTAAAATTTGTTGCTGAAGAAAATGCTAATAGTGAACGTTTAATAACAACAAAGCTATTAATGAGAAATCTGAATTAACACTGATATTAAGAGAAACTTAACTTTTTAATCAATTTTAATAAAATATCGAAATTACCTCATATATTTACAAAAATATGTTACTTATAAACTGCAATGAATAAAAAATAATAAAAGTAATTAGCCATAAAGGTGGAAATATTAAATGTTAGTATTACAATATTTTTGTTTTTTATATAGTTATACGTTTTATGATTTTATACCGTTTACAAAAAGAAATAATGGAATTTTGTTATTTGTTAAGTTATTTTTAATATTATTATCCCAATACTTAGCTCTTTTTACTAAAGAACATCAGTGTCCCTATACAAATTTCGTCCATTGTATATTTTCCACTTCTAACAATTTCCACAGTTCAAAAAGTTACAATATTCTGAAATTCTTCCAAAGTCTTCACAGTTTTGCACGTCGCTCTCTCTTTTCCCCTAAATAAAATCCGCGGTCGTTGATAAATAATAACGAATAAACGCTGAACGTTGCCACGCGACATCTCCGATTAACAAAAGCGCTAAACGTTGAATTTCAACTGGATAGGAACTATACCCGACCTCAAGAAAAAGTTTCTCCGTCAGTGCCACAGCGAACGAACTTGCAGCACGGCACAAATCATGGAAAACGCTACAAATAACAGACAATATTAACGAGCAGAGTTTCAGCCTGACTCCGGAATAGTTTTGGAACTGCAGTTTCCTCGGTGAAAATTCAGGGGGGTGGTTAGCAATCATCCTCGAAGGCGCAAAACAGCAGCCGCGCACGGACGATCAGCTCCGAGAGGGATCGCTCTCGGAAAAACTTGAAGGATGATCGTACGTGTGCATGTGTGTGAATGTGGTGGCAAACTTCTTATCGATCCTAGCTGGTTATAAATCGACCGAGCGACTCAGAATTGCAACCGACTCCAGGAAAACGGCTGACACTGTTTGCTCGAGGCGCGAAGGAACGTTAGCCGGCGGAAGTTCTATGAAAGTTCCCGATACATAAATCGAAATTTGCAAACCTAATCTTTCCTTGGATGTAATACGTGCAATTTGCATTATCATTAACGTCGATTGGTACTTCGGTGTCCACGAAATAAACAGGAAACTCGAATAATTTGATCAATAGAGTATGAAATAATTTTAAACATCGTCCGATCTGCTTAAAATAATATCATATTATGCTCGTTTAATTTATTAAATAAATAAATAATTTTGTCGAATTGTGGGCATCGTGTTTACACTGTCAAATGTGAACAAGACATTGTCAATTTTGAAATATTTCCTGTGCATTTGTCACATTGCACCACGTGTTACACGATCTCTCGAATTTCGCTATTAAATTTAGGAGTCCGATTTCGAAATATAATTTCATGTTTAATTGTGAATGATTTAAATCGTGAACCCTCTCAGAAATCGTCACATCGTATCGTCGTCCCAGAAACCAATATCCAAACAAGATCGGGGTTCCAGAAAGCGTCGAAGAACGCAGAACTCCATCGCCGCTACATTTGAGTGAATGGCGCGAGTATAATTTGCTCGGACACGGGAAAGAAAATCAGCTCGGCGTGGCCCAATTAAAATAATTTAGCCCGTCGGAAGGTTAATCGAACGCAGGTACACGGTCCCGTGTCGTTAATTAATTGGCGTTGGTTGAAAGGCGACTCGCGACTAAGTAAACGCGATATTATCTTGTCCGGTGGAATGACGGCGGCGCGTAGTCGATAATATTCACAATATTTAATTAACATCGTGGGCGAGCAGCGCAGATAAGAAGTAAAGCAAACGGTAGCGAGCGAACTGGTCCGGCGATATATTTCGCGCCGGTTCAACCGTGACTATTAATTAGAATATTTCTTTCTCCTCCCAGTGGCCCTGCACCATGCGAGCAGCAGCCGCAGCAGCCTGCGCGACACACGACGCGGCCGAGAAAAAGTCGAAAGGTTCCCGAACGAGATTAAACGAGCGTCCTTGGCCGCGAGGCTCTCTTTCGCAGCTTGTAATTTCATAAAGCGATCCACACGGCGCGACGCGCGCTCGCACGTTCGACGGTCTTCGTGTTTTCGTTAAAGACGGACCAGCTCGCTCTCGCTAATGAAATCCGTTCTCAGAAGCTCGCCTCGTAAAGGCCTCGCTGTAACGAGCGCCGAAGGGAAATTAAAAGCTGTCCATAGCGACGCCCGCGCCTCTTAATCGATTTCCCAGGCCTGACGGCGTTAAATACCAGACACTCGCGATCTTTCGCGCGGTTCTCGGAAACCTTGATCGTTAGAGTAGCTAATGTGCTCTAGTTGCCGGCCGCGGTCGTCCTATGTTCCTTGATTAACGGGTTCAGTGTCAAGTCGGTCACATTTGGGTGACATTAATTCTTTACTGGCTTTCCGAATTTGTTGTACTCACCTTTCACAAATCGCGGGAACTTTGTCAAAATTGAGCGATTTTTAAATTTATGTTCGCCAAAGTATTCTTATAGTTCTACTACTATAATATACTATAATCTACTACTGTATTCTACTACCATGACGATGTCGTTCGTATGGGGATGACGGAATGATTCAATTTTTCGCCACTCTATTGCATCTTTCTAATTTTATTAGGATCCACGAGAATATTGGCGAAGTGATCGATGCCATATAATGAACTTTTCAATTTGCATTCAATCGATGGAAATAATTTACTTTTATACAACTTTTGAGACCGTTGACGCGGCTATCCAAGTGTTTAAATTAAATTTTATAATCGAGCCATGCGATTTAAATTTTGTTAAAGTGGTTCACTAGACAATGGATCAAAAATACTTTTCGAAAATGAAACGACAATGATTAATCTACCCAAAAATGACAAGCTTTTCGACAAGTCAACTGTGAAAAGGAATACGGAAGAAATAGATCGATAAATTATGAAAAAACACTCTACATTCTATCATTTTTATTCAAATCAATCAATCAAATCAATTTCCGCCTGAATTCCTATCCAAATAAAATCCTGATCGAACGAAATCTTATTCAACTAAACTTTTATCCAGATAAATTCTTAATTGGCTTCCGACAACGTCGAATAAAATTGCACTGGCATCCGTGATTTGAATAAAATATTGCCCGACACTGCCTCATAGTTTTACGATCGCGAAAGCGGCAGCCGCAGAGAGTTTACGATCCGTTTGCAACTGGAGAAAAGTAAACAAGGAAGAAAGTAAGAAATAAAAATCGTAAAACTGTAAAACACAGTGGGATATTACGCAAGAGAGAAATTCTTGGACTCCCGTCGTGGAAAAACAGTCTCCAAGGAAATCCAGTGCAATTATCGCGCCTGGATCGCGGCGCGGATTACACAATGGCGCGCATAGCCTAATGGGATCTGGTGATCGACACGGAATCGAGGGATCATTGATTCTAGACGGGGACGGGGACGAACGAAACGATTCGTTGCGGCTCGTAGGCGGAGCGTTGGGTACACAGGCCGGCGTCGTAATTCGCTGGTAATTGTCGGGCGCAAATTGGTTTGTCAGGATGAATCAGTGTGCCGCGCGGCGAGTCTTGTCGTTCGATCACAGGATAAGAAAACCTGCTCTCGGACGAACCCCGTTGCAGTTTTCACGCCGGGCTGGATCTTCCTTGAATACTCCGCACTGTCATCGTGATCCATCCGCGCGAATTAATCGGATGCTTGCGTTTAGATCGAGGAATCGCGTCCGAGCAATTTCCGTTTCGCGTCGGCGAGCATTCGGTCAATTATGCTAACGAACACTTCGTACTTTGTAAGTGCAACCGGTCGTATGAACGATTACACGTACACGGTGTATCGTCTGACTTTATTACCTGGCCTATTTCCTCCAATTAAAATTTCGTGAACCTGTTTTCTAGGAAAATCGCGCGGCTTCTTGATCATTCTTTTGTGTGCAGAACTCGTCGAGAACGAGCTCGTATGAAACGACTGTCGCTGGGGATGCAGGGAATTGTCGCATGCAGTCGGAGCCAGTTGTCTTTACTTGTTGTAAAAGTCACAACCTTTATTATATAGAAGAGACTGTGGTACTATTATTGAAAATTATTTATTATATGAAAGAGATCGTATATTCTTAATGATCATTGCTATACGCACTAGGAAATTCAAACGGCTGTTGCGATTAAACTACTTACTATTTCAGATCCAAAAAATTGCTAAATGTTCTTCAGACATTCTAAAATAAGGATGAATAGCGTTTTTTTTTTTTAAATTATCATTGTCATTTAGTAAAAGAAATTCGGAAAGTGCACGTTTCGAACACATCTAAGCAATGCTTCGCCTCTCATTGGTCACTATACTTCGTTAAAACTCGTAAACGAAGCCTAAAATTGTAAGACATTTTTAGGATACCCTGTATATTCATGCCAAAGTGGTATTCTGTTTAATTCTTATATAAATTATATAAATTTATTTAATTCTCAAATAATAACGCAAAATCTTTCAGTTATATAAAATTTAACACCCGTATAATTATTTCTGTTTCAATTCGACTTTATACAGTAAGATCACGATTTTTACAAAAATTCAACTGAATGAATTTACTGAATGTTAGAAACGAAGTAATTATATTATTAAGCAGAAGAGACAAACGAAGTAGTCGTGAAAGAAATCACAATGCAAGGCATAATTGTGTACGTATCCATGGTGCATTAAATTGCGATGAAAAATCGGACTAAATTGTTTCTCGCCCGTTTTGAATTGCAAATTCCTCGGGATGTCGACGGTAAACTCGTCTTGAGAATAATGAGGTAGAAAATAAAATTCATTGTAAGAAGAAAGTGTATCTAAATGCCCGCACTCGGAACGAAACGAGGCAACTAAGTGTGTACCGTTTATATTGCTCCTCTTAAACTGAGAAGCAAGAGCCTTATAACGTCGGAAGAATAAATAAATAAATAACTATAGAGAGACGAGAACTAATATACAATTAGCGATCTCCGTATCGCGGCATACAGGGTGGGCTGGAATTCGTAATGGAATAATTAACAGTAATTAATTAATTCTTCCTCGCAATCAAAGAAGCATTGCTATTTTCATATAGCGCGCAACAAAGTAAATGGAATTTCTTCGAAAATTGATACTTTATATGTAGATCTTCATATTCAAGTCATTTTGAAATCAATTTAAAAACATTCATGCCGATTATAATAACTATTATATTCGCAAGCTCTATAGCTTGCATTTTTTACGATCGATTTTAGATAATTTATATAGCTTAAAACTAATTATAAAGTTTTAGGTATACATTAACAATGGATTTACAATTTTTGAAAAAAGTGTACGATTTGAAAATAACGACGCATTGTTCCTTTAATTGTAAAGTCGAGTTGAAATGAATTTAAAACGAGTATAATAATATATAATGCATGTTAAGAAATATATAATACCTATTATAAGTATACCAGCTTGAATTATAAATATAATTTTTCTATACAAATTATTTACAGCGGTAGTTTTACACTATAAAAAGAGAAAATCGAATTTTTGGGGTACCTCGATAGCATAAAGATCGCAAAAATTTCGTTCAGTCACAAAATATTGAGCCCAACCCACGATTACCGCAACAACGAAAGTGCATTGCAAGTTATTATCGCGCATTTGCCATAGTTTTATAAACAGTTTAAAAATCGAATCCACGTTTCTACGAGAGTCCGTCTCGCCGTAACGTCGCGAAACTTCTAAAACCGTCGGAACGGTTCCGTGGAATTGTAATCTCTGTAACGAAGGGCTGCCGGGTAGGGTAGCGAATCTCGAGTGCAGCATCGCGGTAAAGTGCATCGAGCAGGAGCTTTCTTGCCGGTCGTCCTGCTGAAGGTTGCGGAAAATTAAAAGGGAGCTAGAGATTTATGCCACAGCCGGGGCGGAGCGAGGAGGGGGAAAAGGAGGGGCGGGGGATTAATCTGAATAGATGAATCTGTATTCGAGAGAATATTCCGGAGCACGGGCACAGCGTGCATACACGAGGGCCGAGACGGATAATATTTTCCGTAGACGTTACTCCCGGATAAACCCAAAGTATGCGGCTCGAAGGCTCGCCGACGCCACGATAGTGCACGGTTAATCATAATTTCTGGCCGAGATTTAATAAGAGATGCCGCCCGCCACCGGGAATGGCTGCCGCGAGCTGATGGGGGTTGGACGTTGTTCTCGGATCGTTCCGAGGGAAACGTAACTTAATTACTGATAGCCGCGATAAACGGAGTCGCTCCTCCGACGGCTAGAAAGAACCAGCAGGATGCGAACTAGTCCCCGGCAGACCATCGATAAGGATTAGTTCGCGAACTGTCTTTGTCTTTAATTAAAACCGCGATCGCCGATGGTCTCTCTGCGCTTATCGCCTCTGCATTAAATGCATATTGTACCGCCTCTGCATTAAATGCGTATTGTGCAATATAAATCTCTTTCATTTCAAACTTCGCAGACGACGCAATTTTATCACCTACGACTGAAATGCAAGGAATATCGAAACGATAAGAGAAGATATAAGCTTGATTACTTATTGAATTTAACGTCGCAGGATCACGCGATTAATGGCAGTAAAATCCAATACGTTAACCAAACACTTAAATAATATGTTAATAACATGGTATAAGCATAGAAACACAAATAAAGTATAGAAACACACATAGATAATATCCAAAAGTATACATAAATATACAAAGTGTCCCTGATCGAAACCGAAAACTTTGCTAACATGTTATTATATAAATATATTATATAATGTTCTTATACATAAATAATTCCACGTATGGACGACGTGTCAGACGAAGGGTTAAGAATTGCAATAAATTGAAAATAATATAAGAATACCCTTAAATTCTTTTAGAGCCTATACAGTTGCTCAATGTTTAGTTGTTCTTAGAAATTTCGAGGACACTTATGGAACAGGACGATCGCAGGACAAAGCGCGGCCAGAAAAATGACGCTTCCCGATTGAAATTCTTCGCGAGCCACGACGAGAACAGCGACAAGCCCCGTCGACCCCGAGGATTTCCCTCTCCCGATTAGTCTCCCAAATCGGTCTCGATACGATCGTTCAGGAGCCGGAGCTTCCCGCCACCCCCAAGATATTGATTTCAACCCGCGATTCGCCAGGATGCTCCAGAGACCCGACAGCCTCTGGTGGTTAAATCCCTAGGCGGGTGGCGGTACTTCGAAGAAGGCCGCAAGGGGCGGAAGGGTGAGAAGGGGGTGAAAACGTGAGAAATCACATCTGAGGGGACCTAGCGAGCTTATCGGCTATCTTGTCGGTTATTGAAAATCGGTTGTTCTCCTGGTCCCTGTAAGTGTCGTCGAATGGAGGCTGAGAAAGGGGGCGGTGGAGAAGGGGGTGGGTGAATAACAGACGGGCAGGAATGATCGTGAGGTCACGTTGAATCGATCAAGCTCGCGTGTTCATCGATTCTCGCTGATGCGTTCGGCAATCGCTGGTGGAGAGGATCGTTTAGCCATCGGAAAGTGTTCAATGGAGGTTGCTGGAGTAGGAGCAGATGGCGAATGTATAATGTCGTTGCTAGATACCGGGACACTTGCGGTAAATAAATCAGATGCGACGAATGTGGAGGGACACTTGCGGTAAATAAATCAGATGCGACGAATGTGGAGGATGTTGTTAAAGCAGTTTAATTATACACTTTGATTATGGTGGATTCTGACATCGATATTCTTCTTTATACGGTAAAATGTTTATCAGCTCTGTGGAATGATTAAAAAGAGCTTTAATTTCTATGCCAATCTAAGTATTTTGTTATTTAGAATATCGTTCTTCCCATGGGTATTTTATGTTTGATAAATGGTTTCGAACATTTAATCCTAGAACGACCCTCTGGGGCTGCTGGTGACTCTAATAAATTTTTCATTTGTCCGCAAACGTGCAAGACTAAAACATTGAGTTTAAATAATATATAAGCTATAATATTTATATAATGTATATCACAAAGCAACCCCACAATGTTACTTGCACCGAAACATAGAAGGGTGTCGTTCTAAGGTTAATAAAAAGTTATCAAATTTACTCATAAAGTAATCGTTAAAAATTATATAATCAGTTTAGAGAATAGTTTTATTTCTTATCATGATTGGGACATAAATATATCATATTTCAAAAAGAAATTAAATAAAGAAACGACTGTTTATGACAGCTGGATATCCGTGTGTCAGCAAAAGCCTCCCCCTTGCGTTGTTTATGATAAGCAAGTTATTATTTGATTGAGAGACACTGAGTTATACTTAAAAATTTATAAATTTGTATATTTCCTATTTCCAGCGATATTAAAACTTTGATTTATCGACTTCAACGCACAGTGCTTATTTGACAAAGTGGAAATAACACGCTGATTTTTCTTAAATAATTATTATATACTAATGCTCAAAGGTTTCCAAATAAATTGTCATTATAGAACATCGATACCAGTATCAATTAAAAATCACTTTCGTTCAAGAATCATCAGGTGTCCTAACTCGTGTGATTTACGGGTCAACGAATTACTCCGTGCATCGCGTAGGAGCGAACGCGAATACTATCGACATCTTAATTGCGAGAAGTATCTTCCGTTTCTCGGCCGGGCTATAATTATCCGCCGGCTAGAGATACTACGAATGCAATAAACAATCTGGAGAAAAAGTGGCGTTCCGCAGCTCGGCTCGGCTCGCGAACGGGGGGACGTAGCATCGGCGGCACGCCTCCTAAATTTCCTTATCGGGTCCCGAGCGAGACCCGCCGCGGGCTAGATACCGGCACGCGTCGTAAATCATCCCGGGAATTCCGCGCGGAACTTTTTCGCGGGTAATCTCGACAAATGCGCCGGTAGAGCGACGGCCGGTCTGTCGAGCTTGAAATTTTGTCACGTGAAACCAGTCGGGCCCGCCGTAAATCGCGAAAGGCGTGAACGTGGAACACGGGACAGGTCGAACAACCGTTACCATCGTTCATTCGATATCTAAGGGGCACCAGAATGCGGCTCCGGCTCGCACCGTGTCCAATACCGTCTGGGAGCTAAATGCACGTCCCTCGTCCTCTCCCCTGACAGTGACAGTTTTCGACCGGTCCGGCTTTCGAGACCGAAACTCGATCTCGTCAGGTGGATACGAATGGACAATGCCTCTCTCGTGAAATTAGTGAGTCGATCGACTGGTTAACCCCTTGCCGCAACCGTTCTCTTCGCGGCTGCAATGAGTCCAAGTTTTTTGGTCATAGCAATCTCTTAGGAGATTAGAAGGAACATGTGACTCGACGATTGGCAAGCAGAATAAAGTGAAGATGGAGGCACAGGTTACAGCTTTCATTTGTGCGTGTATATTGAAATTATTTCGACTGTGGATGTAGTTCTGTTCATAGAATAGCAATTTTTGTTCCAAACAATATTAACAATTGTTCCTGCGGTCTATTATTATCACCTGTGGTTATATCATTTTATAATCGATCCTTAAAAAAATCGTTTCACATAATTTCTAATTAAATTTCATATTACAATGACATGATTATAGCCAGATAACAAAAACAGATATTCGAAAGAACTAAGTGAAAGCAATACTCATGTCAGTAGCACCTAATTTAGCATTTTTGATAATATATTTCAAGCAATAGGATCCAAGCACTAGTTTCTTTTTTTAGTTAATAATTTTAACAAGTTCGAATCAATAAAACAATATTTTTAGTTTCTCTTAATTTTCTCACTATTTTAAATCGTACCTACTCGTTTTTACCCTAAATGTATAAAATCCGCTGTCTAATTATAACGTTCAAGGTTATGTCTGCCCCCAGTCCTTGCGTAAACTCTTTGCCCCTGGCTCCCGTTGCGCATTTCGCTCCCCCGTGGTCGCCAAAATGCTCAGATCGCATCAAACGAGCTCGCCTGTTGCTTTATATATATTTGTGAACAGCACTTAGGCGACCACGGGCTAGAAAGACGCGCGACGGGAGCCAGGAGGCGTAGCCCTCGCGATCCTCACACTGCCTGCCGATAATTCCCAGCCCTGCCCATAGACAATGCTTCTCCCGGGTGTCTTATCGTACACCATGGTTACTTGCCACCTTCCCTCCGTTTCTTTCTTTTGTAATTTCCGACGAGGATCGTAAAGTTTCGGGCCCGGTCGTGTTTTCGCCCGGCTTTCAATTAGGATCGCGGACCCGGCCCGAACTACCGATTTACGACTGGTCACCGATATGGATCAGTCGCGACAATGAGCTGTATCGCGCCGATATCTGTGTACAAACAACGAAAACAATGCCGCTGGGTGATAGTGCCGCCCGTGTTCTTTCATGGGGAAAGATAATCGAACGAGGCCTAATGGCTCGGCGGACGGCCGTGACTAATCCTGCCTGGAGAGTCTATTACCAGCCCGATGTAAAAATCAAACTTCGCTGGTAGAGAATGCTTGAGGGACAGGCGACCTGGCAGGCTGGAAGAGAATTTTCGGTCCCCCGCCCCGTCTAGGCTTCGGAAGATCTTTGCGCGACGCGGATGCATACCATTGCGCATGACTTGACTTTTGCTGTCGTGACAAAGCGTCTTCTAGCTTTCACAGCGACAAATGTCACGGTCTCAATGTCATGACGACGCGATTTCTGGTTTATAGAACGTAAAAATTCCGGTTTATTGTCATGCAAAACTGCATCGTGGTCGCACAGGTTTTGCTCTTCAAATGATTCTTTTTTAGATCATACTCATTGACCCTTTCACAGACCTTATTCTCGTTTTTGCAAATTAAATTCTCTCCTCTGCAAATTAAATTCCCTTTGCGTTATTTATCTGTAATTTATAAACATTATCTATATTTTACAAAATTAAGGAAGATTAATTTACGCAGATTGTTTGAAACGAAGTTCTATCACTTTACAGATAAGTATACATATAAATTGCTATTACATTGTTCAATTGAATAACAGACGGCCAATTTTGGTCTGTTAAAGGGTTCATTTTATTTGCAAACACGTGAAATCGATTTAAAGCACGGTGAACAAAACCTGTGAACAAATCTTGCAAACAAATTATGGCCGTTCTCATTGACATTCGTTTTCGATTTACGTTAGAATTAATAAATGCTCTCATATAATAAAATTCGCTGTCTCCTATTATGAAACGTCGCAGCGGACAACGTTTTGCATTTTATATTAACAATGTGCTTTTCGTTTCAGGTAACTACCGTGCCGGACGAGGGTGACCACAGTTTCAAGATGCCCAGGGCTTCGGTGGTGCACATGACGTCGACGGCGACGAGGCCGCAGCACATGTCGCAGGTATTTTTGTTCTCAGTTCGTTTCACAGTATTGTGCGGTGTCTTACAAAATGGCGGATCTGTTGCCAGTAGTAAAGTGATTGTTGAAACGAGTAATTGCAATTTATTTATTATCTTCACGTTTCATATTCATTTTGAATGAGGAAAGACGTCAACTTACTAGCTACATATTGCAATGCAAATTACGATAAATAAATTCATTATTTTACATATGTTTCTGTATATATATTTTTGCATATGTTTCTGTATATGTTTTTGCATATATCGTGCTCATGTTTTGCACACATCGTGCATATATGTTGCACATTAATTTTGCATAAAGGCCAGCTGTTCGAACATTCAAATCGAAAAAGTTCTGATCGTTGCAACTAAAGGACTAAAAGACTAGTCCCCCGCAGAGGATTCCGATACCACCAGTAGCACGTGGCATTTTGTCTTGTTATTCGACGATGGTCGACCGATATGGTTGTAAATTAAAGCAGCACGCCGAATGCAATCCCGTCCGATGGTAATATTAGCCGTGTATTTTGCCGACTGCATCGGGGCGATTTGCATTCCCGGTGTACCCGTGTACCTGCCGATTTCCGAATAATTCAAATCCAGCAAGCTGAGCGAGTCTTTCCTTCCTGGCATAGGTCCATATTGATATGCAAATACCGAAGATAGCTGCGAGCTTAATTGAGTGGTCCGGCTTAAAATGCATATCGAGCGTCCAGGCGGCCTTTCGACTTAAGCTCCCTCTTTCCACCCTGCCTCTAGCCACCCACCATTGCTGCCTGTATTTTTCATAGAGACGCGCACTTAACCAGCCGAGACTGACCAACCATTTTCATAATACGTCACGAACACTTTCAAAGCTCTCTTTTCCCGAGCGTTTCTTTTCTCCGTCGTTTTCCGTCCGTTCTTTCTTCCTTCCTTCCTTCCCGGCGCCGTTCTCCTTTCGCTCAAGGCTGGCTAACAGTTTTAAGCTAATGGCTCTCTCGGTTAACTTCGACCTAACTCAGGCACATCCTTTCTCGGCGTGGCTCGGCGCAAACGAGCTTTTAACGTCGCGATCCCGCCAGAAGAAACGCGCGGGATACCAGCACACTCGCGAGACCGGACCCGTCCGAGAAATTCATACTCCCGGCCCCGGCGCGGCGGGATCGTTTGCTTGAATTTTCAGTGTTTCGCCGGCGGCCGCTGTTTGCACCAGCCATTTTGCTCTATTCCTCTCTTTGCTGGACGTGATATTTAAGACGGTTTACGGGACGGTATCCGTGCTCGATGAATCCATGCTGCGATAATTGGTGGAGATAGAACGCGCGCCGTGTCAGCCTTGTTGCTCGTTTACTCGATTTTTGGTCGAGAATGGCGCGCATGGTGCGGAAGGGAGATTCTATGGAAGCGAACCCCTTGGTGAAAGTTATTCCTTTCTCTCAAGTCGCAGGAGAAACCTGCTCCTTTGTGGTTTAGCCTCTTAGAAGCGGCTGAATTTTACGCGGGGCTGTTTCTCTGTATGCGAGCACATTCGAAACATGTTTCTATGATTAAATTATCACTTTTCTTAAAGTTACGATACATATACCTTCACTTTAATCATTCACTTTAATTTAATTTAATAATGCAATTAAATAAAGCACGAAACATTCACGAAAGCCATTATAGTGGCGCGTCGTACTGGAAGATGACATTCACGAAAGCCACTATAGTGGCGCGTCGTGCCTAAGGGGTTAACACTATATCTATCAAACGGTGTCAAAAGACACTTTCCAAACTTTAACTTCACATTATTTTCTAAGTTCAATTATTTCAACTAATTTCTTGATTTTTCGTAGAATAGTTGTTAAATGAATTCATTGATACCATTTTCATCCAGTTCACCCTGGATCTAAAACTGAAATTTTTAGAAAATTTTGAAATTCAGATCGTCCTAATAAATTTGATATTACAATTAATTTTTTGTAAACTACATATTGCGTAACAAAATGTTTTGTACGAAAGCTTTCTGCTTCAATTAATTACATAACGATTAATTTTCGGCTATTTTCCTTTCTTGTCATTCGAAAGTCTATTAAATACAGAATAACAAATTATGCTCAAGGGTTGAGAAATTAATAATTACCGAGATATTCCTTTCACTGATATTTAATATACGATTAATTTTATTTTATTGTTATTTATAAAATAACTATTATTGTATAGATTTTCGAATAAAATTGAAGATTATTTGTATTTTTGATAGCACATTCAAATTCAGCAACATCGAAAACACGAGAGGGCCAATTTCCATAAAAATCGCCCGAAATTACGAATTATGGCGAACCTTTCTGGAAAAGCCAGCAGCATGCGCCGTTTTATTGTTCCCGGTGGCTCTAACGGCGTTGTTTGCACGCCCGAACAAACCGAGCGCACGCGGTGCGATACAAATCCATTTAACCCGATCCCGATGGTGGGAATTAGATTTCAGTATGTATTATCGAACGCGGTTCATGCGTCAAAGCGGGAATCGGGTTCGTCGGTTCTCGGCAGTGAAATTACCGGGATCTGTTCGCGCTGCTTCCAACTTTGACATTGTCCATTATACACCGATTAGACGGCTAGGATAATCGTATTCGCCTCGGCAACACAGTGTCCGTGTTGCTACTCCGCCGTCTCGAGCCTGAATAGCCTTGTTACAACAGTCCCGAACACGCGGCTTGGTTCGTTTATCGTTCTCTGGCAACTACCGAGCTGTTAGCGCCCTTGTTACTTCCAAATAATGTGGGTTTCCCGCGCAAACGGTAACCATGGAACTCGTCGCGTAGGGTTTCGTTCAGCTTCGTGGCGTGCGCAAACGTTTGACGGACACGCGCGACGTGCCGCGACTGTAAACACTCCGCAGTCATCGTGCATGTCGTGCCGAGTGCCACCATCGAAAGGGTTAACGCGTTTGACCCGGGTCGATGGGTCACCGCATGGACGCAACCCTGTCAACGCCTGTTCACCGGCAGGGCGCATTGCCATCGGCGACCTTGGGTGCTTATCCGGCTGCACGAAATTCGAAATCGGCGACTTCAACGCTAACGAATCACAAGATTGACTTCCTTTATACTTTCTACCATTTGTAATATGATTCTAATGCTGTCTAGTGTAATATAAATATTCCAATCATCAAGCAAATCGTCGTACATTAACAAGCATCCTGATAGATCGAGTCCCATGACACATTGGAGTTCGCGGGAATGGGAGATTAAATAACAATGGAGACAACGAACTGATCGAACGTTTCAAATACTCCAGTATGCTGCAAGAAAGTCCTAAGATCCTTGAATAAAATTCCTAAAGGAACTTGGAACCTGGAAAAATTCGAATTTCCATAACATTGAAAAATTAAAAAGAGGTTCAATAATTCTCTACCATTTAGAAGACCAAAATCTCAATCAAGAAGCGTATTCCCTGTCAAAATATACCATCGTCAAAGGAACTAACACAAAATCGGCGGGAAAATCTCAGCGATTAAAACTGACAGATCATGCTCTAATGTTATAAATATCTTCAGACATGTCAACTTACTAAATCAAATCAGACTGGCGATTCATCATGATACGCTTGCGTACAATGCTACACAATTCACAACATCAGAGCACCGTCGGAGAGCTTAAACCGTCGCTGAGTCATGTCACTGCTTCATCTTCGGCGCACTGCCGATCCTGGGCTTTGTATTCAAGTTATAGCGCGAGATAAACGTACAACGATTGTTTCCCTAGAAGCATGATTAACGCGTTGGCGTCTCCACAGCGAGATTTGTCCTTGCGCGCAAGGACCTACAAAGTATTGTATGTAAACCGCTATGAGCTGGTTCTTTACTCATCGTTCTCCATTTAGGATCGTTCGTTCTACAATTTGTATGGTACGTTTGCATACGATTATCCGATAATACGAAACATTTTTTTGGTGGATAATACCCCTCTTCCATCTTCCATGCCGGTAGTTACTTGTTGCTCGAAGCAAATTGCAATCTTAGCATAGAGTCCTTTTGTTGCACATTATTTCGAGAATTACTTCCTTTGTCATACTTGAAGTAAAAAGGTAACGAAATAATTAATTATTTAAAACTGCTATTACCTCTGTTGTATCGATATCATTTTTATTTTTAAATTGAAAATAATACGAAGTGAATTATTTCGAATAATTGTTTCTTATTTTCATTTAACCAGTTAAGTGTGTTTGACGACTATATCCGTCATGACACAAACTTCTGTCACATCTCCATGACGTATATAGTCGTCAAACACACTTAACTGGTTAAAAAGCATCGACATAAATGCACAGACATTATTTTGATTTTTAATTAACAGCGTTGAAGGCAACGAATCGAAATAAATTGTCTCAAATACGTCTTATTTCTATTTCAAATAAAATTTGCCGAGGCCTGCTAGCAACCACGGAAACAATCGTCGGAGTAAGAGAACCGACAGTGTGTCTGACCAGAGACTATATAGTCGAACTCGGCGTGTCGCAGCCTCTCGATAACGAATTGATACGTAATCGCATCGGGAAGCGTCGGGACGACCACGCGTCATTGTTTGCCAATCAGTTGGGGCGCGAGACGGCTGCCTAGGTAGCGTTACAGTTTTCGCGCGATCGGAGCGAACAAGTAAAAAGGCGGTCGATTGGAAAGCGGCACGCGACCCACGCATTATTGTTTGCAAACGGTTCGACCGTGGCTCGGCGACCGCGTCGCGCAACGATGGAAAGGTTGGCAACGCGAGACGCGTTTAATCGCGCATAATACGCTCGTCCACCGACCGCGTTCGGGTGGGGTGAGCCCGAGATATTGAAAGTCTATGCAAATTTACGTGGGATCGGCGTCGAGAGTGTCCTTTGAAATTCCTTTAACCTAACGTAGGAAACGGTAACAGACGCGACACGTACTCTCCGTACCCCTTTCCCGGCGCGGAGCCTGTGTGCGAGCCAGCCTCGATAAGGGCGCGGACCGTGTGTGCGATGGCCGGAGTTTAATATGAAATATCGACAGAATTTTCCAGCAGGTGCAAGCGACACGGCTTTACGGATTCCGCGGGGAAGCTGCGCCGTGTACACGCGACGCGTTCGCCGTCGCATTTGCAATTTTTCTGAGGTCTTTTTCGGCCGGGTTCGCCGCGCGAGATTTATTGCACCGTCGTGTTCCGTGTCCGGGAAATTGATTAACAATACTCGCCAGGGGATTCGGCTTCGTTCACCTTGAATATCTTTGTTGCTTCGAAAACTGCGGAAACGAGTGGACGCGAAACTCGCGTGGTGTGGAGAACGCGATAGTCCCTCGTAAGTCTTTTATTCCAATTGTTTCTAAACAATATTTATTATATACAAGTTAATTATCCGAACGAATCATTTTTATGTCGAATATTCGAATAGCGATTATTCATTATTCGCCATAAATTATTCTATCTATTTATTCTAATAAATTATTTGTATAATTCTTTACTCGGACGAGTTATCCGAACAGAGATTGTAAAATTGGTCGACTAACAGTGCGAATAATATTTTATTTTATTATTTTTATAAGAACATATTTATACGAATACATACAGGATCAATTAAATTTTAATCATTGAATTATAAAATTACCGATGCATCCCCCAATGCATGTAATTCAATTTTTACATCTACACATAATTTACTGATATACGTAATTAAGAACGGCGACAATAGTCCAGGTGGAGAAAGTTATTCTTATGCCAGTTCGTATAACCGAAGAAAGAGACCATGTTAGATCATGTCAGATCCATGAAACATAGTCTACGATGCCTCTGTCCAGCATATCACAATCGCGTTAGGAGACTGTGGCCAATAATGTACCGAACGAAAATTGAATTTCCACCAAGCCATAATTCAATGACCGACCAATTTTGCTCTCTTTCGCGTCGAATTAATACACTTATCCCGCGCGATAATTTATTTCATGCGACACGACCCCGGCCACGGCCGGTTCGCGCCAATTGCACAATAATTTCAGACACACCCTGCATTATCCGCTTATTACGGCTCGTAAATAATTCTTCCCGCGGCGCGAGCTCAGCGTTTCGGAAACGTTTCTCACGGGCTGACCGGGAAAACTAAACCTCGACGCGGATATTACCATTGTGATGTCATCTTTATTTCTTGGGTGTCAAACACGGATCTCAGTCTTCGAGAAGGAGCACAACCCGTTCAATTTTCAGCAGAAAATTGAAGAATTTCGGATAAAACTCGAAATTCTCTTATAAGTGTCCAATAAAATGTCTTGTAAAATTAATAATCCGAATTTTTAAGAATTAATCGCTATCATTTGATTTAGCATTTCCTGTTACGGTTTTCTAGATTTCAAAAACCATTCGTATTTCCTTCATCATCAATTTCCGAAAATCTTTACCGGTCTTCTCTGAAATCGTTTTTCAAAAACAGGATATTTGAACATCAATTTTTTAAGAAATAGTAATTTCTTAATTGTAAACACTATTTAATACTGAGCGAATAAATCAACAAATAACAATATATATTGAACAAATTTCTAGTAATCGAGTTGCGAGGTATATTTAACAATAATTAATTGCCTCCCGATTTTTGCGCTATACCTATCGATCGATAATAGCACCAAACATCCAGTTAAAAATCGAACAACAATTTTCTGACTTTCGTCCACAATAGGCTACACTGTGCGTTCGTTAGAGATAAGCAACATGGATTCCTCGAGCAAAAGGCCGAACGGACGCTCGATTTCCTTGCGTCATCCGAGTCGTAAATTACGAACATAGCGGATCAGAGTCGGTACATTGTGCAGTAATGGGCAGAAAATATTTTGTTCGCCTCTGTAGGGTACCGAGTAACTGTAAGTCCTCTGAACCGGGGCCTATGCAGCTCAATAGAGATAACTCGGGGACCGTGAAATACGATAGGATTTGATCTACGAAACCCAATGTAAATAACTGTAGGACACTGACATCCGATATACTTGCGATTCCCAGCCACTGAAATGCGACACGGATGACCAGCAACCTATTAGGCCCAATGTAGAGGTCCCTAAGAGGCTAGCTAGACGGCATGCGACACTCGATACCTATGTTTTGGAACCTGAGACCGACGACTTGGGACTTATGGAATTTAGTAGCAAGGGTCAAGTACCTATCACTGGACCATAGAGGGTCAATTAATTATCTGTGGTTGTTAAAAATGCCTTTGTATATTATTTTCCTAGCTTGCGGTTAACCCTTTCTCGCGAAACTTAGAAAACTATAAAATGATTTACACAGGTTTGAAGCTTTCTGCTAGCAGAATTTGCCAAACTGTGGATTAGTGTTTTAAAGAAATGGCCTCCAGTTCTGCAAAATTTCAGAACAATAATTTTCCATTTTATATTTTTTCCTTTTGTCAATATATTAATTTATGTCTCGTATCACAGTCTACAGTGATATTTTTCCGTATCAGTTATCATACTATGATTTCTCTTAAGCTACCCTGCTTCTCATTTCACATGTTCCACTTCAGTTTCGCTTCACCCCCCATTTGAGACCAGTCTCCATCGACAACAAAACCCGGCGAGTGCTCGCTAGAAATATTTCGCAGAATTGAATGTTCGAACGCACCGAGCCGATTCAACCGTCTCGGCGAAAGATAAAAGCTCTTGCGCACGGTACGTTACTACTTTTGATTTCCGTCGATCTTCTGGCTGGGTTAGACTGTATGAAGCGCGTCTCGCGGGCTAGGAAAATGGAGTATCTTGGCTGGCTGGTATCGGAAGCACTCGACGTTGATTGAAAGGGCTCGACGACGCTCGGCGCCGCGCCGGAAGAGAGGAGAGACTGGATGCAACAGAATACACAACCGTCTCCGGCGTTCCTCCGTCGGAAATTCCATGGTCCCGTAATTTCGGGTTGGCGCACCATAAAATCGGTGGCCTCCGCGGACCGGAGGAGAGAACTGGAGCACTCGACCATTGTCACGCGGCGGAATGTGTGCGCTCGATGCACGTGGCGCATCGGAACGATCGTTGCGGAGACGCGCACGCGAAATGTTTAGTATTCCTAGGGAAGGGTCGAGGGAGCTCCGCTTTCAATTTGCAGCCGACAATTTGTCCGCCGGTTGCGGACCGCAATATGCGAGCACGGCTGATGTACGTACATGCATGCACGGCTTACGGCGTTCCTATATTCGTCGATGAACGAATTCGAGGCTTCTCGCGGCGAACCTTTAACATTCGATTCACGGGGGGATTAATTGGAAACGGGGCCTGCGGATCGGTATGTTGCGCACCGCGATCTCCGTTCCAGCTTTTATGTCTGCGCATTCAAATGAACCCTTTCAGTGCGCTTTTTATATCAGCTTCATCCTCATTATACCCCTGTTACACGAATGCTATTCATATTGTTATTCTTTTGTTAATTAAACGGGCAGAAGTACCCTTTGGATGAAATTGAGCCTATTCGCAGTATTTACAATATTAACAATCTTTTAATAAAGATTAATATAAACGAATCTGATAGTATTACAAATATTTTGAAAAATATTATACCATTTTTTAGTGGCGCCTCAGAGTCTGGAGGAACTGTATAAAATTAGGTGATTTTTGAAGAGAGAGGAAGCTTCTTTACTTTTTTTAAGAGGGAGGAATAGCATAACACGATCTTCGAATCTGAAGAAAAATCCTAAAGAAAAATTTAGTGATCTTGTTATGTGATAATTTAGTGTGTCTCTCTTTTGTTTAGGTGTTAGCCACCCTGGCTCTGTCGATGGGGACACTGTCGTCGGGTCTGGCGAAGGGTTACACCTCGCCAGCCTTAGATTCTATCCTGGACAACCAGCCCCCTCATTTGTACCAGTCAGCGAACGACACCTGGTAAGTTTCTAAATATTAACTAACGAGGGTTAAAGTTTCATTTCTGTTACCTGATATATTTCCCGTCACTATTAAAACCGTAATATTACTAAAGAATCAAAAACGGCTCTAGATCAGAGATGCAGCAGAAATAACATAACGTTTCAATCAATATCATTTAAAAGATTATGTATTATGAATATACTGGGTGTTTCAAAAGTCACTCGCAAATCGGGAACTGAGGGGTACCACCCTGTGGAAATGCTTATTGCGATTATCGGTAACTTAATTTTTTATTCTCTATTCAATCGGCACGATTTATTGCATAAATCTATAAAAACTATAATTATATATAATTATATATAATATTACCTAAATATTAACAATGTAACTAAGTAAGTGATGCATTATTATTCGAACGTCGGATAACCGACTCTCTATTGTGTGACGAACAAATGATGAAATTGAAGAAGAAATATTTAGAGAAACAAAACGAACTCCTCTAGCATCTGGA
Source organism: Augochlorella aurata (assembly GCA_028455555.1). Classification (NCBI taxonomy): domain Eukaryota; kingdom Metazoa; phylum Arthropoda; class Insecta; order Hymenoptera; family Halictidae; genus Augochlorella; species Augochlorella aurata. The sequence goes on along the minus strand of CM052162.1, from coordinate 14,322,100 downwards.
TTCGGCAGCTCCGGAATCGCCAGAAAACAAACCAGTAGCGTACACAGCGTCGTATCTCTATCAGGAAAAGTGAAACTTCGTAAGTAATTGTGCGCTATACGCGTGGTGTCCGGTAACGATTAGCGTCGCCGTATAGATAAGCAAATTAAATAAATACCACAAGATATTTCTGCCGGTTGTCGGGCCGACCCGGCCCGACTATAAACCTCGGGCGAATATCTTAGATAATTCACTTAACAAATGCATTAACGTCACACTCCGTTCCTTTTCAAATGTCGTCGCACACACTTTCTCCGCGATAGCGGCTCGGTTTATCAGCCGGCCACTATAAAGGAAGCAGCATAAAGTAGCGGGAGTTGTACCGCGCGATCATTAGTTACACCCTGCGTGTAATATTCGCCACTTAGATCCTTACGTAACGGCCAGATTTGCGAGCTACGGTTCGTCGTCGGTCGATCGAATTAACATTCGGCCTAAAGTACTCGATCTGAAGTTTCCTAGGGAGATCGGCTTGCTAGAAACGATCTAAAACTTCACGTGATTTCATTTTTTGTTTGATTTCATTTTTTATTTGATTTCATTTTCACGGTTCGCGCAGATTTTTATGAAAGCTGTATGGAATTCGAAAGTCGAAAATATTTCGCGTATATATTTTTTTAATAGCTATCAATGACAGTCTTGGCTTAGTGCGACAATTTAGTCTGATAAATGCGCATCTTTATGCAAAATCAAAATTGTCTAAATTAATTGCAAGAAGCGCGAACTACATTGATTTCTTTTCTTAATAATGTTAACAAGTATAATGTATAATGCAAATAATATATAGTGCAATAATGCAAATAATACAACAGTTCCTGAAATTCTGTAAATGTTTCTATTGTTTTGAGCTTGATCTATATATTGTTATTATAATTGCGTTAAATCCGCAGACTTGTAATGAGCGCGGTAAGGTATCCCTTACAATGCTACTGCAATTCTATTCCTCTATTGTGTAAATGTATTTCATATTACATCGAATTATCAATAGTGAGTAGTATTGTTCACAGTACAATATAGCACATTGTCCGTTTTTTAAATAACTCCCAAAGAAAATGGCGGTATAGCCTAATTATCTGATACATTCGATTATCTGTGATTATCCGAAACATGATCAAAATTCTACTGCAATTCTATCATTGTTTGTTTCGTTGTCATGTAATACATAGTTCCTATTTTCCTATTCTAAAATTGTGTTCTGCTTATCACTTCGTTAGTCTAAAATTGTATTAAAAAATAGCTTTGTGCATAATTTTTAACCTTTCTAAGTTGTTTCATACGTAACAGTTAATTTTCCAGTAACGGAGCAATTATTTTCCTCCGATGACGTATTTTTCAAACACATAAAAAGCGAACACTTTTTACAACAATCGAATATGTATATTCTTCACTTTAAATTTTACTTTAAAGCATAAACAAACAAGTAAATAAATTTTGAAGAGACTCGCATTAACTTTTTACGAATGCCAAGACAGCATTCGGGGATTGAAATTCGTGCGTCTTCGGCCCTAATTCAGCCTGCGGTCCAGCAACTAATTGCTCCGAAATTATTAATTTGTAGTCTCATCCATTCCCCCGATAACCCAATCAACAAGCAAATCTGCAGCAAGGGAGACGATTAAGCCCCGAATCCCCTGCGGACAAGAGCAGCAGCCCATATTCGCGAGAGAGTACAACGAACGCTGTAATCTATCCTTGAACCGGTTACGAAGATCGATTGTACGCAGGCCGATCGATTGTGCTCGCGCGCCGGCTTAATCGTGGCCAGCGACAGAGAACGTCGCGACTAAGGTGGCCTGGTACACATTAGGGTCCCGATTAGGTTGCAGCGTTACGTTAGAAGGCACTCCCGTAACCGTCGGTGGTAATCGTATTGCGATTTGTCGTAGGTCGGCTTTTTCCGTGACGCAACAAGAAGCCTCCTGGGTCGCGTCTTTATCGATGCTCGGTGCATGGTTCGGCGCTATGATCGGCGATTGGATAATGAGAAGAGGACGTCGGCTGGCTCTGCGTTCGACGTCGATGCCTTTGGCGGCGGTCTGGATCTTCACGGGCATCGCGCCTTGCGTCGAATTGGTCTACGTCACCAGCTTCATCGGAGGACTTTGCTGTTCGGTCATCACTATGGTCGCTCAGGTATGCTCGTCTTCGCAATGTAGCATCGATCCGAGCTTAGCAAGTAGACACACTCTTCTATTACCCTCTGGCAAAAGTGTCCGGACGCCTTTTAAACGCGATTACTTTAACTGGACCTTGAATTTTGGAAAATTACTGGAATTTCGGTGATAAAAGATTCATCTATAATTTTAAATACTGGCCATTAGATTACGGATTTTAATAATAATTCCACAATATAGAAGCCATCTAGATGCAATTTTAGCGAGCTGAAAGTGATACAAGAATGTTTCCTAATTCCTTAATTATTCCTTAAAATTACTTTCAGAATTACTTTCTAAGGTAGCATTATACGAATAAAGGTCACGGAATATTTCCATTCGGGAAAGGGTTATAAATCTGACCCCGTGAAATCAAATAAATAAGATCGAACTAGATTCGTATCGTTCGGAGAGACGTCTCTCTATTGCAACCACGGAAGCGTTCAAGCCCGAACGTCTTGTTCCAACTAGGTGTACATATCGGAGATCTCCATGCCGGGTATCAGGGGCTGCCTATCGGCGATGCTGAAGGTTCTCGGTCACGTCGGCGTGTTATTGTCGTACATAGCTGGCACGTACCTAAACTGGCGTCAAAGCGCGCTTTTGGTGGCAGTGGCGCCGTCGATGCTCTTTCTGGGGACGTTCTTTATACCGGAGACACCGTCGTACCTCGTTCTCAACGGGAAAGACGACGAAGCTGCGAACAGCCTGCAGTGGCTGCGCGGCGATCACGTCGACATAAGACACGAGCTCCAGGTAACGTCTATTCTCGAAGCCGAACAGTGTGATATTTCGACAGCCCACGTGGAATTGCGGAATTGAATATTCTTAGGAAGCTCTTAATTTATATCTTAGATAGCAAGAATAAGTATTAAATTGCAATTTAGTTGAGATAAATGTGTTTGAACTGTTAGAAATTGATCGGCTGACTGACACTGTTTCATAGCGGAAACAGTTTGCATTTGAACTCTGATTGTTATTGCATTTATTTCACTGAAATACATGGAATAATCTGCAAAATATAGCCGCGCAAAACCGAATACACTATTCCGAAGACGAAAACTTCGCTATAAGGGTAAACACTTCATCGAAAACGAAGTCTTAGTTAATCGAAAAGTGAAAGGAAGTTTGCGTCTGCTTGCAAATTTGAAAGTCCTACTATTTTTTCTTAAAGCATCTAAACAATAGGCGTTCAACACACCCGAAAAAAAATAAGAAAAAAGAATTGAGATTAAAGACAATGGCAAACCAACATTCTAAGTAATTATAACCGCAAATATATAATAAAAAGAAAATAGTATAATAAAAAGAAAATAGTATAATAAAAAGAAAATAGATAATAGATATGATCGAAATATCACACCATGTATATATGAATTTTACGAGCATGGTAAAATCGTCGGAGCTGCAATACTTCGTTTGCCCACGCAGGTGATCAAGACGAACATCTTGGCATCCAGAGCGAAGCAGTACGAGCTCACGTTCAGGAACAGCATGTTCACGCCCAGGCTGTATAAGCCGATCGCGATCACGTGCGGTCTGATGTTCTTCCAGCGGTTTTCCGGCGCAAACGCGTTCAATTATTACGCGGTGATCATTTTCCGGCAGACGCTGGGCGGGATGAACCCTCACGGAGCTACCATCGCCATTGGCTTCGTGCAACTGCTGGCCTCTTTGTTGTCAGGTAACTGTATGCTGATTAGACCACTTGCGGCAGGATCAGGTTCGGCATTTGCTGGCACATGCAAGTCAACTTTGCTTTATGAGTTTGTAATGTAACTCTCTAGTACGGATTTTGGTCCTTTAAATTCTCAACCAAATTGAAAGAATTGTAATATGTCCAATATGCAACATTTAAATATAATAAATTAAATTTCTAATATGTATATTTCTAGTATGTATACTATTGATTAATTACTATCATTTGCAATTATCTCGAAAACAAAGAGTTCCCGGACCAACGTTTACATGATCTTTTCTCTTATTTATGAGGTGCAGGGATACGATACTGAACTTGGATCACCTATTTCGGGAACACCCTGTATACCAATAACAATCAATGTATCCTAAAACGAGATTCTAGAATAAAGTCGTATATTTACGTGTATATTTACCGGGTATTTATTCAATAAATTTGTCTCATTGGACATATATTACGATAAAAATTGCTACAAGTCTGAATAAATATATTCTCGTTATTTTATACAGCTGCTCTTAGTGCTCCGTAAACCTGGTTTCGACGAACCTGATCCCTCGTCTGTGACTTCGTACCGGTGTAATAATAATTATTTCGTTGAATAGGATTTCTGATCGACATCGTGGGCAGGCTACCGTTACTGATAGCCAGCACCGTGTTCATGTCGTTGGCGTTGGCTGGTTTCGGCAGTTACGCGTACTACGTGTCCCAGACGCAGAATCTAGGGTATCCAGACACCGCGGTGGTCGGTCAACACGACTGGATACCGTTGCTCTGCGTGCTCGTCTTCACGACTGCTCTGGCTCTGGGCATATCGCCAATTTCGTGGTTATTGATTGGCGAGCTCTTTCCACTGGAGTATCGCGGCCTCGGCTCGAGTATCAGCACGAGTTTCAGCTACTTCTGCGCGTTCGTCGGGATTAAACTCTTCATGGATTTTCAGCAGGTGAGATGCTTTAATCGCTGCCAGATCGTCGGACACGATTCCGGAGCTCCGGAGCATTGGATTGGCCACTGGCGCATCCCCCGATATTCGATGCGTCGAGTTTACTCGGATGACGTAGCAAATGCCGCGATCGTCTGATTTATATTGTTCGTTGTTTACCGTCTTGCGAGCCGCGCGAAGTTTTCGATGGGTCGAGGAAACTTTTGGAAATTTGTTTTCCGAAACTTTGATAATTATACGGCTCGGACTTCGTAATCGAGGGGGTGTATAAATTCTATAAACTTAGATATTGATTCTAGGGAACGGTATATGCAACAAAGTTGGGCTTTAATTTGCTAAATGCTACGAATAAAATTTGATTCGACCAATATTTTGAATAAATTTTGCGAATAGAATTTGATTTTTTCGAGGACAATTTTATTCGAATAAATTCTTCAAATAAAATGTTATTCGACTAATCTCTCGAATGAATTCTTGGAATCAAATTTTATTCGAATAATATATCGAGTAAATTCTTGGAATAAAATTATATTGCTTCGTAAATATTTCGAATAAATTTTACTTGTAAAATTAAATAAAATGTACTTATATAAATTCTAAAACATTCGATATAATTTCCGTATATGATCTCTATAAATCACGATTTTCAATTGTTACATCACATATTAGGGTAAATTCAATTTGTGTTTAAGATTGTGAATTTATTGCATACGTCTTTTAACAGCCAAATCAAAATATCAGGCTATAGAAGGTGAACGGCGATAGCAACGCATATTCAGTATGTTTAAAGAATAGTTGCAGTGGTAAAGATACTGAAGATGCACAAAATTTTGATTTCAAACATGCAGAAAAATATAATTGCATTACTTCTAACTAGTAATTAGTTTTGTAATATGCGTCACACCAACAATGCTATTATATCGCACGGAGTAATTAGATTTTCTACTGCGTGTTCAATTTTTATAAAAAATTAAGGACATGATACGTTAAAAAGGTGTAAGCAATAAAATTGCACGATAGCTCCAAGATACACCTCTTCATAAATTGAGAATTTTGCGGATTACATATTTGCATCAAACTGTACTAGCACAACTTTTTCCGTTCACGTGAAAGAACAATGCCGGTCTGAAATGCAGTTTTAGTACGACGTGATACAATATTGACTTTGAAACAACAAACAGGTCACAAACGAAATCCTGAAATTTACGAAACTACGAGTCGGTAGCTAGCGAACGCGATAATCTCCATCAGAACCTCCTAGCTTCCTGCACACTATCTAAATAACCAGCCGGGACGTTCCCCCCGTAATTCCCAATTAAGCACCCGGTCGTTTACCTAGTCATCTCATAAAACCACGTTCGTATGGCAAATACCACGAGCAGAAGTCAGCCGGCCGTGACATCTATTTAGGTATCCGCGTCTCGACTAGCCGATCGGCTATCATAGATTCCATTTTAGCCATGTTCTATTTCACAGTCCCGGTAACAATAATCCAGCTAACCGTTCTAACACGTTGCAGACGCTGGGACTGCACGGCGCCTTCTGGTTCTACGCGGCGGTGGCTGTGTGCGGGCTGTGCTTCGTCGTCTGCTGCGTCCCGGAAACGAAAGGCAAGCAACTGGACGAGATGAACCCGGACTACGCGCAGGCTCGGTAGTATAAGGCCTCGTTGACAGGTGGCCTGTCAAACTTGGAGAAGGCGAACAAGCCTTTACCAGGCGGAGCCTACCCCAACCAGCACGATCCGCGGGATCTGTACAATGGGAGGGCCGCCAGAGACTCGCAGCCCACGAGCTCCTATCAGACGGCCGGCCGAAGCGGTCGCAAGCTGTCCGATTACTGCAGCATCTTCGCCGAGAAGACGAACAGGATCGGCAGGAACGTGGGCAACTTCTTCCACTCGCGCGGCTTCTTCACAGGCCGCTGGTCTACCGACGAGGGTAGCAATCCGGAGGCGCACAGAAGCAACGGCAACGCGATCAGAACCGACTATCGGCTGCCGGATCAGCTGGAAGAGAGGGGAAACGGCCGCAATCGCTACGCTCTGCCGGAGAGGAATCACCGCGACAGATCCGTCTACCCGAAGAGCGTGTACCCCCAAGCGAGAAGCGCCGACGCGAATTACGTGGATCGTAGCGCGGAGACGCAGCCGAGGCGACCGAGGCGGCGCGAGTTAATCGACGCCTACCAGGACTTGGACACCTGGGCGGCCGGACCAAGCGACTTAAGCGGCTCGAAGCCGATCGCCAGGAACGGCATTAGTCACGGCAGGGCCGAACGGTTCTACAGCTCCACCCTGCCCAGGCGGAGCAGAACTATCAATTTCAGGGATCAGCCGGGCTCCCTAGAATCCCGGCGCGGCTACCCGAAGAGCCTCCAAGATCTCTCCGACCTGGAGCTGGACGACGGTATCCGGGATCATCACGGCGTCCCTTCTTTCCTGTCGGCCGATAGAGCCTGGCGGGATGGTAGGACGGAGGAGGAGAGAATAGACGGCAATCGGCGACGGAAACTTCACCGCGAGGAGCAACTGGAAGATGACTATCTGAGACTGTACAGGAGCCTCTCGAGGCTGGACAAATATTCCCCGGGTGGGAGGTACGAGCCGGGGCAGGTGCACTACGAGAGAGAGTGCCGGACATTCGGCAAGGACACCGTCGCGTTCATTTATTATAAAACTTGTTACTTGTGATGCACGAGGACGGGTGACAGGATCGATGGCCGGGATCGGATCGCCGCGATGCCAGGGCTAACGAGGACGTTGATCCTGATCGGTGACTCGATCCTCCGCAACCACGTTGCTCCGACGCGTGCGATCGATATTCGGTCATGTCGAATCGGTGTGTCGTGTCTCGTGACCAGTAGTCTAGTACGGGTTTCTTCGGGATGTCTCCTTTAGGGTTCACTCGATTCTGCTGTCGTTTCTTTGCTGCGTCGAGAGAGGGAACGGGATAAGGAGACGAAGTCTTGATTTCTGCCGAGAGAAGATCTCATTAGCGGTGACTTTAGGTTGCTAAGTTCCTTCAAGATCGATCCGGGACCGGTTCGATCGGCGAGTCCGCCTCGACGACGGCAACCCGTTATCGAAATATATCGTTGACCGAAGATCGGGTAATTGATCGGTTGGTATAGTTTCAGGATTATTATTCCAAGCGACATTCTAAAGGCTCGTAATCAAAAGTGTACAATTTCTGATATCCATTAGCGTCTAGGTAGAGGGTAACTTGGTAAGCGTGCAGCGACAAGATCGACGTTCGTTTTCTGTCTGACCAGTTTCTCTGCTCATCCGTGCTCGTCGCGAGCCCTCGGCGGGCTACGATCTCTCCTTTTAGAAGGTACTCGACTGAACCACGCGATTTTGTATTAGCGATCGTCTTCGTATTTGCCTTGAGAACGTCGAGCCAGCGTATTTTGACCAAGACGCATTATTACATTGAATTAGCCATGTTATTTTCCGGGAGTCGGCCGTCGGAACACCTGCGGACTGTATACACACGCAGGGTGGCCCGAAACTGATGACGCCGATGGGAACCGTCGGAATATCATTTTCTCTTTCTGGGAAATCGAAATTGAAAACTTGTTCGATCATTATAATAATAAGGCTGATTTTCTAGTATTACCGGTTTCATTTGGATGTTCCCATTTCAATTGAACTACAAGGTCATGTTATGTTCTGATCATTCTTGTCCGTCTTTCGCAACGGCATTTTTCGGTCTCCGTATTCTAAACTAAGTTACTTAACTTCCCACACGGAACAATATAATGACAGAGATAAGTAACATTACGAATCAGTGAAATGATAAATTCTCTTTCAAATCAGTCAGTTAGTTCTCACGTCCGATCATGTAGCTCTCAAAGTGCTACAAGACAAGCTTCCAAACTAGACTTTCCCAGAAACAAGTCATCAGTTAGGGTACACCGTGTACATCCGCGCTCGAAAGGGCCCTTCTCGTCGGAACTGAAACGAACGCTCTTCCGTGCAACGTGCCTTCTCAAAGAGCACGAACAACTTCTAGGTGTGCCGGTGACGCCGGCGCGCCATTGTACATACACGAAAACGAGGGGAGACAGCGTAGCTAGTCGTAAAACACTTAGGAATAGGCTCGATAGACTGATCCGTCGATGATCGTCGACGTTTCTCTCGGCGTGTTCGCGACGCAACCCGACGATGCAACTTTGCGTCGCAATATTACGATGCAATATTACGGATGCAATATTGCGATGCAACTCTGCGACACAGGTTGCGGAACAACACGTGCTCGGATCTCGACGCGCGACAATACGTGAATAGAGAGAAAGAGAGAGGGAAGACTCGTAGAGAGGGCTGCAGTGTTCGAGGAAAACGTTGCTTCTTCCATGAGAACCGTACTCTCGTTCTTTCAAGCGTGACGACTGATCCGTCGAACCTCCTCTCTAACAGTTCAGTTTCTCCGACCGTCGAGGACGGGAACATAGGCTGGCGAACAGTCGATTCTCTCGCAGCCGCGGGCCGGAGCTCGTATTTAACGCGATCGCGGCGAATCGATGGGAAGATAATGGGACTTTCTAGCGTAGGAACGAGTAGCAGCTACCAGCGAAGAATACGTCTATTTTCTATTGAAACGCGGACCGTGTAGAACGACCGGTTAATGGGGCAGGTACGTTAGTTTTTCATCGATCCCGCGACGCGATTCTGTGCAATGTAGATCGCCGGGACATTACGCGGCTGACGAGAACGTAGAACGGAAGAATTCAAATGGAATATTTTGCGACGGGCTGAGGTTTACACACTCGGGCCTCGTTCTAAGGATTTAGCGCGGGGGGCCATTGACTTAATGATGACAATATTAACTGTAGATGTTATGGATATACTATATGATTATATACATATGCGTACTATCTTTCATACTAAGTAACTATTACGTAAATCGATTGCTAATGTACGTTGTGTGCGTGTGGTGGGCCACGAAAGTATTAGACCGATGGTTACAGAAACTGTGTTAAATAATTAATATTAAATTATTACGACCGGTGGATTTTTATGCAAAATATTTCTAAAATTTTCTTGCGTTAATCGGGAGCTACGTACATATTATTCTTCTTCGTTGCGAATAATTTTACTGAATCAAAGTATTTGCAGTACAAAATGCAAAAATTACAATATCCGTAAATTCTTCACTTCGTGTTAGAATTAATATGTACTACAAGTGCATAAAATCCACAGTCTGGTTAATTCTTTATAATTATATATTATAATCGGTAAATGGAACGTGCAATTTCAATCGACATATCTTTAGGAATAAAAACGGAAAACAAGTAGCAAATGTTGAGAATTAAATTAAAATGATCGTAGAACGGATCAAAAATTCGAATATTTTCGTTGCTCACTGTACGAGTGTGTGTATGAGCACGCGACCACCGCGCGCGAATTAAACTGTGCGGCAATAGAATTTATTAACCATTTGCCAAACTCGTAGGGGCCGAAATTCGGAAACAACGGCTTACCGTGGAGATCGAAATTCTGTAAAGTCGTCGGCAGCCTCGGATCGAAGTATCCTCTCTCAGCGTGGACTTAAAAATGTACAAGTTGTTTCAAGATAACTACGAGATATGTTTACCGACAGGTAAAAGGTACAGCGATAGCGTTCTCGGAAGAAAGAAAATTATGATCTCGTTTTCTCCCTGATTTCAACATTCTTTCTTAGGGAACGAGTAGCTTCATTTAAACGAGTAAAACTTTGGCTTCGATAAATTCTATAAACAAGATACTAAAGAGATCAATTATTTAAGGACAACTATTTATAATTTTGTATCGACTTTGACGGCGGAAGAAATTATTTCTTAATAATGTAAAGTGATCTCGAATTATTGTTAAAGAAAATGATTTTTGAAGCACTAGAGAGATTCAAATAGAAAGTACATTGCTTTAATGCCACTAAAATCGTTCAAGAGGGAAAGCAATTTCAAAGTGAATGAGACAATATTTATTTTGCATAAAATAAAGAACACCCTGTACAACTTCGTCGCTTCGCGATCCTCCGTGAGGCTGTCGTCGACGATCGCGCGACTTTTTACAAGTTTCGTCGGAACATGCGTTCGTCTAGAGTAAAACCGATTCGTGCAATGATACCATCCAATCTCGAGTTTGAGAGAGGACTTCGGGTCTCTTAGGGGAGCACAGAGACCGAACGAACAAGCAACAACAACAACAGAAACAACGGCATTTGTATTTTGTATTTTTATATAGTTTGTAGAAGCGTCGAGTTTGCAGAGACGGTGATCTGCACCTGTGATCGAGCGCCTAGTCTTCACGGACGAAAATATTTTTCACGGATTATGCTTGTTTCTCGTAGCGGCGCGATGGCAAACGGAGAAACGACTCCACCGTTTCCCCATCGCGACGCATTCGCCCATGTCTCTAATGAAATCACCGGCCAAGATCAGGGTCGTTGATCCGAGCATATCAGTAAAACGTATAGATCTCCCGCGCGATCGATAATATTTTTTTCCGTGCAGTCTACCGGCAAGACTTCTTCTCATACCTGTAATCGTTTACACCCGTGAGTCATATCCCTGCCATATCCGATATTCTAACGAAGAGTGCCGGCTCTTCGGCGCGTACAGCAGCGTGTACTTAAACCCCGAGGGCAGAATTAGCGAGCAGCGATCGATGGATCCGACTCTTCGTCTTTCCGATTAGCCCCTGATACCGACAGCGAGCGAAAAACAGAAAGGAACAAAAAAAAAACTCGAGAAATTTCCAGTCAAACATATCTCCCAATAGTCGTTAGGCTTTCTCGCTGTCTCGCGAAACGCAAAAGAGCGGCACCTTCGAATCTCATATCTATCTAAACGAATCTTACAATGCTCAAGGGCTTGGATGCAGTATTGAACGTGGAAAGGGGGAAGACATGGAGAGAATGAGGGAGGAAGAATAAATTTTACGATTAAATTAGCGCAGGTGCAATGCTCGTGAAACGAGTGCACGTAGGATAAGAAAGCGAAAAGGGAGAACTAGAAGAAAAATGTACTCCTCGGTTCTATATACGTGTATATACGTATGTATATACAATTGTACAGAAAAGAAAACATTCTTCGACCATCGTAACACAACTATCTCGTTTCTCTTTAGCCGTGCCGAAGCGAAAGCGTACGTACATAGTATTCTTCCCGAGACATTTCTAGCGCCTCTTCTATTCTATCTAGCGAACGAACTTACCCCCCATCCCCCTGATTAATATCGGACGGTATCCTTCTTTCAACTAAGTAGCTTAAGACAAGCAGCGAGGTAACAAGAAAAAAATCTGCACTGTGCACTCTCGTGAATTGAAGATTTTATTGTAATCGTAGATGTAGCGGGTTAGACCAGTTGAAAGTCAGACACGATGATTCTCATTGCTGCACGCGTAGTTGCGCGACTGATCGAGGAGTCGTTTGATGCAGGCCGTGGCGAGTCCTTGCTTTGCTGGGGTCGAGGATATTTTCTGTTCGTTGCACACTGAACCGAGCGGTCCATATATTTGGACAAGTGCAAATAGCCGAGGAAGGTCCTTATAATTGTGACAAAATAAAGTCTGTAATTTATTATACCTTATTTCGTTTAACGAGCAAGTTTGTTGGTTCATTTAAAAGATACAAAAATTCCATAAAGATTCGTTTGCATTTTTAGCAGAAATTATTAACATTAAGCTCACCGTGTCAAAAACACTTTCATGGGAAATAATTTAATAAATTGAAGCCAACATTAGGGCCAAAATGGCGAAATGTCTACGATAAATTCAGTCTTATTATTCCTATAAACTAACATATACATTACTCACTTTGAGGACTCGGTTGGTTCAGTATCAAACAGACGATAGTTGAAAGATTAATTAAGGAAGTCGTGGAACTAAGTCGAATATTTATTATTGATAGAAATTACTATATTCGAGATAATGAAAAAACGTGTGCAACGAACAAATTTGTTATCAATTATAAGTCGATTGCTTCGAATATTTACTGAAAGTTCACCCCGTGTCAGAATGTTCTTTTCGAAATAGCTGGAAAAAGTATTCCGTGGCCCGCATCATCACTCTGTGTTTGTATTATCCTGTATACCATGTGCGAGCGAACGTCTGTATATATGTACCGAGATAAGGGTGATGGAAAGTCGCTTTTAAGTGTGTGTATTCGGATTTATCTTCCCGAGGGAAATAGACGTCGCCGAAATATCCGACACCGAATGCGTACGGAAGGGTATAGAACCCCGATATTCGAAACGAGAAGAATTGTTGAAAAACTGTGGTACAACAAACTGGTTTGATTATTGTGCCGAGATCGAATGCTAACGTATCCGGGCATTAAAATCGCCACGGCCTGTCGAGTAGGCTATACACGTATATATAAATATATATACATACATACATATAAATATATAAATACGTCTTCTATTTGTTGACAATAAATTAACGCGAGCTATTTACAAGTTATCGACAATAACGGGACACTCGAAGGAAGCGCTGGCCGTCACCGAAGAGGGATGTTCAAATTGTAGTTACGCTAAACGAGAAGAGAATAATTCCGAGATCGTATTTTCCAAAAGCTGCGTACGTTAAGGTTACAATAGTACTACTATATTAAAAAAGCCTAAACGGGTCGCGCCTAGCTTCGCTTGCTAGATTTAATATTTTTGTAATGACGCTTAGATGTAGTTTGTTTATACCTTTACAAAGTAAAACCGGTCGGAATTTGTGCGCCGTCGACAAGCTCGATCGATGACGCGCGAAAATTCAAACGAGAACGCGGCGATTGACTCGCCGCTGGCAGAAATTAGGGTCGACGTAATCGAATTACTCAAATTGGCGATGTAAACGAATATTGTACAACCTGTTGACACCATTGTAAACGTCTTTTCAAAATTTCATCGATAAAGTAAATTAATTACGAAACCGAATGTATTCATTTACACGATTATTAGGCGAACACTTCGACCATAATTCATGAACACGGCCTGCCAGCGGTAGTGGCAGTCGAGCGTTCTTTTGAATGACCATCGTTCGATATATACCGTTATCTCCAACCGTACGTGAATTCTCTGCGATAGTAAAAGCATAAAACCGAAGAACGACTTTGACGAGACCACGTGGTTCTCGTATTGAAATTACGCTTCTCCTTGTCACCTGTATACGGACGTTAAAGATTCCCTTCGATTACATTAAACCTAGCTACGCCGATCTACCGTACGTACCGTCGATCATCGAAAGAGAACTCGAGTTGCTTAGCTGTTTATCACTATGGAAAGTAGACGAGGCCGATGATGTTTTGTCAACCGTCGAATGAAAGTCGATCGAAGAGATACGAATAGCACAAACAAAACAATCCTGCCTAAACGGTGGCGCGAGATTCGTATTTTGAAGCGGGGCGTGTATACTTCCGGTCCAACGGACGCGCCGTGCATTTGTGTTACGCGTTAAAGTATGTACTTAAGTCGTAAACTCGATTAGCGTCTGCGTTTGTACCTCTCTAGAAGTAATGAACGAACATACCGAACACACGATCGCTAAACGACCTTCGGCGGAACCAAACTATTGCGTGTTTGTATAGTGATCTATATACACCTACGTAAATGCCAAAAGAAAGCAGATATAATCGTCAAACAACACACAGTTTTCTTATTCGCCGTCACCCGACACCTATTCGCGTATATATAGAATTCCAATGGACATGGGCGACTTGGACGGATTTAAGTATTCAATAAATTTCAATGATTTCAAAGAAAAAAAGACAAGTATCGATCCTGGAATAATACGAATATCGTCGTATGGACGACGGAAGAGTTTTCCCAGTTTCCGTCGAGTTTCCTTCCCGGACGTACAATGGCGGCCATCTGTGCTCGAGAGGGCGTACTACGCGGCACAGAACGCAGCATTCTGAATATTCAATTTGAAAATTTAAAAATCACTCACCGAGCTGCGGCACGGACACGTACGTCTCGCAATCCACCAGAAATTGACCGGTCTGCACGGCTCCCAGGGCGACCACTCTTTTCGTCAGGAATTCAATCGTCTGCGGGCCGGTTCTGTTCTCGATCATAGGGTACTGCTGCAACCTGAGGATGCACAAAATGCCGGTCGGAAACCGAAGTTCGTTCTCATTGAATTTAAGAGGATCCGATCGCGAGAAACGACCGGATTGTACAACAAACGTCAGAACAACGAAGTAAAAACGTTCTGGAATGTTCTTTCCATTGTAACATGTGCCAATTGCGCAACATAACCTCCAACTATCGAGAAATACACGGGCCGCGTGTAGTACGTAAAAATGGTCGTTGACTCTTCGGCGAATAGTGAGTATTGATGAATATAAAAGGAATTATTCTTTGTAACATTACTTACACGGTGACACCCATTTTTGACAAGAGGTTTGCCGACACACCGGACGCACAGAAGCAACACGGCACAACACTTGTCAAACGCGAAAAGGCGCGTAACTTGAATTGATTCCCGGCGTTGTTGCAGAACTCTGCCGAGTCTCGACAGGTGGCAGCACCGACTCGAAAAGTGGCGACCTCTGCAATGGTACAGGGAGCGAGGAAAAGTTTCCAGTGACAGCTGGAAAACGTAATCCGCGTTGGGAAATTCCACTCGATTCGACCTTCCTTGGCAGATGGCGACAGGGTGCGTTCGAAATGGTGATTTACTCGGAAGTTTGTTTATGTTTTCAATCGTGTGACGGAGTTTAATGCGACGAAGAATGGGATTTTCCAGGCGGTGAATGCTCCTTTCTGCCACCGAATTTCCAGAACTGGAGACGAGTCGGACCTGTTCGCTTTGATGCCGGTGTTTCGCCGAGAAGGTAAGATCAATTTGTATTTTGCCATTTGCATGCCGAGAAGATCAACGCGACCAATTGGTCGGTGATTCGTGACCATGTTTGGGCATCTATGCCCTCCGTGCAGTTTATTTCAAAATACGTGACATCAATACAAGGATACGCCGTCGTATGCAATTCCTGCGAGGTTCGTATGCATTTAATAGGTCGGCAAAATTATAATGCATAGCGAAATGAATATTACAAGTAGCTCCGCGTTCGAAGGACCAGAAGGCTACTGTGTTTGTAGGCGGCGGGTGCTAAACTGAATATCTTATTAGCTGTATGTGATTCTAATTAAACATGTAGGCGAATTGAATAAACTCAACGGATATGTATCTAGATTCCACGGGGAGCATTAATATTCTTTATCGCTAGCCAAACGCACATTATATCTGCCAGCGACGAGAATTATTGCAGTACTAATTTGCAACGCACGTGGAATCATTTGTATAAACTGTTCGAAATAAATTTCAGGAACCAGAATATAAATCGTGGATTTTTTATTATCGTTATTATTAATTATCGTATTCTCTGATTTCACCGGTATGGACTACTTTGTTATTAAAGGCTCGAGCGAATGTAGAAGTAAAGGAGGACAATACAGAGTGGTATATGCATCGAAAGCGCGCGGAAACGGTGTAAATTTAAAACGTACGTTGTATAGAAAATAGCAATTTTAATGAATTTTATTATTTTTATGTGACTGCTACTTTCTATACTTTTGTGTTATAGCGCTTATGGGAAGTAGAACTGGTTGGACATGCTCACACGTGTCATCTAATTCCTATTACATATATAGCATGCAATAAAATGCTACGTTCATTGTCTTTTTGCTAATATTATTCTGTTAATTGAGTTCTTAATTTACGAATCGTTAGGAATAGAACATCCCCTTTCAAACTTTCATTATAATTTTGAATGCACTTTTATCTTGTGTTAGGGAGCTCTAAATTCAATATCTTTTAATATCTTTTTTGATCAAATAAAATACAAGTTGCGTTGAATAAAATAATACAGAAACATTATTTAATCATTTCTTTTGGGATTATCATGTAGAAAACCATTGTCTAGACTCCTCTTAGTATAGCACAATAGTCAAAAACTATTAATAGGCTTCGGATATACCAAATGTTACTGTACCATGTATAGTTATACAATTTGATGATTTAACAAATTTTATTTTCTCATTCCACCCACTTATCAGTTTTTCAAAAATATATTTACACATTTCCTAGCAAAACTATATCTTCTAACATCTAAAAAATAATCCAACTCGTTTGTTACTAAGTTTGTTAAAAAGTTCGGTATGTCACATAAGTTACCAAGACGTACAAAACGCATGGTTTAAATTTTTATTATGTGCTCAGATAAAAAATTTAGAGAGCGTTATTTCTTTTAGCATTCCAAGTAATAACAAAATTAAGAAAAATATATTTTAGTCGCTGTACAGCAAAGTAGTCTCTGTAACCATACAATCCAAGTCGTTTAGTCCAATTTTAAAAGAGTTATATCGTTTCAAAGGGTGTCCGCGCATATTTGTCCCCCACTGTACTTATCCTCGACTGTAAGTAGAGTTCGCATAAACGGAGGCCCATTGCATCGCGAACGGAAATGGTTCGAAAGTCGCGATCAATCAGGGCGTTCGTTGATCAACGAATGGCATCCAGTCTCCGCACCGAGACACGTCGCTTTGAAGACGCAAAGAGTTACTTTGCGTTCTCGTCCCAAGTGCCGACTTTTATCGGCGCTATTTACGCGGCAAAGGTACGAGCCGCGCGCTGGCAAGGGACTTTAATAAAAAGTTTGCTTCGCGGGACGGGACGGAGACGAAGGGAAACGCTGGCAGAAACGGAGAAGAAAAGCACATGGGAATACGGGTCATTCCGATTAAGCGGCCCGGTTTCTAGGGTGCGTTAAAAACTCAGCCGTCACAAGGTCTCGTTTATTGAAACCGCGCGACCGGAATCGACCTTAATCGCGGCACTTTTTTCGGTCATCTTCCGCGCGATTCCGCGAAAGTCGAGCGGGCGAGTGCATCCAGTATTCTCTCGCGTTTCAGCGTTTCTCCCGCTTTCATTCTCGTATCATCGAAACAATGATGAGTCTTACTCGGGAGCTTGATGGAACACGTTTTTTAAACAGACGGACTCTAAACGGCTGGCCGAACATTCGCGACTGGACTGTATGGAAATCCTTATGGAAAATACAGATTTTCTCAGTAAATTGCAGTAACAATAAAAATGCTTTTATCAGAAATTTTTATAAGGAACTCTTCTTTTATAATAAAAATAGAAGCAAGTTTAAATAAATTCAGGCCTCACCCTGTATTCTAGAGTTGCTTAAAAGGTAAAAGGCACGCGATGTTGCAAATATTCCAAAATATCTCGAACGGTGGCCAATTATTATAATAGATTGAACTAAGCAGAGCCAGGTTCGATGCAACGAGCCTCGATAGAAGATTTATATTTCTGTAAATATCCAGGCGTCTGTAAATGACGCTGCTAGTCTCAGGCTTAAAAGGTGGTTCGAATTCCCAGGATTTTCAAACGTGGATGTTGGTTGTCCAGCTTATATTCGCTTACCCGGAAACCGACGCGTTTGCTACTCATTTATGCTCTTCCCTCGATCGCGTCTTCTTCGAATGGCAATGCTCATTAATTCTTCCCGCAGTTCCATAAATCGCATCGGTCTCTATGGTGTGGAACACGGAAGGCATTTCACCGAATCTACCCGAAGATGGATACCATCGACACATATCGCAAGCTACGTTCGCCGATTCTTTTTTCCCGCGAACCGCTCTCTGCTTCTCTCTCTCTCTCTCTCTCTCTCTTTCTCCTTGTTTCTCTAGCTGTTTCTCTCTCCCTATTTCTCTCTGTTTCTTTCCGCTAGCCTCTCTCTCTCTCTCTCTCTCTCTCTCTCTCTCTCTCTCTCTCTCTCTCTTTCTCCCAGGATTTCACCGGAACCGGGGAAGCACGCTCGGCCCTTCGCCTGCGACCCGAATCTCCAGATTAGGAGAAGTCGGCAGCCCGTGAATTTCTGCCGGGAACAATTAGCTTCGAAACGAGGGCGATCCGCGCGACCTTTTGGGGCGTATAGAAATCTTAAGTTCTTCGAGTACACCAGCATGCGTGCAGGCCATTGCACTTCGACGCGTTCGCGATCATCGTTTCTTCCGTTAGCTGTCTTCGTTGCTGAAATAATTCGTTAAATGCAACGTATATTAAATATTAATAGAATTTAGCAAAACGAAGTCGCGGTCTTTCTAAATATTATAATACATTGATTGGACCACCTGCTTCTTTTTAAAATTACAATAAGAAAAAACTATAATATTTTTCAAAATTTAATACTTTATTGAAAAGAGCAAGCCTTTCGATTAACCCTTTGCACTCGAAGATATTTTAGTATATAATAGTATATAATTAGTATATAATATTCTAATATATAGTCTTTTTCTATGTTTGGTGAAATCAATAATGAATTATTAATATAATAATTACTATAATTCTATGTTTTGTGAAATCAATAATTTAGTGACAAGTTTGGAATCGAGCAGGATTGTTGCGACGATTCGACGCTAATCGAGCTTAGTTCAATCAGTCGTTGTAACTTGTACAACACGTCGAGCACGGTAACTATCGAGCGAAATACCAAAAATAGGCGGGAATCGCGGCTAAGATGTACACCGGCAGGAAACTATGACCGGATGCCCGGAGGCGCGTGACTTAAATGCAGAAGCGGGTCGGCACACAGGCGCGACTTAAGCTGGATCGTTAAATATTCTGTCGATATTCGACGGTGGCAGGGAGCGGCTTAAATTTCGTCTCGGGAGGTACACGAGTTCCATCCACGGCTGCACGAAATAGTTCGTGCTTTGTCGTGGCCGGCGCGTCGTGTAATTTCTGCTTCCTTCCTCGGCTCCTCGTTACGAATAGTAAACGATTCTCCTTGATTGTTTCTTTACTTGACCTGGCCGGATGAATATTACCCAGGTTGCATGGCATCCTCTCTTCGAACCTCTCTACCAGCTACAATGTCTTGCAAATAACAGCTTTTTACGAAACATATATTGTGAGTCATTGCAATTAATTGTCAATCGGAACTGGAAAATTGTTACACTTTAATATTCTGGCGTCACTCAATTTTTAAGGTTCCATTCTAATTTCATTCGTAATAGAAAAAACAAGGCACATTTATCGCATTTATTAGATAATTTTTTAAATACTTTTATTCGAATAAAATCGAATTTATTTGAAACAAATTTTGTCGAAATGTTATTCGAATAATGGCCAGCTCTGCGAGTGAAACTTTTAGCACAAATTACTCTGTTTCACCTTGCAATTCTCATTTTTCCCGCACTGCAAGCAATAAAAACATAAATTTGCATAAACATTTAGAACCTACTCGGAAAGTACAATGTCGTTCGACGAATTCATGAAGAAATAAAAGGCACGAACTCGTTTAACTCGAAAGAGTGCATCGGAGAACCTCGCGGAAGTACTTTGTCGTAAGAATATCATTGAAACGGTCGAAGCTTTTCCCGCCCGGTGCCCCATCGGATTCCTTGCTCGAACTTAATATAATTGTCTAATTAATTACGGTAAGGAGATTACGTCATTTAGCGTAAAGTCCGCGAAGTAGCAAATTCCGGCAATGGCGCGGCCGCGCTTCCCGATGCATCGCAGAAAGTTGAATTCCAGCACCGCGCTGAAATGCTCTTATCTACTTTGAGTAACACCGAGAAAGCCGCTTTGCGCCGGCTGAGAGTGGCTCAGGCTATTGGTCTGTTTAACGTTGCACAGAGGCGGGCATGTACGATTTATTTCGGTGCTTAATACGACCTACTTGCCGCTACGAAAACAAACTGCGCCTGGAAAAATGGACAAACCGGCCCCGTTTTCGTTGCTTCCACGCCCTCTTTCCCTCTGTTCGCGTGCATTCCTCACACATTCTTATCGAAATGCGGGCCGATTCGACCTACGATATAATAATACTCGTATTACACACGAGTCACCGGTGAACTGCGGATTTTATGCATTTATTATAGCAGGAATAAGTGCGCGAGATACGAGACAGTGAAGACATTAAAAGAATTTTAAAATCTTGGCACACTCGATTTAATGTGTTGAAAGTATTAAAAGGAGATATACACCTCTGTTTAAGTCTTATTTTGTACAATCGATGTGGGCAATTTTTCATTTTAATTCTAGCTCAATTGTCGTTTATTTATTTAATATTATTGCCTTAAATCATACGATTGTTTTCATTTCTCCTAGTTTTATCTTTATCAATTGTTACTTATTAACCCTTTGAGGACGAATGGATATACTTACGATAGGACTGTGTATTTTATACTAGAAATTGCAACATTATAATAGGAGGTCAAGTTATATAACTTATTTTTTCCATTACTGCCGCATAATATTTATATATTTTATTTTATTACTTAACAAAATCTTCGTCCACGAAGGTTTAATAGTAAGTTTTAATTTTCTATTCCCCTATTCGTAAGGCAACTGAAAATGTTCGGCATCGCGCGTAACGCTCCCCAGTAAAATTCACGTGCGAGATCAAATCGAGACTGGGTAAAATAAATAAATAAACTCGGAACCGTCGAGTAGTACATAGTAACAAGGGGCACGAAATTCGCGGGCCACTTCAGTAATTAAATCTTTCCAGCCGTGGAGCGCGTCAGTCGAGTGACGTGTCCTGGTAATGAAGGTAAATCCGACTAGTACAGCAAATGAATGCCAGCTCTGTAGTCTCTGGACGATATTCTCATTCAGAAAAAACTGGTATACAGCGAGAGAAAGAGAGAGAGAGAGAGAGAGAGAGAGAGAGAGAGAGAGAGAGAGAGAGAACGATCCATGAGGCGGGTTCATATCTGCGGTTCACAATCTTCTCCGTTGAATTCTGTACCAGGAAGTGTGATCTAGGTCCCCAGCGATCCACTTCCAAGCTCTGTACCCTATCTCGTCAACTTTCTTGCAAACGCGAAAGTTCTTCTGTAGACAACAACGAATATTTGTCTCGTGATTTATAGTTCTTTTCCTGATGACCGCGGTCTGTCTTTTAATTACTTTAGTTCCATGCTTCAGGGGTAGGAACAGAGCTGGACAAAATACTCGAGTGACAAATAAGAGACAAAGACTAACAATTAATTCGATATTATCCAATAAATATGCAATAGAATTTACGTAGATAAAAATTTATCCGGACAAGACTTTGTTCGAATAAGAATTCATTTTACAGAAATTCGTACTTAAATTAATCGATTTGACTAAAAATGATAGAATATAAAGTGTTCTTTTTTTATAGTTCTCTTTTTTCTCTTTTCTCAAATATTACATCAGAAAGGTTGTTACTTTTGGATAGCTTGATCATTGTTGCATGAATAAATAATCTTTCTAGGGGTGCGGAAGAAAGCGTCATCAATTTTATAATTCGATAAGTTGTTGAAATGGAACAGATCTTTTTATTTATACCAAATGCGTAATAATCTTTGGCTTAACTTTTGATACGTCCGCTCTTTTTTATTGTCAAAATAATTATACTCTGCTTTTGCTAATCCCCCGATTACTCCTATATTCCTTTGTTTATTCAAAAAATATTACTTCGGCCGAGATATTCATGAACGACGTATTCGTATAAATATATTTTTACAAAATACGTAAAAATGAAAACAGTCGCCAATTATTCGCGTTATTACTCGAACAATTTTAAATAGATTTTTGACTAATTTTTATGACAGAATAATTTATGACTAAATCTTAGAGTAGAATATAATAGATAGAATAAAGTCGAATAATTTTTGTTTCCAACAAAAGTTGGCCTGCAAATTTCAATTCGTAAAACTTCGAAACAAAATTTGAAGACATCATCGACTCCATAGTACTGCAACCGATGCCGATGCGACCTATTATACCGCAACCTTAAACCTTGAAATAAGGTTAAAATCATTTTTGCCAGAAAAAACGGGTTTCCAGCCCACCGTGCAACGGCGCATTTGCATTCGTCGGGGCCAGCAATCGAATATCGAACGTCCCGGATAGTTGACCCGGTTCAGTCCTCTTTTCGTTTCAATATTTTTACGCGGCCGCCGATTCCTCTGACAACTCATCGCTCGCGGCAATTATCACGGTCTCGTTGGCTTCGGTCTGGCTTACTTTTATCTAAGCGTCGACATGTTACGGAAGACGGGCGCCTAATATGCTGGGAAAAATTGATTCATTTTCCAACAGTCGCCTACTTTCGTCTGCGCAAGGAAATCGCAAGCTCGGGTCGGGTCGGGACACGGCAAGCTGAGTTCGCATGCGACCCACGCAGTCGCTTTTCTCATCTCCATCACCAAAGAACACTTCGGTTTCTCGAAACGCTCGGCAATTCAACTTCTCCCATCCTCGACGAGTCCTTGCATCCGTACAACGCAGCGCGCTCTTTCTTTTTTAACTGATTTCTCGGAGTGTTGCATCAGGTTGATGCGGGGACAGTCGTATTCGGTCATCGGTCGGGTCAGCGACGACAATCTTTTTCTTAGAAATTCGAATCTGAACGAAATATATTGCAGTCGACTGTTGCAATTTCTTTGGAGAGTGTGTTAGGTTACTGTAATTATACGTTTGATTTTCTTGATATTTAAATTAAACACTTTTATAGACTGTATAATTTAATAATATGCTGCAACCATGGTTTTAGATTTCTTAAGGATATAGATTACGTAGTTAGCATGATTATTGATTCGGTAATCGATTATTGCAAGCATTTGATTGTTTTTGTTTTAAGAATAGTATGTGGAACGCAGATTTATATTGTTTTCCGTTCAAATCAATTGCTAATCTCGAATGATTGACTCAAATAAAATGACGTATAATTTGATACACGACGTTGAACTCTATAAATTCATTCGTTAAAAATACGGGAATGTTTATAGTCCATTTTGAAGTCCATTATATCTGACTACTATTTTTAGGGTTCATTATGGTCTGAAATTAGGAAAGATATATTCTTTTAAAGGCAGTAGAAGATATACATGTATCAATATCTAATAATAGTATAGTATCAATATCTAATAACATTTTCAATAAAAACGTCAAAAGAACTTGTTGCATAACCTGTTAAAAAATTTGTCGAATCATAGAACAAATTACTGCAGCGTCTCAGACATTTTTAAGGAACGCCCTACCGTTGATCTCCGACCTTAAGAGGGCTATTACGAAATCTGCTGGTAGATAAAATACCATTCCCGTTTTTGTCGTCCAATCCAAGATACAGGTAACGCAGAATTTATTTAACGTCGCTTAAACTTCAGGATCAAACATTACTAAATAATAATAAACTTTTATCCGAGCATCCATCTCGTAATTCTTCAAGACTTTCCGGAGTCTTGAACGGATAAGGATTCCCCAGCCCGCAAAGTTCAACAATATAATTGAATCTGGAGCGCGCACTACCTTAGCGAACAATGTTCAGTTCTACGTAACTTCTTCGGCAAGCAAAGAGCGTGAAGATTTATGCGGTGGAGCCGGTGCGGTCCGCGTACCTCGACATTTCTGTGGAATTAGGTAGCGGAATGTATGGACCAGCTCGGATTTTTATTTCTCCGTTGATCCGGCTCCGAGAGCTGACGAGCTCCCGAAACTCTCCGTTGTTTGCGCGGGCTCGTATCTTCCGTCGCGCGGCTCCGAATTGTATCGCTCGGGTTCGTTCCGCCGGTGATCTCGTTAGGTCGAGTGGTAGCTTTATCGAGTTCCCGAAGTCGCTAAAAAGGTTGAGTGTTCGTTCACCTCGTTCCGCGGGCTTTTATTTTGTTTTCGAGTCAAGGGAGACCGGCTAAATCCGTCGAGGCTGCTCATATCGGCTCGCCGGAATGTTATTGTAAGGGCCGATGTGCAAGCTCGAATCAAATTCCAGACATAATGGAGCGTAGACGCCGCTCGGCCTTTCCCTTCGGACATCTGGTCGCATTACCGACAAGTTCATCGCATCCTGCTCATGTGTGTGTGTGCTATACTGCTGTCTCTACTGTCTCGGCGAGTAATCGTCGTCCTTGCACGCACGCCAATCGCATTTCCCGTCATTCCTACGACGTGCATCGACGTATCCTAGGAGAAGTACTATCCTTAGCAGTATTTGAAGAAGCATACTAACGACTTAATGCGAAATAACGAGATTGTTTGCACTTAAATGCTGCGACATAAATATACAACTCTCGGTAACTTAACCAGTTAGGTGTGTTTAACGACTATATCCGTCATGGAGATGTGGCAGAATTTTGTGGCATGACGACGGTATAATCGTGTATTTTATCAAATATTTCCGGAACAATAGAAGAATTCTTCCAAATGGAAATGCATTTTTCAACGATGAATTTTGATGTCTCAAGGTCTTGGTTCACAAATTGACTCGCGAAGCTATTAGGCTTGTAATGATCGCTCGACACGTGCGTTGACATTAATTGATCCTTTAACCGCGAACACGTTGTCTGACAGACTTTACTGTAAATATTATTGCTTATTGCTTTTACCATAAGTGGCTTAATATCGTATTCGATTTATGAACAATATATTTTAGCGAGCGGTTGTCACAAATTCGGATGCCCGCAGTGAAGGGTTAATACAGTATGACCCTAGGTGACATGGCGCGTGGTTGTTAAACTATAAATAATACTACTTCATTTTACTGTTATTTCAAGAATATCATTTATGCCTGCTGGATTCATAGTTCAGTAGCTAGCTGTGGCGATCACGCGCATATATAGATAGCTTCAGTCTCACTATTCCATAGCAAACCTCGTGTTTCAGCTAAATAACATATTACTGCTTACGCCGTAACAGAATCCAAGTGAACACAGTCGATAACAAAAATGTTGCTAGACATTTCGCGGTACTTAACCACCCGATCACTCGCGGCTATTAAACAGACAATGGAGAACGTTATTAAGCTTCACGTTATTATAATTAAACGCGATATCGCTGTCGTAAAAAGCGGTCGCGAAGCCAGGAAAAGGCTCGTA
Organism: Augochlorella aurata; assembly: GCA_028455555.1. Classification (NCBI taxonomy): domain Eukaryota; kingdom Metazoa; phylum Arthropoda; class Insecta; order Hymenoptera; family Halictidae; genus Augochlorella; species Augochlorella aurata. Next base: position 14,296,424 of record CM052162.1, on the reverse strand, counting down.
AATTTTTTCACCGCGAACCTCCGGTTGCAGCAATCGTCACTTCATTCGTTTGAGCCCGGCTCGTTTCATTAGTTGCACGGCTAGCTGAAAAAGTTCATAAACGACGTTCATTATCCTCGCAGAAGAGATCCCTTTGGCACACCGGCCGTGCCGTATCTATGAAAGGATCGCGCGATTTAATGCTTCGCCGTCTCACTCATAAAGTCCTGGAGATGGCCTTTGTAATTAAACCAGTGTCCACTTAACCTTGATCCGTTATCTCGACTCGATTGAGAAGATTAAGATACTTAAACGGTCTTCCGATGCCGTTGGGACCCCTACGGCGAACCAATAGGCCAATTGCACGTTACCAATTAGCGTGATACATCTCTCAGTAATTTCTGTGCGGAGTAATTCCCATCGAACACACCCGTTTTCCCGGTTAATTGACGTGGAATTGTCCCCACCGATTCACGGAATTGCCAGCACAATGCGAGGGACCTCATTCTCGATTTCATTCACGCTCTACGTTTTCTATTCTCGTCTTCGATTCATTTAGGAAGCGAAACGACAGTCGGCGATGCACCGAGCACCTACCACTCTTGATAAAAGTCTCCGTTCGGACTCGAACTCGCGTTTATTAAACCCATTAAGGCCGAACGCGGCGCTAATTCAGCGTTTCGCTGACCCAACTTTTTGCGATGAATACGCATTATTCAATTGCGTTGTTGGAGTTGGCGTTAATGGAAACCTTCGGGTGTTTTTTCAATGTTTCAGCGGGGTTGAATCATTGCGCGACGTGAGGGATGTCATTGTTTATTAACGCGTGCGTTGTTTACTGAATAAATTCACTGTCGAGATTATTTAGAGCTGAGTTAATTTTTAACGACTTTGTCATTTATTTTACTTGCCTTTTTAATATTCCGGCATGTTTAGATTATGTTTGAAGACGTAAGACTTACGCTATTGTTATTCTGACTCACTTATTTTCTGCTAAAACTATTTTGTTTTCAATTATTGTACCGTTTCTCGGGCATTTTTCTCGCATGGTGACAAGTATAGACTGTTCCACGAGACGAATTAACCCTTTGCACTCGAAGCCATTTTAACTGTAAATCTGAATTAATTTTTCCGGATTATAGTATTTCTATTTTACGTGACAAAGTGTGCTTTATGCATACATAATTGATTCGTGTAACTCGTGCCAACAGTTTTGCTTCTAGCAACTTTATAAATCTAAATTTTTGTTGATATAAACATTATTTTGGAAGTCGGTAGAACAATTTTAGTGGTGCCTCAGAGTCACCACTCGAGTGCAAAGGGTTAATTAATATATTTAGAGTAAATGTACAGCGATTATTGCAGATTTTAAGCATTTATGACAAAGATTCTAAAGATATAGAGTACACGTTTGATTTTCTTTATATTTTGTTAACATACTACACTTTTGTAAAACATAATTTAAGAAAAAGTGTCAAAGTACAATATATCTCCTTGACCAGGTAGCTGTTTCAACGGGTATACTCGTTATGAAGCAATGACGACACTTCGCGTTACGACGATTATACTTGTCAAAAACAGCTAACTGGTTGCTTTAGCTTATTTCAATTGAGGTAGATAATATTTACGCACGACAAAAATTATTAACATTTCTAACAAAGAACATGAGCCAAATATAAATTTGTTTCTTCCGTAAATAAAAGTAAGTTAAAATAGCGTAACAGCTATTCGGAAATCTTCAAACGTGTCTATTGTCTCGTATTTCGCCTCCTAATTTGTGCAATATCTGCACAAAATTCGCAATAAATGAAAAATATTACCAGCCGAGAATAATTTGTCCCGACCATCTCGTATCTCTCCATTAATAACATCTCAGAATTGAAACGCAGGGGAGGCTCTAAAAATAGAGCAAAGCGTCTCGTAATCGGTTACACTAATTTACCAGGTTCTAAAAAAGAGCCACATCGAAGCCTGGACAAGACTGGCAACAGGCATTATCCTTTCCATCCGTCATCGTTCGTCAGTTCTCTCCTCCTTTTTCCGTGTCGTTCAGAAAGAGCTCCTTGCTGTTTCTCGTTTCGTCCGCGTTCATCCTCCGGCTCGCGGTAGCAGCACGGAGTCGATTTTTTCGCGGTGTCTGGTAACCGAATCGTCTATCATAAAAACGACGATGCGTCAATGCCAGGCCGGGACATCTGGCATCGTCGTGAACGCGCTCGGCGCGTGAAGCCGCTGAAACCGACAGCGTGGGTCGCGGGCTAAGGAGCAGGAAACACCACGGAATCAAGGGGAGAGCAAGTAACGAGTAGGTGTCCGAGGTGGTATGGGATCGCTGTGAAAACGAGGGGAGTAAAGTGCGGGACGGATAGAAAGAAAAAAAGCCTCGGAAAAAAGAAAAGCGAGAGAGCCTAGACAGCGCTGATGGGGGAGAACAGGGGGGCTCGCTAGGAAAACGAGAGAGGCCGGATAAGAGAGGTGCAGTGGCACTTAACGCTCGAGATGAGTTCGTCGAGTTGAACCAATTCTCACCCAGTGACGCGATCGTTCCCGTGAACTCTGAACTGCCTAATGAATCAGCCAACGTTTATAGCGAACCATAAATAATGCGGGCCCGGCCAGACGCGTCTCCGGCAAGTTCGCTGCCGAGAAAAAGCTCCGTTGATTTCCTAAAGTGTTTTCGATTAATCCAGAAGCAGACCTAAGCTTTTGCCTCTTTATTCGAGACTTTGTTACAGATTCCGCATTAGCAACCTCGTGATTCACGACGCGGACTAGACGCTCTTCATCCGTGTCATCGAACAAAGTGCCCTATAGATAGCACCCCGGTGATCTTGGTCTACCAATTATTCACGATTCATCTGCGGCTCTGGTGAACTCTGAGTTATGACGATGGGGTGAAGGATGCTCGCACACTTGTTCGCTGGTCCAATGTCCCGGCGGTGCCATTGCTATTAATGCTGTCAGCTCCGAACTTTCTGCGCGCCGTGAGAGATAGATCGACTCGTCGAACGAGTTACTTTTCAAAAGTCTGGAGCAGTGTTGTCCGTGTTGCTTTATTCGTATGATGACGTAGACCTTGACACACTTCTGTGCAACTCTTTACATGCCAGATCGACCGAATTAGATTAAACGATGCTGTGTATTCTTATCGTTGTATAACGTGTACTGAAGCCGGTTCAGTTTATTGTCTAGTTATTCTTAGATGCGTAATGCATTGTGCTATATAAAAGTTACTTGATATATTAATGTTACATTGCTACTGTGATGTCATTAGTTGCTTGTTAACGCTGATTATTAATGTATTTTGTTTCGTAATTATGGCAAGGCTGGGTTTATTCAAGCTTTACATGATTTTTATTATAATATATGATCACCGACAACTTTCTTATGGAAAGACTTTTATAAATTTTAAGTAATTGTAAAGGGAAAAATAAAGAATTTTATCAGCTTTTTGGAAACATCAAGATATCTTACCAAAGAAATACCTAGGTTGAGCGAGGAAAAGGGATGGGTACAATAAGGGGTGAGAACGATTTAGGTTAAAAGGAATAGAAGAGGAGGAAATAAAGAAAGGAAAAAATGGAAGTGAAAAAGAAAGTAGGAAAAGGGAAAGCGAAAGGATTGGGAAAAATGAGGGGGAAGAGAAACAGGGTTATATGGACCGCTAAAAACTTCTTTAAACGTCCACAAAAGTCTAAGACCTACAAAACTCTTGAAGAAACTTTCGGCTATGAAAGTTCTCAAAGGTTTGTTCTTGCAAAGTATCGTCCAAAAATGTGGCAGCATTCTTTTTAATAGTAATAGTTATATAAAATTGCTTTAATTTTTATAATCAGACGGTTTACAGAAAGAATTTCGTCTCAGTTTGCGGTTGATGCTATTAATTTAATTAATAAACAAGCATCGGCTATAGATTTCTTCTATAAAAATTGATCAAATTCGCTCTTATTTAACAGTCAAATATGACGTCTATCAACATTGTATAATGTTTACACGCGTTTCTCTTTCCTCGTAAAAAATTTTTTTGTATTATATCGATTTGATTTCTCCCTTAACCCTTTGCGGCCGAGTGGCGACTTCAAGGCGCCGCTAAAAATCATCACGTCACGTTTCAAAATCATTCTTATCAAATTTACTTATATTCAAACAATTGTTAACAGCTGTTGCACGATCTTCAATTCCGTAATGTATAAAATGCTCCAGCTTATATAAAATGGAAACACTATAAGTCTGAACAAATATTTTGGTTCTCCAGTTAAAATGGCTCCGACTGCAAAGGGTTAAATTACAAAACGGACACGGACGAAACACGGCTAAATTTTCGCGCGAATTCCCGTGAAATCGTATCGCCGGGGTTTCCTAATCAGACCAACGTCTTGAAAAACTAAGATCGAGTCATCGAAAGAGTTTCTCTCTCTCGGAACAAAAGCGGTATACCCTAAATCGTTCCGTCGCGGGGATGATTCAGCTCTCGACACAGAGAAGTGGATCCAGAGGCTGGCGATTTCCAGGAGAAACAAAAGGTAACCGCGTGTAGCGCGGCGTCGTTCCTTCTGGCTGAAAGTCGAGGCCTTTTCAGCCGTTCCCCGCGTCCACGTTCCGTGTGTTACACGCCCGTTGATTTCGTTGTGCGGCCCGCTTCAAATATAACCGCGCGCTATGGAATCTAAAAGTATCACGGTCGGTTCGTTGTGAATCATCCCGCGCATCAAGCGAACTGCATATAACGGGCCGACACCCGGCTCCTTGAGTCACGTAGTGCGTACAAGAGCACGTACGCTAAATAATTAAGGTGTCCTGGCGAGAGATACCCGGCGGAATGCGTTTAACGTGGCGCCGTTTGCAACAATCTTCGCAACTGTTCTTACACGAGACTTGGAAATTCGTCGCAAATTCTCTCGCGCGGACCATCTATCGCAGTGGGGGGAAGGAAGAGGATCACCTCTGAGCGCAGCGAGGCATGCGTTTTTATATAATTAGAGTTTGGTCACCTAGCCCCTATGCGGTTCCTAGGCCGAAACGGGGCAAAGTATGACCCATGTTTTTGGGGACTGATGTTCGATGACTCAGTCTTAGTCATTTGAACAATATCTGGGGTCGCGCATAACAGTAGTAAAAGGAGTATGCGAGGAATATGCAGCCTTTCCAGCGGAATCGCTTTTTCAAAGTTGGTCCAAATGACTCGAATCTTTTCGAGATACTTGAGAGATGCTACAGAATAAAATAATACAGAAGATAATATTACAGATAATACAGAAGTAAAATAAAGTTTGTTTAAATTTTAAGAAATTATCTTCTCTCAACTTTATTATCCGAGCCGATAACGAAAAATACAGATAGCCCTCCTACAACTTTTATTTTATCGTTGCACAACTATAGCATCATTATATAGCATCCTCAAAGATACCGTGATACATGTTAATACCTTCTTTGTTACGACTTGAAAAATGCGATTTGACGTACTCTGGATGAGCTTTCGAAATTAGTATTCGTACTGGTCTAACACAACACGCCACTTTCTAGGAGCCTATCTAGCCTGTTATCGGAGGGTCGCCTTTAATGCATTTTATTGATCTCGGTAACTCATCTGCATGCTGATACAGGTAATACGCAATAAGTCCTACTGGAGACACAGACCAAAACGACCACACTCTGGTGTAATAAAGGGGACAATGACCTTTCTCTACTTAGTAGACCTCGTTAGCCCTCAATAGAAAAGCGCATGTACTACTAAAGCAATCCCGTTCTTGAGCATACATCCGCGAGAAGCCGGCAATCTAGTAAATCCTCCTGCAATTGTTTTCGTCTAGATTTCCGAGGTAAGAGAACTCCGCGGAATTTGTCCATGTCCGCGGAACGTCGTCGAAGAGGAATCCGAAGCGGCAAACTTGGCGGGCTTTCATAACTGGTCCCTGTCAGAGACAGACTGCTTCTAGGAACTCTAGAAATGGATGATAGGGTCTAGACATAGTTTTGCCGGCGTGTACACGTTCTCCGATCGCGGAGTTAGCGCGCAGAGGAGGAGAAGCTCTGCCAGGGGTAGGAAACGTTTCGAGTTCTATAGAGAGCCGCGAAGGTTTCACGGTTTACGTGGGTTCGAGCTGAAAGGTCCCTCGCGCGCATTCACGGTCCAGGAGGTTCGCGCGACGACGACGACGCGGGATGCCGTGGTCTGCGTGGACGGCGCTGCGCGCAACAGACACGCTAAACAAAGCTCCCCAAATGAATACGCGAGAATTTAAAGGGAAGTGCGCCGGATGCGGCAATCCTTAGTATTCATCGCGGCCGACGCAAACGTTTAAAAATCCCCGCCGCAGACCGGAGAAGAGACCGGAGAGGAGCTCGGAACACCAGGCAACTTTTCACCGGAGCCAACCACGTTTTATTGCTCTCGCGGAAAATATTCACCGGCGTTTCTTACCGAGGTTTCCTTCCGACCGACGAGAAAGATCGAGGTTTCACCGGCCTCGAATTGCTCTGGGTATTGTTGTATCGATGAAGCTTTAATTCTTCTGATACAATTGTTACTGTTATTTACGGTACACTGGCGGTGAAACTGGTCTTGCCGAATGCGAAGATTAAGTTGAAGGTAGCGAAGAAAAGAAGGAAGAGGATAAATACATAAAAGAAAACATAAATACTGCTAATATAATATAATTAATACTCTAATATAATATATATAGGAATAGAAAAATATATATAGGAAATTGATATAAATATCAGGAAACGCAGAGAATAAATGATGCATGCATAAATTATTTATATTAATTATGGAACTGTCACGTTTCTATATTACAGACAAGCAAAATGGCCAGAATCATGGACGACCATTTTTAAAAGCGACTATGTTTGGGGGATGTAGTGCCACTAGTTTTTGTTCCAAAAACTTTTAAAATGTCGTTGAAATACGTAGGAATAAACAATTTGGCTGCAAGAGGTATAATAGTTCCTCTGCGAAAAATACCCTAAAAATGTTTAAAAAATGCGAATAGCCTCAATTTCATATGCATAAGCCGCAATAAATCATATAAAATAGAAGTCATTAAACATATTTTGGATTTCGAATTAAAAATTGAAGAAATTGAGAAATTTCGAGTGCAAAGGGCTAAATTAAGATTAAATACTTCTAAATTCTTCTGGAGCTTTTCGTATGAGTTTCTCGCAAGCGCGTAAAATCGATCCAATTACAATCGAAATAATATTACAGTTGCTAACAATAAATATAGTCGATCGAGTAAGCACAATAGAATGGAGAACAGCGATCGCCGATTCATCGTGCGTACACTCTGCTACAAAGATACGAGACCATTATGTAAAACGTTTTGAACACCGTCAAAGATTGTGACGCGAGACGGCACTGACTTCTCGTGTTCGCAAAATGAAAAGCGTAGCGGCGCGACGCGTCGTCGGTCAAGTAAGTGCAAACAAACTACGGCAATAAAAAGCCAGCCGCAATCAACGGGACGCGAATGCAGTAAAATTGTGGCCGCCTCGGGCGTGCATCTGTCGGCGGAATCGATCGAAATAATCCCGGACTCAAAGACGGTCCGCGCAGCTACCGTATCCCACGCTTAATGACGTAATTAGGGATGAGTTATTCGCGACTACGCCAGAAGGCATGCCTATTTCCTCGCCGCTGATGTCATTGGCAGCGTGCTGCAGTTGCTGAAATTGCCGTTCCTTCTCTTTCCGTCGCGCGTTGCCGGCAGCCATTGTGATCGCGTCTAGGCGTGCAAGATATTTGCACTGTTACGCGGCGTCCTCGAGATATTCACTTCATTCGTTACCAACTAGCTGAATCCTGACCCGAACGATATCAACATGCATCTCATTTTAATTAAATTCCCGAAATTGCGGAATTAGCTCGGAATTTAGCAGGATGGTCGGCAACTGGTGGTACAATAGGAATGAGGGTGAAATTCTATGTGAAAAATACTGGTGAAATGAAGCCTGATGAATTGACGTTCGTAATTTGTAATTAACACTGGCTACTAGTAAAAACGGCTATTTAATATTACTGTTTAAAAGTAGAATAAAATATTTATTAGAGCGGTTTTTTGCAATAATGGCTACTTTTGAAGTAGTATTATCTGAATATACTGCCATAATTGTGACAGCTTTTTCTGTTACTTTAAAGAATTGCATTAACAACAGTGGACATGAACAAAAAATCATTACTACCAAAAATAAGTCTAAAATGTAAAATCAATCCTTTTATAATAATTTGTTAATTCACCAGATTCATTTGACCTAGTATGCACCTGCAAGTTGCAATAAGGAGTGGAATATGTAGGCGCGTCAGCCAATTTCTATTCAATTCTGATCGTATTCATCTTTTCAAACTTTATAACGAAAAAGATTTTATTCCATATTTTCGCTTCTCAGTTATCGATCACTATGTATGTATGTATATGGTAGCAGGTTTTTCAGTGCACCAAAACTGAAAGGTAATAATGTATGACCGAACCATCGGTATTGACACAGCTAAGCTATTACGCTTGGAACTTTCACCTCTAAAACAAGAAACTGCTTCCAATCCAGAACGTTTTATAAATAAATACAGGTAAAATTGAAAGCATTTAGATGCTCTTTTTACATAGCAATTTTTCAAGTGTAAACAAATTGGTTTGCATGTTCTTCGATATTAGATTAATGAAAATCAAGAGAATGAAAGTTTTCCAAAATCCCGCTATTATACTTATTTTGGTGCGCAAGATTAATATAATATTCATTAAGCCTGATATTCTGTTGAATCTGATATAGTTATTACACGTTGTAAATACATGAAACCCGCGGTCAATACTTCGCAAGCTTAGGAGACTGCCTCCAAGCGATTCGATCATCCCCTGCAAAACTCATCCTCTCGACTAAAATTGACAATTTCCATGGCATTGTATGCAATATCTCCAAGATTCTGACACGTCGTTGTGTGCAAACTAAGTTGCCTAAAATGAAGACTGAAAATTTATTTAAAAATATATTTACATGGTCGACGTATTTAATATAAGCATCGTTAGGGTCCTTTGAAGCGAATGGAGTGCGCATTATGCTTTCTTTTCTGCAGCTGGGATCTATCGCTGGGTGACTACAACGATCGATATTTAAACAATAAGACACCCACATGTGAATATACAATGTGCTTTTACTTTGTCATTCATCCTACATATTGATTCTTATTTTATCGAAGAACAAATTAAAACAAGGAAAACGTCATTACTGACTTTGCAAACCTCGTTCTTCTTGTTGAAAAGATCTCGCTTAAATATTTACGCAATTATACAAATTATGATACTGAACACACATTATGATACTGTAAACTTTAAAAACGTTTATTTTGAAACTGCATCTTGAAGCGCGGCGCAGACGCAGTCTATAACTCTCGAGTAGAACATGCCAATCTACGCAACGTGGTGCTCTGACAGTTCGTTCGAATTCGCGCAGTAAATTTCGCTCTCCGTTTTAAGCATAATCGCAATATCTTCGACAAATTATAGGAATTGACGTTACATGAGAGTCTACTATAATGTCTATCTACAACTCAGCTGTCTGGTACTGTCTCGCTAATCGATTAATCGAATACCAACCGGGACCATGGGTCTAAAACGCATTTAGCACATTTCGAGATAATTCGGTTTATAGGTCGCTCCGCCCTCGAAACATTAAGATGACATACTTATCATTTCCCATGGTACAATTCTTTGACCTGCATAATAATTAATAAATTCTTACTCGGGTTCCCTGCATCGGATGGAAAAATTAGAAATGCATTAACATGCATATTAGTATGCATAGGAAATTTCTTGTATGGGAACCCGTCAAAGTCCAGGGTAAAGTAGAACATGTAAATATTAAAAATAATTTTGTTGTTTAATGTTATCAAACACAGTTTATTTAGACGATATTAAGAGACTTAACTATATTATATAAATACGTTCTTTACTCTATCTACTTTCTAATTACTTTTACATTTATTATTGAAAAAGGAATTTCGGTTTATTGCGATTAAACGTCAATATTTTATTTTATACGTTCCGGAGCGATAGATATACTAAATACAGATCTCAAAGGCAAGTTGACCTTGAATGATCTTGCACAATTATAGTAAGCATTTTGAAAGGGATGCTCTCGTTTAAGGGTGTGTAATCTTTTAGGTGATCTTGATAGTCTAAAAACAGGTATTTTTACGACCTTGTGATACCCACTGAACTATTCAACTTTGTTTTTAAGACACCTTCGACTTTGTTTTTAAAATATTTAAGTACATTATAAATTATTAAGTACATTAAATATATTATTAATATCTCTCTGTATATTCTTCGAACGAAGTTATCGATCCACAGAAGACGTAAAGAAGAAGATAAATTAGAAGTCACGATGTCCCGTTATTCCCCGTTGAAATTCGATATCCGTCACATCGACGGCTGCCATACAGCTAACGTTAATTTGTCGAAAGTAGCAAAACATCCCACAGTCAATTTCCATCTTCGGTCCCGCGTTCCCCGGCCGCTCCGCGCGCGGCGTCACTCCGCTGCGAGATATAGGGGGTGAAAATAGCACGTGCTTCGATTCCTGATCTCTCGCCGATCCGCAGATCGCCGATTCGTCCTGACGGCTCGGTACCCGTTGCGAATAATATCGCAGACATTCCCTGGGCTCGGCCCATCTCCTCGCGCTGGTTCTCATCTGCCCGAGCGAGTATCGGCGAGCTCTCACGGGGTTGTTTTTTCCCCGGTCTTTCTCCACCCCCGCCAGTCGACCCGTCGATACATGCTGCTTGCATTATACGTTCTCGGCCGATACGTCGAGACGGCTTACGAACTTGTCCCCGAATAATGTCCCAGACGGCCACGGTGCAGTGCCGTAGCGCGTCGCGGCGCGGCGCGGTGCGTCCTATAGGTGCGTCGCGACGCGCAGCTGCACCCTTTCGCAAAAACTTGGCCAGAATTCGTAATTTCTTACGATCTTTATGAAAATTGATATTCTTACGTTTTCGAGGTTGCTGAACTTGGATATTATATCAGGAATGCTAAATTCGAGTTCGGACACATGCGACTTCTTTTCAAAGTAAAGCTTTGTTATAATTTGATATTTAAATTGCAATTCTGGCGAAAACTAAATTAAATTTATAAATTTTAATCTGTTTAAAACGTTTAGAGGTCAAGACAAAATGAAACAAACAAATGAAAATTATAAATAATTCGAGTTATATAACTTCCCGAGAGCTAACGTAAGCGGTGCATACTCGTGAACATCACACGACAGCAACAGTTTAAATTTTTAACTTCTATAAATATTTGATTTTTGACTGTGTAAATATTGCTAATAAAATTGTCCATTTTAAAAATAAACTGCAAAGGTCTATATCTTATTAAGCAGACACGCTATTTGAAAATTTGCTGCGTACTTTAAAAATTTCTTTTTGACCAAGTTTTTGAGAAGAGGTGCCACCGTGTGTCGCGTTGCTTCGGTGCGTCGCATGCATAGGTTCGACGCGACGCTCTAAGCTCGCCAGCAGTTCTCAAACGGGAGCTTCGTCGACGAGCTTACATGAGAGACCGTTGCCGATAGCAGGAATGGAAATTCGAACGTAACCGGCGCGTGTACCCTCCGCTCGGCCGGATTGAAATACACCTCGAGCGATATTGCCGGGAGTCGAGCAGCGCGGAAGCACCAGCGGTCTTCAACTCGGAGCTTTATGATCTCGGCCACGGGCAAAGCGGCTTATTTTAGATCGTCGTCGCCCTGCCTCGTAATGCTTTTAAACACGTTGCGCATAATGTTCTCCCTGTAATTTCATTTTCGCTGTTCCGCAGCGGTTCTCATTACCGCGCCGCGTACTCTGGCCACGATTAAGGGGTTATACACCTTTGAGCTATTAACCCTTTGCAGTCGAGTGATTACTCTGGGACACTATTAAAATTGTTCTATCGCGTTCCAAAATAATATAGTGTAAAAGTAAGTTTAGATTTACAGTTAAAATGGCTTCAGGTCGAAAAAGGGTTAAGTAAGAGGGAAAAGTAACAAAATGTTCTGGATATAGAATTACACGTTCAACGTATGTATATTGTTTTATTGTTCGTTACATCCTCATCGAATTTTGACAAATTGAACTGCATGCGTATGTGGAAATGAAAGAAAATGTCTGCGATTTAATCATAATTCTGTAAGATTTTCACTGAAACAAGCTTCGTTACTTTTATGTTACGAAAGAGAAATGAAACGATAAGGAGGTCGTCTACTTCGCTAAATTCTGTATTTAACATTTAAATTATTTCTTGAGATAAAAACTGTCTTTATTTTTTAAAAAGCGTAGGAACAAAATTCACATCGTCATTGTTATCTTCTGCTTCCATCGACGGATTTAATTGAAAAATATTGAAAATATACAAAACGCCTTAAAGACATATTTCAGATGTCTTAAAGACGTCTGTTTTAGGACATTAAAACGATTTTCAATTCGGGACGTCTTCGAGTCGTCTTTCAGACGTCTGTTACGCGACATCTATTTTGAGCTGTCTTCGAGCCGTCACAAATTGGACGTCCTTTTAACATCTAACAGAAGACGTCTTAGAGATGTCCATCTTAGGACGTATAACATTCAGACCTAAAATGGATGTCTTACAGACGTCCAGTGCTCATTGGGACGAGTGACAATTAAATCAGTCTCGTGACAAAGATTTCATACCAATCTACTAAACACGAATGCCACTCATTCTCTGAAAATCGAAGTAAAATTCGTTAACAAAGTCTAGAAGTAAGCGAAGACTTACGAGGAATAAAAATCGCCTCGTTCCATCAGGGAAATAATTGAGGGCGAATAAGTGCTAATCAACGCAGAGTTGCGAAAGAGATCACAGCGCAAGGAGTTCAATATTTCACAGATTTACGGAGCACTATACGTATGGAGAATATATTATATCGACGTTAGAACTGCTGCAGCACTCATTCCGTCTTTTCTGCCGTCCGGGAGCCGAGAATTTGGAGCAGCCATGTTACAGCGCTTTCGCATAATAAATTTCCGCTCGGCCCGTACGTTTAAAGAGACCGGGCGCGAGAAAAATGTAATTTCGATGTCGCGAACCCCGCGAGCATATTTTTCACGCTCGGGGAACTGTAACTTTCGACATTCCGTGTAATATGCATTAACGGCTCTCCGTTGAACGACAAAAATTCACATCCGAGCTGCCTCGCTCGCAGCTCGGCTCGAGTTTCGCCCGGACGAGGAAGAAGCCTGGCGCCGCGTGCGCTTAAAACAAATGGAAAAGCACGCGTTAAAGGTCTTACCCCTTGATGAATGAAGGAAGTACAGCTAAAGCAAATGCCCGGCCGGGTCTGCCGGCAGATTTTCATTCGTTCTTGTTAATAAATTGGACGTTTCGTGCTAGGAAATCCAGGAAATCTAATTTCAGTTCCTCTGGACAGTTACTTGCGAAATTTCTGACTGTCCACCGGCGCGACCAAAGTCTTTCGCGAGACAATTTCTTGGAAGACGGCTCCGTTCTCTTGCCATCGGCCTGCTGCAGAAGAAATTTATTCTGCACCGCTGATTTTAAAACATAGAATTTTTTAGACGCGTTCCGTAGTTTGTCAAGTTACCTATATTTTATTTCTCCGCGGGTTAATTAAGAAATGAACGAATATTAATATGTATACAACACGCAAAGAGTAAGGTAGGTGACTACATTTAGGCTCTTATTTACCTACATTGCTTCAATTTATTATTGCATTAAAACAATTTGTGACTTTGAAGAGCGACGTGAAATCAAATTAATTTATCTATTTCTACGTAAACTTCAATTTAAATCATCTAATGGACTTTTCGAACATTTCCAACCTTAAACAATGGACAATTACGAAACGCCTGTCGCTACATTGTATTTTTTAATCATTAATCACATCAATAAATTAATACATCGTAAATTCGGACGAAACTTTTGTAAAGAATAGCAAGAATTCAATATAATATTTAAAAAGAGTCTAACTACCCCAGTTGGCTCGATTACTATACTCCATGTTGAATAAACTGATAAAACAGAACGAAGCTTAATAATAAAATAAAGTTAAACGATGACGTACAGTCTACAAAGAATCGATCATTATTTTGTCATACTACGCATCACGACGTCGGAAACAATTGAGAGAAAAAAGGAGAAAAAATCCTGCCGCCAAACCATAAGCAATTCAAAAATATTCGACGCAAAATGTAGCCGGCTACTGCCCATGGTTATCAATAAGATATCCGGTCCACGGCTGCGTTAACATTCATCTAGCAAAGTAGCTTGCGAAAGAAATCGTGAGGAAAGTGGCTAACGATCCGACTCGCATACGTGCGGAGCCGTTTTCGGAGATAAGGGGAACAGAGTGGAGAGGCGGTAGAGCTGTAGAATCCGAAACGGGCGTGTCAGATACATTTGGGAGATCGGTCGAAACGATATCAGAATTATCGGCATGGTGACAGACTATAGATGGGAAAATAAGGGTGTGCGGGTGGCGGACTGGCCGCACCGAGAACAGCTAACACCGGCGAAACGGTCGTGTCAGCCTTGTCACGGGGTATCGCCTGAAAATGTGCTCGAAATACAATGCGATGATGGTCCTTCCTCCTTTTAGGACTAACTTGACGCGCCTCGATGGAAGACGGGACATCCAAGATGTTGAAAAATATTGGGTCGTTCATTTATTTAATTTAGTTTACTTCAAAGCATAATTAACTTCATATTTCTTTATTTCTTTGTAATTTGTTGATCTTAAATGATATAAAATATCTTCCAGAACAAAGTAACGTTGATATTTTAATAGAAAAACAGAAATTGTGCATTTTTTACGTAGAAGAGAAATAAAAAATACAAGATGACCTTGACGTAACCTTGAAAATGTTCACCTGTCGACCGTATAATCAGAAAATTAGTGAAAAAATAATGTCCAAATCTAAGTAACTGAAAGTGTTAATACCCTTTCGTCGTCTTCAGAGAAAATGCGACATTTCCTATGCATCGACTTGATGCAATCTCAAATATCCATGATAAATCAACTAATTGTCCACTCCGGTTCTATGAAAACGCGATAAGGATGCGAGCGCAGTTGGATGCGAGTATAGTTGGATGCGTTCCGACTAGTCCGAACGAAATTCGCTATTCATTACAGGAAATACGCCGAAGGGGATATATCTGAAACGGAGCACGTCGTTCCGTCCTGCGAAATTTTCCTCGGCAAACACGTGACCCGTTTGCTCGGTGAATTACCCGAAACTTTTCTCTCGCCGCGTCACCGGGAACCGCGTTTCATTACCTTCGGCTCTTTCGGTATCGTTCTCCCGACTGGAAGTTCCTTGATTCCGCGATTCTATTTCGGTAACATATATTCACTACCTCGGTGACTGTACAGACGGTTTCATACCGGGCTAAACAACTTCCTCCGCGAAGGAGTCGCGTGCTCGCCGGGATATCATCGCAAGCGCATAATACTGATCTCGAAATGACAATGCCGCTTTGAGCGGCGACTGCGAGATTTCAATTTTATTCCATTTCCGCTCACCGTTCTATGCTTAACCGTTTACTTCAACTTATGTAATAGGTATAGATGGAGTAATTGTTATTTGTATATAAATAGGATTAATCAGGATTTATCTAAATTAACGGTTATATGGTGGTCCTTCCTGACCAAAATATAACAGCATGCTTTTATTTATAATTTTACTCGTCAAATCTTCTTGATATATTTTTGAAAGCGTTGCTTTAATGCATAGTTCTTAATGAAACATGAGAGATAATTTAAATTGTCAGATCTGTCGGTTCTGGAAATAAAGTAATTTATTCAGATCTACTCAGAATCGCTCATCTTAATAAGTATTTCACGTATATTAATGGAATCTTAAAATAATTCCCATTTACATATCCATTAGAAATGAATTTTATAAGGATTGATTTATATATAAATAATAAAAAGTAACAGGATCAACAAATAAATGAGCTTAACCCAAAAGTAATGAGAACTTTTGTCGCACTTTTAACTCAGATACAAGATAAAATCAGCTATTATGTGAACGTTCACCTGACTTTGTGATATTTTTATTGTAAAGTCCCTATCTTCCTAATTAGGGGTTGAAAAGACGAGCTGAATCCCCGTTGCGATTTTTTTCCAGCTAAATGCAGTTTCCTCGGGTCGGCGATGTTTACAGTTATACTTAACCGGGTAGACGTAATTGTCAGAACGGAGAAAACCGGAAAAACTCCGCCGCAATTTTCTCTAATTATAACCGAAGAAGCTCGAACGCATTCGTAAGCGTAGAGTCGCGATTGCGTTTCTGTTGCGACTGTGTTCGGCTCATACAGGCTCTGCACTCTAAATTCGTCCTTCTGCAAATTGTATTCATCTTTCTTCGAAACCAATTCACCCTTTTTCGTTTCATTCATCCTTTTACAAGTTGTAATCGCCTTTTTGCAAGTTGTAGTCACCATTCTGCAAGTTGTAGTCACCCTTTTGCAAATTATAATCACCCTTTTGCAGATTATAATCACCTTTTTGCAAATTATAATCACCCTTTTGAAAACGAATTGGCCTTTTGCAAATCCAACTCATCCCTTCATAGATTTTCTACCTCATTTCCTTAAACTATTGTAATCAAAATCAAATCCAATATAAATGTCTGCTGTTTCGAAATTGACAATGAACAATGAACTTGAAATACTTGTTTGATACTGTAATTGACGTTTCAACAACAATCCACTCCACACCATTCTACTCTTGAGACGGTCACAAAATGATCTTGATTTGCAAAATCGTATCTTCAAATTCATTCTCTTGTAAATCATCTCTTCGCATCTAAAATTAAGCCTTCCACTTTTCCGAAAGAAAATCACCATTCTGCAAACAAAATTCATTTACAATGATCTGCAATAAAATTACTATTAACTTTAAAAATTTAATATTGACGTGCGAAAGGGTTAATTTTATTAGCATAAAGGTGAATTTGATATAAAAAGTATCAATCGAACCTATAAAAGGATTAACCTAGAGTGCAAAGAGGTGAATGTGCTCTACGCAAGGATTAACCTTGCGGAAAGGTGAGTATAATCAACGAAACGATTAATTTATCGTAAAACCTGTACAACCCGCAGAGGGATGAATTCAGAGTGCAAAGTCTGTGTGCATATATAGATATAATATATAACACTTTGAATAGCAAAAGACAGCGATGTCTCGCGACGCGAAGGGTAAATCTCGTCCCGCCGATAGTTAACAAGAAAAACAACAGTAAAAATAATCACCTGCACCCTTTCCTTAGTCGCCTGAGTCGGCTGAGCAACGGTTCTCAGCGGTGCTCAGTTCGGAGAGGCGAGCAACCCTGGAAACGTTTGTGGGGGAGGACTTCGATCGGCCTTTGTGCTTGCAATATCGCGTCGCTTCCTCGAGGGATAATTTTGCGTGTGCACCACTGTCTGCTTACTCGGGGCAAATAGGTATGCAGTTATTCTGAGACTGCCGGGGTGAATGGCCAGGTTCTCGGCGGCGTTGCAGCTTCTCTCCGCGTGCTCGCGAAAGCTTAAATCAAATATCGCAGACCGCTGCCCGGTCTTTGACCATGCCGTCCCGATCGTCGCAATAACACGGCGGATTGTTTGACCATCCGATCCTCCCTCTACTTCGATGCACGCTATCTGCGAGAAATTCGACTCCAACCGGTTTGCTTGGTTCTGACTTGCGTTGGTCAAGACGTTTGCGAGACCAAGAATTTTGTGGGGTATCGATAACTTGTCTGTACCTTTGGTGCGAGAAAACGCGATGCGAATCTAAAAAGTATATTTTTTAAAATTATTTGATCTAGTATGTGATCGGTTCGGAGGAGTTGTTGGATTTGTGTTATTCGGGAACAGTGTTAATCGATGTCTTAAAGCAGTCAGCCTACTGTGATTGTCTAATAGTCTGTAGGGGTAAGTTCAGTCTTACAGGATGATAATAATTTTTGTACTATTATAGATTAGATTTTAGATTTTAGATATTTTTAGATTTTAGATTCGAGCAATACAAAGAACAATTAATATTTTTTATAGCATATTCATATTCCAGAGTCTTTATTTTTACATAAATAATTGGAAAGAATACAAAAAGGTAAGTCCCAACAGCTAAAAAGATTCTACACAGATTCTATCAAATTGCAATACCGAATGTTGATAAAAGATTTTTTTATTCAACAGAAAAATAATAAAATTGCAATTCTTTTAACATAACTGTATATTCTTTTTGCACAAATCGATTCATCCTTGCATTCTCTTTAAAAAATTACTAAGCTGCTTAGGTCAAAAATTAATTAGAAATCGTTATTCTATTATAATATACATATTTAAGCAATTTAAATTTTACTAGGACACTTAAAATGCAAAAAAGTTGGAACAGGCTCCACTACGGTACATTTTATCTTCCTAATTCTACTTTTAATTAAATTAAACAATGACATTTTGTTTATTTTCATCGCATTACGTGTTAACAAATCGAATCTGTAGATCAACGGTGGTCAATCGTTCGTTCCGGTAGATCAAATGCACTGTGACCTCCGGAACTTAATTTATTAGTATTAATGATTGCTTCCCGTGATTTTGTGCAACTTATTTGGACATTGCAAACGATAATTTAACGAGTTTCTATTACGAGGAGGACTATAAATTGAATCTCCGATTTCCTACGATTTATTTTCTATTCATCTAATTCCCTAGATTGGATCATGCCGATCCAAATTAATTAGTCGATTGTCAGAAAAGAGTGGCCCATTGCGATAATAACTCGGCCAAAATTACACCGCAGTCGGATTATTGGATTCATCCGATTTCCGTTCCCCGCGATAAATTATTTCCCATTTCCTGCATTCGCAGTCGATCGTAGGAAATAGACGTTCCAACGGCAGCGTTTGGCGAAAATCAAATTTGCATATTGTTTAAGTGACATCGGCCGCGGTTATCGAACCGTGCGCAACACTTGTGCATGCGACGTCTATGGAATTATAGTGCTCGAACTATTTGCTAAATATTTCTGCGCTGTCACGCGATATAAACAGACCACGTGATCGCGGTTCCATGCGTTTATTTACGCGTTCGCAAATTTGTCCCATTTGCCAAATTTAAATCTATAATACGTCGCTGCGAAAATATAGTGCTTTATTTTCAAATTTTTATCGACCACGCTGTGTTTGCGTTAATTTTTATCGATGAAATATTATTTATAAATTAATTTTAAATTAATCAATCGATTTTATTGCGCTGGGCATAACAAGTAGTCAATTCTCAAGCTTCATTAACAAGTATACAAATTCTATTCTGTTGTTTAATTAATGAATGACCAATACGAGATTATTATTTATAATTGCATGATGCTTGTTATATAAATTTACAATTCTGTAGGCACATTTAAACATACTTTTGGTAGATTGTATACACTTATATCTTGGATTTAATTCGATTTTTACTTTCTTAAATATTTACCAAAGGATTACTGAACTCATTAATAACATAATATTCGTGTTAACTATACTATACTGGTACTATTATACTGATGTCCGATAGTCACTGGATAAACGATCCATTGTATTTTTACCAAATAAAAGGGAAATAAAATATTAGGGTAACTCACGTATTGGAAAATATATCAGTTAAGGGTAATCATAATGACTCGCCCAACAAATAAACAAAGAATAACGCAATAATATTCTTTCACTAACAATCGTAAGACCAACATAAGTAATTATATGTTTAGAGTCATCATCCGAGTGCAAAGTTTCTTTTCTTCTATCCCGAAAGTGGAGCAAACGTCTAGAAGCCTTTGCTAGTCGCTTCGAATAGTCCCGTTACCGAAATTTTATCATTTAATTTGCGGAGACCCGTATAATATTACGAACCTGTTTACACTCGGAAACCCCTGGAACGAAAGTAACGCTATATTATTATCATTAAAATTGAACGCAGGGAGTTTAGCGTTTGGTAACGTTAGACCCGAGTTCCCAAGTAATTCTGCCTTAGCAGCTCAGCCGTTGCGCCACTCGAAATCCTCCACGGTTACGTAACATGCGTTTCAGCCAACTATTTGGAGAAGCAAGACACCGCTGTTATTCCAAGTGCAGCGAATCGCAGCCGTCCGAGTCGCTTTGCTGATAGCAAAGCGAAAGGGTTCCAACGAGGAGATTGGTGTCAATCAAACGGCGTGTAACGCGAGTCCGCCGTTTATTTGCCATCATCCCTTGCTAACTGGAACAGAACAGCCGCGGGAGACTGAAGGCAAGTTCTAATGAAACGTCACGCGCATGCCTGCCCGGACGCGAGTGGCCCGCTGCGATAGATATATTTCTAATTAGGCGAACTACCTGCTCGCGCCCTGGCCGAGTAATTCGAAGTTCCCGCGCGCGTCCTCCGAGGAGCCGCCGAGCTTCCGGCGAACCCTCATCAACGCGGCACGACACTTTCCGCCGAAGTAATCGGCTTCTCGCGCCGGTACTTCGTCGCAAGAAACTCTAATTGTAAAAGGGAACCACGATCGTCGAGGAAACTCGCCGCGTCGAACAAAATTATCGCGGAACTTTCGCTTGATTTCGGACCGCCTAGGCCACCCGAAAGTTGAAATGATTATGGTCCGAGGCTCCCCCGCGGTCTATAAACTACCCAAATGTTGTTTAACGGTGCTCGCGGCGGAATTTCGAACGAGTCTCTCTTTCAATCGGCGAGAGGATGCAGTTTAATCTGGGATTTTCTTACAACTTCTTCGGCCGGAAACACCGACGTTTTGATTGTTATCGGCTCGAAGAATTCGGTATTACACGAGTCCAGAGTGAGACTTCAAGGATTTTAATCACTCAGGATTTAGTCTGTAGAGGCAGCCAATCTTCTTAGTAATTTCTATCAATTTTAAGACGAATTCTGGGGGCTCTTCGATTATTAACAATTTAATGACCGGTCTGTAAATCGGCTTTTTCCCTCGATCTGTCTTGGCAATCAATAATTTGTTATCTATTACTGAGATCAAAATATTAAATTGTACTACTGCAAGCTCCAATATTATTACATAATTTTTTAAACAGTAGATACCTTCCGCGATTAATGAAATAAATAACATAAAAATTGAAACTAATATTTCACATTGAGCTAAACAGAATAAAAATAAAATGAATAAAATAGCTAAAAGAAATATTGTTTAATTGGTTTAATATTTCCAAACATGAATATTCGGGTAAGAGAGCAGTTTCTTAATTAAAGGAGCTCTTTATCATTAATTTATATTATAATATGAAATTTATCAGCTCGCAACATAAATAATATAAATCGCAAGCATAAATATTGCAATATCGAAAATTAGAGAACCGATTAAAAGTAATTCTGCAAATAAATAAAAAAGAACATCGATCTTGTTTAAGCTGCAATCCAATAATATAAAGTTATGGAAGTATGAACGTCAAATAATTCGATGCAATTTAATACGTCAGATTGCAACGCGCCGTATAAATATCTCAACGATCTGAACAATCGACGGACTAATCCACCGATCGACGAGTGGCTTAGGTTCTATTTGGATCCGGATAAATCTGTTTTCGATTTCTGGACGAGAATAAGGGAAATAACATTCGTCGCGAGAGCTGCGACTCGCGTACGAGCAGACATCCGGTCGATAATGCTCGCGGTTCTGTCTCATTCAGGAATATTTCAGTTCATTCAGGGGCTCGGTTTAACCGCTAATTGATGTCGCGTCACGAAACGGCGTTCGTCGGTGTTCAAGCTCGTCGGTGTTTAAGCTCGTCGGTGTTTAAGCTCGTCGGTGTTCAAGCTCGTCGGCGAACAGCGACTGCGGTAAAAGTATAATGCGGACGATGGAACGCGACGATTACGCGGAAACGGTCGTTGATGTTTGATAAGACCCGAAGAACAGTAATCGGTGGTTAACAAATCGATGTCGTTAACTCGTTTTCGACGTTCGGCTTGCTAATGATGGAAGAATTGAAAGTAACTGTTCCTTGAAATTAGCGATGGATATTCTCCAAGATTATTTCATAGTAACTAAAATTTCTTCCTTTATTTCGCTAATCTTGATAGTAAGTTTCTCGATTCTAATCATTTCTCGGAAATAAGCGTATTTATATTTATCGTGCGCCACGAAGCAACTTAATTTTTATTAAAATATAAATGTGTTTATAACAGCAGACGAAAAGGGAGACAGAAGATATTATTTTCATTTAATTTAATGTTGATTTAATCAATTTCTTCCAGTACAATTTTTCAATTTAGATTTCTTGCACCTTTTATCCTATTTAAAAAGTCTAATTTTAGTTTGTTTTGTTGTAAAGAGGATTTCGCAATTTTTTATCGCATTGCAGCGAAACTGTGTTATAGGTTGCTATACTCTATTAATAATTATAATTTAATATACTATATTAATACTTAATAATTATAAATTTATTATTATTCTATTTAAAATTTATTAAATTTATTATTATTCTATTTAAAATTTATTAAATTTATTATTATTCTATTTAAAATTTATTAAATTTATTATATCTATTATTAATACTTAATAATTATAAATTATATTCTATAATTTGGTGCTTTGCAGTAGCAACAAAGTCAGTATTGAACAGTGGAATACCTTTTGTTAAAAAGTATCCAAGCACTTCCATTTAGCAGGAAGCGATAGCGGTTTTCCTCATTGATCACGAATTACCGGGAACCAGACTCCGGAATATGTTAGCATAGCAACCGAAATAACTCACGAATCTGTTGATAATCTGTGCCGAGGTTCCACACTTACGCAAGTAATCAGAGATAACGAGGGAAGTTTAGCTGATTTATTCGATGTTCCACGGACTGCAACGTGACTAACTTCCGCCGGCTGCGGTCTGCAGAATTATTTCTTGTTGTTTCTGCGATTACCTTCGCGGACACGTATAATATAAATCATTATATGACGTCATTCCTGGCTAACAGTGACCGGTCAAGCCACGGGTCTTCACTCCAAAGTCGTTCTTTTGCGAGTCAAATTCGTTTCTCTTTTAAGTCGAACTCGACTTTTTTGTTGATCAAATACAATTTTTGGCAAATCGAAATCATCTTTTTGTAAATGAAATTGACCTGACCGTAAATCAAATTCACCTTTTCGTAAATCCCATATTCCCACTTTGTAGTCAACAGAGTATTATAATGAAAATAAAATTTAAACTAATTATGCTATGATTTAAAATTGTACGTATGGTAACAATGAGAATAAAATATTTATCCAGTATTTATAATTTAATAGTGAGAAAAGTCTATAATGTTTTATTTTAAGAAATTTGACTGTAATCTACAGTGACATGAGTTTCGAATACAAAATTTATATAATAAACAAATAATCATGAAGTAAGTATTCTCGTTTTTAATATAAAGTCACGTTACAAAATGTTATCATCTGAACTTTAATACTACTCATTTATTTTACAGATCATGTTCCCCAGGATCACATAACTTCCCCGGAAGTAACATGATTTCTAAAATAAATGACTACATTTCGATCATCTGCGCTGTTTCCTACAAAATTTTTACCGTTTAAGGAAAATAATCATCGAACTATAGGTAAATAACGATACATTAATTTACATAATATTTTCTATGGGGTTGGATTACCGCATATTCAGCAATTATTCCACCATTTTCGGCTTAAACAATGGTCCGAAGACTCCAGAATAAAATGCAAGAAGTTTGTAAAGTAAAAGCCGCTTAGTTACGGAGTTACAAAGCCGAACATAAGCTCGTATAGAACATAAGCTACGTACTTCTGCGCTGAGAGGCATAAAAATGCACTTATGTCGAAACGATATTTTTCAGAACGGAGTAAACGTTATCTCATCGTATGTTAATGTGACCCCAATGAAACTTTGCATCATTATTATTACATTTTGCGAACATTGCCGCATGATTTGCATAGAAAGTGACCGATTTGTTCTGAGAAGTCGAACCTTTTCTTCGAAGTACATATTGGTACCCAGAGAATTTCGTCTCAGTTAAAAAATGGTCTCAATTAAATCTCTGAATTAAATCTGTTAACGCTCAAATATTAAATTATAATGAATGGAACGTTTTTGTTTCTTTTTATTCGGTCAATTCGAAATTCGATCATGGGGTACTCTGGCTATCTTTTTCTGAAAATAAACCATTGGTACGATGCCTTTTGACAGCAGATCTAATAATTTGCTTCTTCTAATTTGTATAGTATTGCTTTCTATAGTTTATAATGTACTAATATATAACGTACTCGGTTTTTTCATCGATCATGTCCAAAATTTGCTCGCCTTATCTTTCCACATGAAAGTTTTACAAATATTGACTAAATTGCGGCTCTTTATGCAAAATAAAAATTTAATATTTTATTCAATAAATTCTGCATAAAATCCACAGTCTAATGACGAAGATAGAGATTGCAAAAATATTTTCTGCCGTCTAATATGTCAATAATTATCGCGGCAGACGTCCCCGTTCGTTCAATTGAATACTTATTCCCACGACTACCAGGAATCCGAAATCGATGAAACGTTTGCGGATATTAGCTCCGATTGATTATGCGGAGGGGTATCACGTGGCCTGGAATTCCCAGTCGGAGCAAGAAAATCGATTCGATATTGTTCTGTTTGATTTGTTGGTGAATACCGTTCCCGACGCTTCGCGTGCATTGGTTCATTGCGCTTATGCAGTCGTGCATCGGCATTCCTAGGCGTAAACACCTGACAACAAAGTTGAAAGGCCGACCTAGTTGATGCTATCTAACCGCGAGTCCGTGAACAATGGGTCACGAGATACGCATTAACTGCACGCGTGGAACTGGGTATACGCTTTTCTGAATCGAGGTGTCTGTGAATCGGTTCTTGCGGAACGTCTCTCGAAATTCTGGGGAAATGTGCTCGCGACTTGAATTTTCTGCTGCTTTCTAGGTAGAAGCGAAGCGAAAGCTGCGTCACTTCTTACGCCACCGAAGGGCAAATATTTTATCGCGCTTTTGAGGGAACGTAACAAACCGCTGGTGGTTACTCAGACTCTAAATAAATCTTTAAAAAGATCTTTCGCTAAAGCTGTTATAATTTCTTCGCAAAATGATTCCGGAAAAGTTATACAAAATTTTAATTTACACTAGAATTCCTCCTTAACACTTTCGGTTGTCGTGGCAACCAATAATCTGCTATCTATTATTAAGGTATTATTATATAATTTTTTAAATATTAGATACCTTTCGCGATGAACGAAATAAATAAATTAAATACTGTTTAATGCTAATCTTATGAAAATATAAAAATGTTTACGGCCGAATGACCGGTCAGTAAAGTGTTAAAAGAAGCTATACAACAGACTTAAACAATAGATCCAACAAATATCCCATATTTTTGCTAGAAAATTGCTTTATTTGCTTTATTTTCACCATAAGATACACGCTTATGGCACAGTTACGCGCCACCGCATGACAATTTTATTCGACAATTCATTCTGCAAATTATGATAAAAAAGATAAAGTACTATTTTTGTTCAGGCTTCTTTGTTCGCAAATCGAACTTTTTTAATTCGCAGCTACGGTTCGCAAGATCTTTACGGTAACCGTATTCTTCAGTGTCCCAGCAACTTCTCGATTAAAACCCTGAATTAAAATCTTGAAAAGTTTAATGGCTGCTCGTCCGAGGTATTCAAAAGTTACAATTGTAACTTCCAACTGTGATTTTCAACGTTTCTGTCTCAAACAGAACGTTCCGAATTTTTCATTCGGAAGTTTAAATCCCTCGATTTGCATACATTCAGAATTAAATTTTGGAAATGCTTTAGTCGCATCTGAATTAGTAAGCAGTATCCAATTCTAAGCAAAAAATTATTGATTTTTATTAGCCCTAAACCTAATAGCTAGCGAGTAATTTCACATTATTTTTGAAAATTTTCTTCGCTTTCCGCTGACCTGCAAAAATTCTTTAAAAATTTCTTTACAACATTGAATCTCCCACTTGATATATCGCGAAGAAAATGTTCAACAAATAAAGCAAAATTACTCGTTAACTATTAGGCTTGGGACTGATAAAGGTCAATACTTTATTACTTAAAATTCGATATTCCTCCATATCATTGTATAAGAAATATAGAGAAATATAAGAAATATATAAGAAATATAGAGAAATATAAGAAATATATATATAATATAAGAAATATAAGAAATATAAGAAATATATATAATATAAGAAATATAAGAAATATATATTCCATTGAAGAAAAAATCTCCGCAACGGCCCACCTATAAAATAATAAATGCACTACATACTACCCCTTTAAATCACGCAACATTTATATTAAAAATTTGTTGCCCAATGCATATCTTTCAGGGTGCGCAAGTTGCGCGGACCGCTCTATATACTCGCTCCACGCAAATAAATAAAAAAATCCGCCGATTCGGGAGACCCGTGCGCGCTAGTTTGAAATTTATTCTTGCCGAAGTTCCATCCAGACAGTATTAAACATTGAATTTGCATCGGAACGGACTGTTCCGGTG
>CM052162.1:14216540-14269828 GCA_028455555.1 Augochlorella aurata | reverse complement strand
TAAAAATTTGTTGCCCAATGCATATCTTTCAGGGTGCGCAAGTTGCGTGGACCGCTCTATATACTCGCTCCACGCAAATAAATAAAAAAATCCGCCGATTCGGGAGACCCGTGCACACTAGTTTGAAATTTATTCTTGCCGAAGTTCCATCGAGACAGTATTAAACATTGAATTTGCATCGGAACGGACTGTTCCGGTGGCCGTGGAATCGATTCTCGACGCTGGTGCGGGGGAGTAAGAATCGAGCGAGCGTCGGAATCAGACATTAATTGCCAGTTTTGCAATCAACGTGTCACGTTATTTGTGTCGTCGCGACGAATATCGTCCCACGTCATCTCCCAGAAGAGTCGCATTAGAATATAATTTCCAGAGTTGTGCAAGTCGCGGCGCTTATTGTCCGTTTAAACGGACTCGCAGCGAGCGAATCGGTTCCACGTCGATGAATACCACGTTCCCCTTTTCACGATTATTATTACTATTCTATGAGCGGAATAAGCCTGTTTCGAATAAAAGGATAGCAACAGCCTCGTTTAGATCCGCAGCGCCTACGTTCGAGTTAATTTGTTATTTCGAGATCATTTTTAACGTCAGTTTATGTTTCGGTAACTCCTTACTGTACTTTGACGAGCCTAACTCGTGGTGGCGAGTTTTAGTAATAACCTGTTATGACTGCTAGTCCATTTTTTAAAGTGGAATTGTAAAATGTGAAATTTATTTCTCTTTCCAGCAATATTTAAGCATTCGTGTAAATTTAGGTGTGCAACAAATGCAGATCGTTTTTCTCTTCGAAGAAATTGTTAGATCGAAAAAGATCCAGTTATTGTTACTGTGAAGATGATAGTATGGCAATAGGCTAATTAATATCAGCGGAAATTTTACAAACGTTCCCATATAACGAATTTGGTTATACAAATTGCAACAAGAAAAAGACATACTATAAGCAAATCATAAAGACGTACGAAATAGAGATATAAAACGACATCGATTGTAAGTAAATAATAATTTTAAAAATTTCAGACTTCTCGAAATATATTGTTAAACAGTAGAGGTATAAGACTAGTAATACAAATTTTAAAAAAATATTATTATTTTTAAATTAACTTTTGAATTTAACTTTATAAATCGTTCGAAACTTATATGGCGTAAAAAATCGATGTTTCTTTATATTTTTCAATTATGTGGATAACGTTTTATACTAAATCGAAAGTTTGTTGTATTTTGACATTCATATACTCTACTTTATTTATTTAGATTTATTTAAATATATGGCGTAGAAGTTAATAATTATACTAGTGTCGAATACTTTTGGGAGTCATTGTATATTAAATACTGTATATGATAATTTAGTGTTTAACAATGGTGTCGAACAGTGCAATCCGTTTTGTTAAAAAGTATAGAAGCACATTTGGAGAAAGTGATGAATACACTAAGGAGACTGATGGCATTAGCAAATTGCTTGGCCAAGTTAGATAAGCTTCAGACAACGACAGGAATTGTAAGGTAAAAGGCTTGAATAGAAAAGGACACGTGGTATACAGTCTAGGACAAAATTAAGTGCAAATAAAAACAACGTAGTTTTTCCAAGAATTATATACTTAACTTATATACTTATATAATTTGTTATGTATATCGTTATACAGATTATTTCTCGAATAATAATTATATAACGAGCAACATTTTTTCTTCAACCTAATCAGGAGGAAAACGTTTCGTATTTGCATGATCTAATGAATCAACAACACGCGTCATTGCGAAGAAATATTACAAATTGAAAATTCTCTAGAAACATTACAAAATTTCTATCATGTTTAAACGTTTCACAGACTTGATGTTTAAAGTCCGTTTGCAACAATTCGCTGCAACTTGTCGTACGACTTCTGTTGACGTTTTATTAAGCATTGAATGCAAAATGCGTTTTACAGTCAAATAAATCGCACCACTGAGTTTTTATAAAACTCCAACATCTTTCTAGACAGTTCGAATTGCACAATTTTTCAGGTCAAACCAATGCACCATTCACTGTATCGAGCGAAAGCGTTCCTTAAAAAATGAATATAATCCACTTCGAAAGTTCGAAAGCGCGGGCTTTATTTTCACATAACAGTTTCGATATCGAAAATCTTTCTCCGAAAACGAGAATTCAGCGTCGAGATAAATGCTGGCGGCACTGCGTACATTCGAAAAATCATTATAGCCCGGCCGCTCGCGCTGTAAGTTTATTTTAACCCGGCGGCCAGATAATGGACAGACATTCCAAGAGCGGCGGAACAAAACGGAAATAAAATACTCGGGGCGCGTCGACGCGGCCTTTTCTTTGTCTCTCTTATTTTCCGCGCCGGTTTTCCCTCTCTTTCGAAATCACGTTGCGGACAAAAATAGATTCGCCAACGCATGAAAGTCGCGCGATCGATGGTCTTTGATCTCGTTTTTTCTTCGCCTTGATTAGATCCCTTTGATGCGCGCATAAATACCGGCGCGAGGGGTCGTTTGATATGATAAAACGCAGGTTATCGCGGCCGTTCCTGAGCGAACGAGATACCGGAGCCTTCCCGCGGGCTTAATTTCCATAAAACTCGCCGGCGATCCCATGAATCTAGTCTAATTCATAGACGGGACTGTTTACGAACTCGACCCATTTCTTCGGAGCTTCGTCGCGATTTTCGCTCCACTAATTGTGATCTTCAATTTGAAAAATGGTACTTCGCTCGCGGAATGGCAGAATAACGCCGGTTTTAATCCCTTAGCTGCGGCCCCGCCGCAACAGAGAGCCATCTGCTCGCAATATTCATATGCCGGCTGACGATGCGTTGTTTCAATAAAGAATAACTGAAAATTAAAAAAGGAGAGATGTCGGAACGCCTCGTGATATTTAGCTGCTTCAGCAATTACTCGCGTGTATCGGCTGCGCGCTCGTTTTTATAAATGAAAATAGACAATAATTGCAGAAAAAACATTGGAACGCTACGCGATATTCCGCTGCTTCGGCAATTACGCACGTTTTAAAATTAAGCGTACGTATGCGTATGCGTTGTTACAATAAATAACAAATAGGAACTGGAGGAAGGTGCGTTTCGTGATATTCACATTTTTTCTGCAATTATTCGCATGCTGAATGGTAATGAGGAAGAAAAAATGGAATTGTTGTAGTAATTATTGTTGCAGAATTTATTGGTGTGTATAATAATAGATTTAGTTTTATGATTTAGTATTATAGTGTTTGGAGACAGTGAAAATGTATAATTCAGATTTCTACGATCGAATTATGTCATTTTTCTTTTTATATTCATTTTATATTTTTATTTTCTTTTTATATTCATTTTATATTTTTATTTTCTTTTTATATTCATTTTATATTGGATTACAATGAAAAATAGAGTTCTCTAAAGCTCATAAAGGCTTTGTTTCTATGATAGACAAAATGGTCTCATCACATTACACTAAATCGACTCGCATTTTTCGTGATTTTCGCTTTATTATTGGAGTGATTGCTATCTGCAGAAATGAAACGCATGGTCGAGCTACCATTGCTGAACCAAAATGAACGAAGGTGTCATAATTTGCTCGGTCGAATTATTATCCGTGAGTGAATACTGATCGAGAGTGACGAGAAGGCGAGGCATCGGTATTTAAGGCCTATACAGTCATGCTCAAAGGCCGGATGTACCGACACACGCAATTGATTTCGTAAACGCACTTGAAAATAGGCGAGGAAACCGGAATGGCTTTGTGAATCACGCGGACCTTCTCGCACGTGTTGAAATCATCAAGTTTCTATCTTCGAATAATAGTTCAGCGAAATATATAAACATATTGCAATTTTCAATGTTTAGCGACGGTCCATTGGTCATCAATCATGATCGCATTATTTCTTAGCACTGCTTCACGCCAGAATTTGCTCCCACATAGTAAATAGCGCTGCAATTATTCATTATTAACATTATTATTTAATTCATATTTCGTTACTTTCCTTTATTTATTATTCACTATAATTATATTAAATAATTACAAATTAAGAAAGTGAAATCTGCTGACATAAGCAGAGGTCAGTTTTCTTTAATTTTTCAAAAGCTATGCGATTTTCCTAGAACCTGACCTACCCCGCCACAAAGTAGACATTTCTAGCTTCAATTTATGCTAACTCGCATAAACAACATGCTACAGAAACATAGCTTAAAATCGATCCAAAGTTCCGCTTCGAAATCTGATAATTTTCTTTAAAGTCATACGTACACCATAAAACGTCTGTACCCCATAGAAAACTTTGATTCGCAGTACAATAGAGTCAGCGATAGTGCACGGAGCAGCAGAAAATTGACGTTCCCATTCTTCCCGTGGACTCTTGATACAAGAACCTTGATTGAATCAAAATCTACGTCGATATCTAAATCGACATCGCGCGATAAAGAACGAACAAGCGAAGTAAATGAAACGAGTCTGAGCCCATCGATTTCCCGGTTTCCTTGAAACCGGCGCGGCCGACTTCTCCGTCGGAAATCATCCTTGAACTTCGAAAGGGATCGAAACGGTCCTACAGTCGCATGGCCGAAGTATAATTCACCGAACTTCCGAAGGCAGGAGAGATTTTGCCGGCGGTGCCTCGTGATTCCGGGGCGAGGGGTTGCGCCGGTGTCACCGGAAGGGATTGAACAGGGTATAAGGAAACAATCGGCATAGAAATAGGTTTGTCGCCGGCGAGTTAGCATGCAAATTGTTGCGTGCGCTCGGTTAGCTCGACGGCCCGTGAAGTTATGCGAGCCTGTTCGATCCTTACCTGGATCTCCGAAGGCACTCTGTCGCATAAGATTTTTCGCTATCGATCGGTCGGCTCTATTCGTGACGAGATTTTACGATACCGAGAATCGGCCGTGATTCGAAAACAGAAATGCGCTTTGGCAAATTCTGCTTGAGCGACGACGATCGAGGTTTTGAAGTGTCGAATCCTTTCTGCGAAGTGGACGAATGGAACGCGTGACGCTATAGGAGACAATTTCGCTGAATTTCGACTTCGTGCGTCCCTTAATCGTGGTTCACAGGGTGGAAGCTTTATAGAAAAGCTTTCCAAAATTTATGGAAGATTTGAATTTTCCGTCATTTGCGCGGTAAAAAGCTGCCTTAGCAAGCAAGAGAGCGTGATAGTTGACAGTTTAGGATTATTAAAAATGGATCGCTGCATGAAAAAACAACAATAATGATTTATTTGAAAAATAATAAAGGTTTGGAACAGTGCTTTAACGTCGTCAACTATGAAGAGATTAATTAAAGAATTTAGAGAGACTGGATCAATCAGCGACCGCCTAGATCATGTGATTTGACGGGGTTAGACGACATATATAAATAAACTAAAATAAATGGTCACATGCCAATATCTACTCTTAGCAACCTTATGGTCCTGTAAGGGTTAAAGCCTCGTTTCCAGATGCCAGATAAAGAGTACCGAGAAGTACACCATAGTGACCACGGTCAGTGACGTTAGAATGTGAAAAAAGGGGGTTAGCCGTTCGCGGGTTTCGATCGAAAAGCAATTAACGTGGCGCTAAAGGTGCAACGAGACGTTGAACCCGTCCGGATCGCAGATTGCCTTTGTGATTAAACAAAAGTGGGTTAATGCCGTGTGTCGGATTCGCGCGCATCCGTAATGACGTTGACATCCTGGATACCCCGCCCCTGCCCCGCCATTAAGAGAACAATGCCCTGTACCATGGATCGTTCATTAACGTGTTTCTGTGTCTCCTTTTTTTCGGACCGGCGAACAATCGGTACTAGGCGCAGCCATCTTTTAATTGTACGAAGCCGTGCCCTTTTTCGACCTGGTACTTGACCCGACGCATCCGGAGCACGCGTCCACGTACCGCCGAGATGCTTCCTGCTCCGAGCTCTCTCCGCGCACGTCGATTTCCCGAATCGTATTTTTCTCTCCGGATTGTCGGAAACCTTTCGAATCCACCCGGAGTCTTCTCGAGATCTTCCGGTTTCGTTTATTTTCAAACTCGGCGTGCTCCTCTTTGAAGCTTCCATTTTCTATTAGCGACGACGGACTATCCGATTACCGGGAGGAAGTCCTTCATTCTCGAAATACTGAATATCTCTCGAAAATGTCTTTTGATCTTTCCAAGCTGTGCTGTTGGATTGGTACACCTTTGCCGGATACAAGCGGCCTTTGCTGGACTGCGAATCGAACTCGTAGTATCATCGATTTCGTGACCTCGTCGGTGTTGTATCTTTGCGTTTTATCGTGATGGGAGCCGTGCATTATTCGAAGTATTATTCCAAATAACGTGTTACTTTACTTATAATTACTTCGTAATTATTTCCATGCCTGTGATTACTTTTGAAATAACAATATCTGAAATGTTATTGCAAGTAACGCGTTTCTTGTTCGAGGATTATGTGAAATGATTGTTTCAAATAATTATTCGAGATAACTGTGAAATTCTGCTCGAAGATTGTACGATGCTCTAATTATGGGTTTTGAAATTCAAAAACTGAGTTATGTTGACTTTCTGTTTCCAGATAAGCTGCGTTTTAAACAATGAAGTAAATAAATCGTAAGATTCAAGGAACGACAACAAAGAATTTAAATATTGATATCGTTACTGCATTAAACTGAAATAACAAATGTCTAATATTTTTTCTTATTTATTAAATTCCTTTATGGCATTATTTAGCTTTACAAATACATAATTGCAAATACAACACATAATATAATACAGTCGAATGCGTGGATTTCGATCTTTGGAGGAAAAGTGAATACGAACTTCGACGTTCTTCGCATACTAGCATTTACAGAGGATTAAAAGCTTAAGTATAGATCTAATTAATTCTTATTTATCTAAATGCTACATTTTATATACGAGAATTTAAAAAACGCCTGATATTGCCACGTAAAACCATTAACACTGAAGCCACCGCGGTCAAAACGAGCGTTTCCTTATTTTGCAATTCTGCAAAATTTGGTGACCCTTCCGTGCAAGACGCTAGAACAGATAATAATAAATAAGTCTAAATAATACAATAGATAGTATATTAATATAATAATAATAGAATAGAATAATAGAGTAATAATAGAATAATAATAGAATAATAGTAGAATAATAGTAGAATAATAGAATATAATAGAATAATAATAGAATAATAGAATATAATAGAATAATAGTAGAAAATAGAATATAACAGAATAATAATATAACAGAGAATAATAAATAATACTTGCTCCAATAAGATATAGCAAATCCAGAATAGCAAAATAAAGAAACAGTCCTTTTGACCGCGGTAGTTTCAGCATTAATAGCAAACAGACAGTCCCGGCAATTATATAATATAATCGGAAAACAATGCACTTCCTCCGGAATCAAGATTTTCAAAAAGCTCGCAGAACGTCGAGCACGTCACTGGCTTCGATTAACTACTTTCTCGCAGGGGTGGCGGACTATCGATTGCTCCGGCCACGCAGCAGCCTCTTCCCCTTGGCATTCCCGTCGGGAGCCGAGCGGAGGGATTTCCGCGCGAGAATCACGCGTCTCGCAGAGAATAATGCCAGCTCTCCTTTTAATCGGGCGCGCGTTATGCACAAGACGCAGCCTTTTCTCCGCGTCGACACTTGACCCACTGGGTCCAGGGGAACACGTCCGCGTTCCAGCGAGACGTCTGCGTCCCGGGAATCGTGAACTGGCTTTCTAACCCGATTCCTAACCCTAACCTAAACTCGGTTATGTCAAGGAAGGTTGCCCTGATATGTGCAAATGATTATTTTTGTGACCGAGGCAGAGGCCGGACCAAATTATTAAATGAGATGGATTTGATGTTAAATGAATTTAAAGAAGCTGTTGTTTCATATTTTGTATTATTGTAATTAGAAATAGTAATATTGATTTTAGTATTAGTAATTTCTTAATACTAGTTATTAATTTCTTTTATTGATAGGTAAAAAGAATTTTTGTTTACAGTGTAAACTAGACAAAGTTTAAATACGTGGATCTATGCTTCCGGAATTATTCTATAGTAAAAATTATAATATTTTATATTTCTTTCCATATTTTCTTAAAAGATTAGATTCTTGTTACTTGCTATTTAATTTAATTATAAGAATATAATAATAGCAAAATATAGTTGTGCGAGTAAAATGAATAAATTCGAATACAATTAATTTTTACATTATTGTTTAAAACCACAGGTTAGAAACGGTTATTTACATAATTTTTACCAAGCTCTAACTAGCCATTGCTTTACAAGGATAACAAGTTTGTATTAATCTAGACCTCCTGCCATCTTCATCATAATGTCCTCATAATTTCAACGTCTATTAAAACAAGAAATTGGGAAATCGGTCATTTAGCCAACTTGCTAAATTCAGCGTCAAGAACCGATTACAGCAAGTTCTTATCGGGTTATCTGGGTTACCTCTGGCGATGTAGTAATCGATTGCCAAAACTGCCCGGGTTACAGGAATCATTGAGAACCGAGTCCGACACGAGTTCTACGTTTTTGATCTCTGGTCACGAACACGAGCCCGATCCGGAGTCCGGTTCCGATCCCGAGCCAGAGCCCGGCGATGGACGTCGCGGCACGCTTGAATATGCATCGCGTAACACGGCATTCAAACGATTTTCACCTTCCGTGCGCATCGGAGGCGCCACGCCGCGCCTTTGCACCTTTCCAGCTCGGTGGCTCCTCCGCCTGCTCTGCCCTGTGCCAGCCGAGAGCCGTCCAGAAACCAGCTTACGGTGCCCAACGGCGAGAAGTCGGGAAACAAAACGAGATTTCCGGTTCGCAAACTGCCCTCGCTGTCGCTGCCGACTGCGCCGATAAACCTCCCGGTGATCCAACTTGCGCCGATAACGACCGCCCCCGATAAATTTCGGGGACGCGATTACGATTTATATTTTAACGCTTTGCACCTTTATCGTCGCGGCGCTAATCCTGGCCGTGTGTCATGGGTTCATTGATTAACGACCGGTTGTAGGGCTGGGATCAAGCGCACCGTGTTCTCGCTAATTCGAGGCAATTTTCATAGTCGGACGTGTACGCGTCTGCACCGAGGAGCATAACTGCTATAGCACCGCACCCGTTTTTGGGTATTTCGGACTTCTGGATGGGAATATAGAAAAGTTGATTATATCAGGTGAAAGGGTAGGATGAATAATAAACTGTTACTAAATCTATAGTAAAACTGGTGATATTATTTATAAAAGTAATTGTTTGGAGTAACACGATGACAGGTTATTTAAACATTTTTAATCTTTGTAATTGTGTAAAGAGGCTTATTATTAACTTGAATTTCAATTTTTGAAATTGAGTGATTTATAGAATGATTTGGGTTTAATTTATATATTTATGCAATAATAATATAGAATAAATAAATTTTGAAGTTTTTTGATATGCTTGCGTAAGCTTCGTGTATCCAAATCGAGGTAAAAATCCAGGAAATTATGATCGTGATTATGGTTTCAGCGACTTCGAGTGGTAATATAATGGTAGACGAAAGTGTAACCTAAATAATGCAAAAATACAATGAAAACGTATGAAAATGCTTATAAAAAATTCTAAACTAAGCCTAATCAATTTCTAAACAATCTACTATTTTTTCATAAATGTTTCGATAGGTATTTTCATAAACTTCTCTCCGAGCTACCAAATAATATTATATGGATGTAATAGATTATATCGTAGATAATCTAAGATAAATCTTGGAGAAATTTGAATACCTAGGATGGAAGAATGATAGTTCCTAAAATTGAGGGAAGACATCGTAGGATCTCCATTGCTGTACCCTGCAAGATCCACGGCTAGCCATCAATCCATTGGAGTGAATCGTTCCCTCGGGGGTATACTTGTGTGAGAAGATAGCGAGGACTATGATTTTTTGCTTTTCGCGATAAACCAGACACCCTTGCCTGGGACACGAGCTGGCTGCTACTGATGAATCCGCCAGCTGGATCCAGATAAAGTGTATCGTTCTTCTTCATGCTGTCTTGAGCTTCTGACCTCATTTGTCCCATTGGTCGCTACGGAACACTGACGTATCGAACCCAGGGAAAGCTTGGTATGAAGAGAATCTTATGTAGATCTAATGCAGATCTAAAAACAATGACTTTTTTAATAGATCAATGATATAAAAAATCTCTCGAGGAACTTCATTGTTAAAAAGTGTAGAGACTTGAAACTCCGACTTTGAAAAAATCATGATTTTATGGCAGCTTAAAATTAAGCAGTTGCTCAAAGATTAACAATTCTTCGGCCAAAAATTACTGATGCTTGAATTTTGCTGTAAATTATGAATGAAAATCAAGTATTGAATGATATACGAGTCAACGAAGATTAATAATAAATACAGGATAATGCAAAGATTAATTCCAAAAATATA
The DNA here is from genome assembly GCA_028455555.1 of Augochlorella aurata. Taxonomy (NCBI): domain Eukaryota; kingdom Metazoa; phylum Arthropoda; class Insecta; order Hymenoptera; family Halictidae; genus Augochlorella; species Augochlorella aurata. The sequence goes on along the minus strand of CM052162.1, from coordinate 14,259,468 downwards.
TATTAGATTAATATTATATATTGTCAATTATTAAGGAAAAATTTTAACCGGAAGTCATCCAAAACCGAAAGTTATGGATTATATGTAAATAATAATAGCAATAATAAAATACTAAATATACAGGTACCCATCAGCAATTCGTATAAATAATCATCATATGGAACGTTTATTTTGAAAGGGGTGCAAATCCATCTTTTATTGTTTCGAAAAAATTGAAGGTAAATTATAAATCAATTTAAAAATATAAATTAATGTTATCAAGTCTAGAGATGTTTCTACTAATTTATCAATGTGTAATAATTAAAAAATAAATTTATTATTTGTTCTGCATTGTTTTGTAACATCATAGTAACCCTGTGGCGTGTACAAGGAGTTCTTTTTTCGTAATGCCCACCATCTACGCCTATAGAAATTGGACTTACACCACTTTCATAATCAACTGCAATTTCACTTATTGGTCAATTTTAAATTGAGCAAAGCATTGACATTTCTAAGATATTAAATGTTAACTAGTTAGAAATAAAAAGTTCACACAAAATTAATCACAAATTATGCGATATCTCGCTTCAAAAAAATATTTTAAGGCAAGCTTCTTTGAAATCGCGTGCCGTGTTAACAATCATCAAAAATAAGAAAAAAATCCTATCACATTGCGACTGAAATATTCAATTAACTGTCTACATAGCATTTTTTAAATAAATTTCGCCTCTGAACCCACGGTGCGAAGCAGCCGTCGCAGATCGGACGGAATAAATCCAATTTGCGACGCCCTTGGAGAATCAATAGCTCGCTCGATACTCGCGAATTAGCGCTTTAGTTTCTTCGCGTCGTCGACGTCGACGACGAGTAATTCGCGTGACGTGCAGCGGCGTTAGATTACGGAGAAGAATGATCCTCTCGACGAGTCGAGGGAGGCTGGTGTCCTAGATGAGGAACCGAGAGTGTCAGTCAGCCGGTCAACAACCCGCCTCCTTGGAAGCGACGCGGGTATCGCGTGCCTTCGCCCATTAACCCGATTAATCGCGGGCTCGTTAATTCCCATTCCGCGGCGCTTCTGATCTGCGTTTCGCCATATCTTCCCGTTTCCATCCCGCGATCGGCCATCTTCTTCAATGAGCGAAGATCCGCTCCGTCCGGTCCGAAGTCTTTCGACTCGCTTCGTCGACGCCTGATCCGCAACAATTGACGGGGTTGCTGCAATAGCCTCCAATTTCGGGCAATTCCAGCGAATCAACGAAAAATCGAGCACTGTGCCATTGTGGTCTACTAATTTTAACCCTCTGCCCTCGATGTCTACTCTTATACGTAGGTTCGCTTATAATTTTGTTCAGAATTCGCTTATAATTTGCTTAGAATTCGCTTAGAATTCGCTTATAATTTCGCTTAGAATTCGCTTAGAATTTCGCTTAGAATTCTCTTAGAATTCGCTTAGAATTCTCTTAGAATTCGCTTAGAATTCGCTTAGAATTCGCATATAATTCGCATATAATTCGCTTAGAATTCGCTTATAATTAAAGCTTAGGATGAGAAAAAAATTCAAGTTACTTTAAATGACGGTTTTAACCCTTTGCACCCGGAGCCATTTTAACCTGAAATAATTTTTCTGGCTATTATAATGGTATTTCCATTTTATGCAACGAAGTGCATTTTATACATATGAAATTGATTCTTGCGAGTCGTGCCAACAATTTCACTTTTAGCAATTTTTTAAATCTAAACTTTAGTATAAAGTTAGTATAATATATATTTAGTTTAGTATAAAGTTAGCACAAAGATTATTTTCGAACGCGATGTAGCAATTCTAATGGTGCCTCAGAGTCACCATTCGAGTGCAAAGGGTTACTAATATCTATAATAATGATTTTTATTGCAACCACTTTCTATACCTGTTGCAATTTTACTAGGATGTTGAAATAATTCTAATGTCATCTCCTATGATCAATTTTAACTTTCGATTCTATGATCAATTTTCGCTTTAATTAATTAAATCGCTTTGACTTTGTAAAAATCTTGACGGTCAATCGTCGGCGCTGAACGTGTTAAAAAGCCAGTGAAAATGTTTTCTCGAATGCTTCTGCTTATCGTAATATTATGATAAGAGGACGTGTCCCGAATATCGAGATAAGAGTTGAACAGTAGATACGCTATCTCTCGCGACGCTGTATAAATAAATTGTTCTTAATGTCTCAGTCGACAGAACGTCATCGATCCATCGATTCTCCACCCGTAGAGTCACAAGTCCATACCGTTCCGTGTTCAGGACTCGTTTCATCCTTGTTCCCCGCTGTAAATTCATTTTCAAAGCGGAACGCAGCGCTGGCCGGTGTCTCGCTAACCCTAGACCGGGGGGTAGGTCTCTTTTGAATAATGAAAGCGACGAGAGTGAGTACTTTGTCTCGGGTTATCAGAGTAGAATGGAATCGCGGGCCCTGCTATCTTCGCAGAGAAAAACCGGGGTGGAAAGGAAAACATCCGGAAAGCTGGGGAAACAGGAAGAAGGGGAAACGTGATAGAGCGGAGTCTTGAATCGGAGACAGGTTCTTCAGCTGGGCTTGCTTACCTACACGTGTCTCAGCTTCCTCACTTGTCTGGTGTATTAGTTAATTCGTTGTGGTTGCAGTATCATGATTCGAAGCAGAAATTACTTTTCTGTAGAATCATTTTGTTTACTGGAATTTCTTGATGGGAATACCGTCCTCTTTTATCACATTATCCTAACTAGCATGGGTGACATATGACTACAAAATGAATAAAATTTAATTTAATTTCATATAATAAAATATAATTTCGATAAAATTATTTTTAAAGAAGTGGAAACAAATAACATGAAGTGTGCAGAATAATTCTAGCTTTGCTTGGAAGGTAAAAGGTACGTGATCATCCAAATATTCATCCTGGAAGAATAATTTCGTAACGATAATATAGTTTAGCAAGACAAAAGAAAAAATAACAAAATCACTATTTATAAGTAGATTCTGTATCTGTGAAGCACAAGAAAATTAATAAAAAATACTAATGTATTTCGTACATGTTTATATGACATAATCTTCTAATTGTTGAAAGCAAGTTTTGCCTCGCTCCAAGTTTTCTGTGGTGAACGGTAAAAATAAAAATTTCCAGGATCATTAGCAGTCTACTTACAACATTGGGATATAAATCAGTTTCTCATAAACAATTCATATCTCCATTTGCACCGCAAAAGAAAATATCACAGTGATTTAAAAGAAATCCGACGTCCCTGCACTTGTCATCTTTTAAAGTTGGTCACAACTAAAATAAACCTTTAAAAAAGAGAGCACGAAGAAGTTGTACATCACACGATAATAATCAAATTCACCTAGAAACCCTAGAATAACCGTCTCCCTCCCCATAAAAAATAAAACAATTTTCGCTAATCGCGATCATCTAAATGGAACTCACTCAGCAAAATTTGACGCGAACAGTGAAACGTCGACTATCCGTAGAAAGAGACAGGCGTCATCTCAATTATTCCAAAGATCTATAATCTTAAATAATCTACGAGCAGATCGAAATCAATTATGATACTTGGCAGCAGAGCAGTTTCCCAAGAATAGACTACCCAAGCGAGCTTTCTAAATTCGGAGCGTCATCGGAACGGCGTCCGATTCGGAACCAAAGCGGTTCCCGCCGTCAAAGAAAAATTAATCAAAGAGGTAAACAACCGGGAAGCTATTTCGACTGTCTCCGGCATCGTCGCGGGTCTAGAATTCGCCATTGCCACGGAAACAACTTGCGCCGTCGGTCTCTATATTAAGAGATGCCTCGGCATTATTCGACCCGGCGTACGGATAGTCCAGATATTTCCCATAATTGGATAATACATTCTGATGGAATAATTTCAAACATCGCGCGCATTTCCAGATCGCCGGACCGATGCCACGATAGGACGGCGCGCATTCTTGAAATCAAACCGTCGTGTTCGTCGATCGGTGAAATCGAATTATTTAAATAGCTTTCATTGAGCGATTCTCGCTGCCAAGCTGTATCGATCCGAGTAAATTATCGTGCTTCGTTTAACCGATTTATTCCTATCCGTGTATCCGTTTTTTTTTTCTTTCGAGCGACGGTCGATTGGAGTTCTGCGAGAATAATCGTTCTTTAAACGAAACGAATTAAACTGTAATTGCTGAGCTTTGGGAGCTCCTTTTTTTATTAAAAAAGCCTTGCAGCAGCTCAGCATTGTGTCAGCTAAATATTTGAGCTAAATAAAGTTGAGCGTAAATTTTTAGTACTCTGAAAAATTGTACAGAAAAGTGTCGATATTGTTGTTGAATTGTAAAATGATTTTATATACGTGTGAGAAGAGCTGATTGGAATACTACTACGTATATTACAGGTGCTATTAACGATATATTTACAGATCACTATAAAAAAAAGGCATATATTTATTATTATATTATATCATATTACTATAATCGTATGACATTATATTATAATATCAGTATAATATGAGATTATTATTAGCGTAACCCAGAATCGCAGAGACGTAAGTCACATCTTCGAATATTTTTACCTGCGCCATAACATAATATTAAAAATCCAAGTGAAATAAATGACAATAATAAATTTTACCAGTAAATAATAACACCCTTTGTTCCTCGTTATAAGGAGAATGTGACTCACGCCACTCTAATACTAACCCGCTCATATGTATTCAATGAGACTTTGTTGAATAAAATCTGCATAAATGTAACTAAATCATTTCAATAATTGCAAATTGAAGAATTTTGCACATGTAAAACTTACGCGAACCTAGAGTGTTGAACTTGGCAGCGAGCACAAAAGCGGCACGCGTTTTATGAAAAAATAAATAATTATGTTCCCAAGTCCGAAATAGTTTAGTGGTTTCCGATGAAACATTCGAGAAACTCGAGCGTACACGTATTCCCGTGTGAATACGTGCGTGAACTCTGTTCAAGTTATTTATACCAGAATCTGTCTGAACCCTAGCCTGGGTTAAACCGAACGAAAGCTTCGACGGGCCTGCGAGCGCCGTGCTTCGTGTATTTTAATGCGGATTAACCCCCTTTTCCGGAGAAACTGCTTCTGCTTCGCGATCGCTTTCTTTTCTTCCTTTTCTCCCTCTTACGTGATTCACGGCAAACAGACGACTAATATTAGTTTTCCACGAAATTAGGAGAGCCGGCGTCGAAACGAGTCGACTTTTGCTACGATTGCAGAACGATCGCGTTCGCGACGAAAAACTGTAAGGGTTGGGCAAAAGATTAATCGGAGGATAATGATTATTATAATTCCTATAATTATAAGTGCAATTATTATAATTATATATCATAATAAATATATATAATAAGAAGAAAGTTATTATATATAATATGAAAGTTATTCAACTGAAACAGCACATGCATAAATTTATGTTACACAATTAATTATACAATTCGAAATAGCGAATTGATATACTAGAAATTTCAATTTTATTTTTAGGTAATTATGAAATAATTATGAAATTTTGGGGATCGTTGTAGCAGAGAAAGTTATTCAAGGTAAATGAAACAGCACATGCATAAATTGATATTAAATTATTAACAATATTACTTGTGTTATCGTTCCCGTAACGACAGAGATCGTACTATCACTGTATTTTATCAATTAACAAATAGCACAGTTTTCTTAGAACAAGCCTACGCGAGGGCGTCTCTAAAACAGCTCTCATTTCCGCTAGCATTGTACGCGCGACATAGAATTTGTTTGAAAAATTTAAATTGGAAGATCGCACACAATAGGCACGTGAAATTACGCTTTCATTCATGCTGCGCAGAAGCACTCGCGTCCGATGACTATCATTGAGAATCAACCACGCACCCCGGAATAATGAATGAAAGCTCGACGCATCCGAAAAAAAGCAGGAAGCTGATCCCGAACTGTAAATCGGCTTCGCTTCCGGTTCTCGCCCTCGCCGCACGATGATTTTCTTCCTGATTTTCGCGCGCGTTGCCCCGAATGATTTCGTTCGATGTCAGCAATTATTAATAATTGCAGGCTGCAGCGTGATTGCGGATCACTCGTTTCCAGCATAAGTGGATCGTGCTGTTAACTGCGCGTGAAAGCCGCCGAACCGAGAAATCGATTGGCGTATTTGGGATACCGACGCTGCCAAAAATGTATAAGACGGTGATTAAAGAGAAAATTAATGTTCTGGATGAAACGATGACAGCTCGTCTCGTTTCGCAATGGTGACGGAGAGCATTCGACAGATCAAGATCTATAGAAACACGACTGGATCTAAGCAGTTAATCGTTATCGAAGAAACAAAAATTGCTCGCGTCAACGAGTTGCGAAAATTTGAGTACTTATTTTTCATAATTCGTTTTTGGAGGCACCGAAATATGCTAGATACAATTGCTTGTAATCTATTAACCCTTTGCACTCGAAGGCATTTTAACTGTAAATTTAAACTTACTTTTCTAGCTCATAGTATTCCCATTTGTGCAAGTGCAAATGCAAAGTACGCTCTTTATGCACATGAAATTGATTCTTCTGACTCATACTAACAGTTTTGCTTGTAACAACTCTTGAAATCTAAATTTTTGTTAGCATAAACATTATTTTGGAATGCGATAAAACAATTTTAATGGTGTCCCAGAGTCACCACTCGAGTGCGAAGGGTTAATTGCTGTGGCAGACGGACTTCGCTTTCTTGAAATTTGGCTTTCAAGAGAAAGCCGCTTCCAAGATAATTCTCATCAGAATTCTTCTTCTTTACTTAACGTTCGCAGTGTGAAAGGAACAAGTGCACAGTTCAAGAATGCAGAACACTGATCTTATGGCTTTGCGGTCTGGTAATGGATATCATTTCTTAAAGGTCGCCCACTAAGAAGAAGTCGGGACCAGAGAACGCAAAATTCACTTTGTACGTTGTTGTAACAGCATGTCGTAGAAGGGGACATTTATTCGATTTCTGGCAATTAATTCTGCACACTTTGTTATGCGAACAGGAAAGATTCAAATATTTAGGCTAGTCTAGGTTAATTACATATCAAGACAAACCCTTGCGCAGAGGAGCCAGTTAGCATGGAAGGGTTGATTTCGTCTAACTGCTTGGATAGGTCTATTAACCCTTCATTATTATTATTATTATTTGTTTGTATTTTTACATAAAATTAAAACATATTATTGTGTTACATATAGCACGAAAGGGTTGATTTCGTCCTTGAAATAAACAGCGAGCAAGCGCGAAATACAGCTAACTGCTTGGATAGGTCTATTAACCCTTCATTATTATTATTATTATTATTATTTGTTTGTATTTTACATAAAATTGAAACATATTATCGTGTTACATATATCTAAACTTTAAAAAGTTAAAAAATTTAATCTTAAACATATTCTTGCATATTACTGTTCGTGCAACAAAAATTAATTCCGACCAGCATAACACCGACCGCAAAAAGTTACACATTTATGAAAAATGTCACTTATTTTACGTCTACAAGCAAACTAAAACAAATAGTTACGTACTAATATTTATTCTTAGCAACCTTAACCCTTATATCCTGCAAGGGTTAGCCCTTTGCACTCGAAGCCGAATTAACTTAAAATTTAAAATCGCTATTTTGACCCACGATTTTTCCATTTTATATGACCTAGTTCATTTCATACATACAAAATTGAATCTTTGTGACCCACGCAACAGTTACGATTTCAGCAGTTCTTTAAATGTAAACGAATTATATCAATAAAATTATTTTGAAACGTGACATAAAAAGATTTAATAGCTCTTCGGAGTCGCCACTCGAGTGCAAAGGGTTAAATGTTCGATATCGTAATCGAGACTTCAAAGATCCACGAAAAACTGTATTTTATCCATCAGTAACAGGCTTCCAACGTCGATTATATCTCGAAGCACCCCGTAGCACCGGTACAATCAGCCGGTACAACAACAATAACAGGGAGCATCCCCAATTTCCGCAATACGCTGCTCGATCAAACCGGCAGAAAAGCTCGGAAGGGGTGAGAGGCGGCGAGTAACCATCCACAAGAGACCGACACGTATGCAATTGTAGGAATGAGGTAGAGGAGAGGTGGCATGCGCTGCACACACGGTTCCTGCTGCTCGTACGAACACGGCCCGGCCCGGCCCGGCCCGCCGTATACATTGGCGCCGGGCCAGGATTAGTCATCGGAGACGAGGATCTCTCGCGTCCTCTCGTACGTGTGCACACTCGGCAAGGAACTCGCTGGCCCAGCCTGTTTAGATTTCGAATTTCAGGTGTGCCTCGATACCCTCGTCCGCTTTCTCCGTGGCAATTCCTCGGGGAGCGCAGAATCCGGACGCGATTGTTGCGAACAAGGGGAGAGGGGAGGCCACGCCGATGCTGAAAATTTCAGATAATAGTTGCCGTGGAACCGGCTAGCTTCCGAGTTCGACGTTTCTATCGGATATTAGTTCCCCGATCGCCGAACTTTTCTCCGACGATTGCGCCCCGCGACGCGATACCGCCTTTCGGTGCGGATTTATCAATTTCCAGGCTGATTTATCTCCGAGCCGGGCCAATCCTTCCATTTCGCGACAAGTTTGAACGCTTGCGCCCGCGTTCTGATTCTCTGGTGTGCTAGTAATCGCTGAAGTCGACGGCGAATAGGAATCTACCTTGTTTTTTGGAAGATTTATTTTCGCGCGATGGTGAAATTTATATCGTTAGTATATTTAATATTATTATAATGTGTTTAATATTATTACAATATATATTTAATATTATTATAATATGTTTAATATTATTACAATATATATTTAATATTATTACAATATATAATTTAATATTATTACAATATATAATTTAATATTATTACAATATATAATTTAACATTTGTATTGTCATTGCTGGACTGCCGATCTCTAAACAGCATTTTTATACTCAGTTTTATGGAGACCAATTACTGCCATACACGATTTAAAAATTCATTTCATTCGTCAAAAGATTCCATGCGACGAAAAAAGCAATAATATTATTAATTAACACTATTATAATACAGTTTGCAAATTTCCACGTGCTATAAACGCACAAGATCGGCAGTTTAATTATACATTAGGCGCAAAATTCTATCTTATTCCCATCATAGTCTCTGTTTTATTTAATACCGAGTCGGATGTTCTCTATTTCTGTGTCTAGAAATTATTATTTTATACCTTACCTACTTATATATCATACATGTATGATAGCATATACATATTTAATTAAAATAAAATCTATAACTGGAAATAATTGCTGACCGACCCTGGTACGCACGAAATCGAAGACAATAGTCGCCATTGCTCAGATCCAGAGGTGTCGGGGTACTCTCCCGACTCAATTCCGATAGAAACAAACGCGAAGGCTCCGTTGCATCGCGGCCGGGCCGGTGTTTCGTTAAAATCTTCCGCGTTATTTCGCGGCAAGTACTTTCGCGGCGGGTTTGTTCTTTACGTTCGTCGTAACACCGGTCGGGAAACACCCCATCCCAGCTGGGAAACGAGCCACTCAAACGTAGACGAGTGCTTCTTCTCTCGTAACGGACGACGAGTAACGAGATGGTCTTGTTACGTTGCGTTTCCTTTCCTGCTCGCCGCCACGTGACTCACTGTTTCCCATTTTCTATACACTGTCAAACACGTGGTTCGCGGAACCATTTCCTTTCGAGAAAAACTCGCGAAGGAAGCATCCAGTTCAAGTCAGAGAGATATAGACATGCAGTTCAAGTTGGAGACATATAGACAGCTTGGCTGTGTGTATTCGCTGTTACCTAGGGGTCGCGATAAACACGTGCATTAGGCGACCCTTATTTTTCGAAAAGTTTAGCTCCCACCCCCTATTCTATTTCGATCAACAATGACTATAAAATCTAAGGTCGATAGGACAACTGTTTAGCGACCCTCGATGATTATGAAATTTTGATTCCTGCATTCGATGGAATATGATATTAAACACAGCGTTCGAATACCTAATCTTGAAGGCGAATAATGTCCAATATTTATTTTTCCAAGAGCAGGAGGGACCTGTCGATGTTGTGGAGAATATGGCAGAACCGGTAACGAACCGTCGCCCCTGTTGATTATAACTCTGTCTACGTGTTTTGCTTAATTGTCGGCCATTTTCACGGCGGCTACGTACTCGGACGGAAACGAAACCGAAATTCCGCTGACCGTGGGCGGGATTCGATCAAGGTCCGCCAGGAAACTGGTCGAAATTGAATAGCGTGTCTCATCCGAAATAACGAAGCTGATAAAGCTATAGGTAAATATCGTTTTGGCGGCAAACGGTTTTACTTGGAAATGTCTGGGTCTGAAATCGCTCGCGGCGATCGAAATGTCGCGATAAGGAATTTATCTCCTGAATCTTGAAGGTCCTTTAACATAAGTTAAGTGCACTGATTCTTCTATTGCAACACATACAGTCAGTATAAAAACAATTCGCAATTTTTAATTTCCATTTGTTGCGAATTAAAATGTCATTGATTTGTAGAAAGAAAAATTAGATTCATCCACCGAATTTTAAATAGTCGACAAATTGTTGATATTTCAACTGTTGTAATTTTCTAAATAACAGTCATATAATAATAAATCTGGACTTATTTTGTAACTCGAAAATGTTACAAATTGAAATGTCTCGAAAGCTATTGAAAAATTGTTTCTACTAATGAATAATCGGCAACAGATGTGAAGATTCTTTAATATAAATTTATGTTAAATTGAAATAAATTTCATAATGTTAAAATTATTTTAAAACCTTAAATCGAGATTTTCATAATGTAAAAAATATTTTGAAACGTGAAATTGAGATAAATTTCATAATGCAAAAATTATATTAGAACGTTAAATAAAAATAAATTTCATAATGTTAAAATTATATTAGAACGTGATATAACAATGTCTAGTGGTATCTCTGAGTCACAGTTCGACTGCGAAGAATTGAAAACTTGGGGCTCGAGTTTTCATTCACCCCAGTACGCAATCTCGCAGCATAAAGCAGAAAATTAGCTTTTAGCGAGAAAATGAATTTCATCGCTGGCTAATCGCTAAAAAAGATTGTATTATCCACCGCGGCGCAAGCAGGAAAAGAGTGTCCGCACGACGCAGGGCAGCTCGCAGTGTTTTCAGTCGGCCAGCATTCCACTCAATTAGAAGTTTCCGGGTTTGCGTGAAAAAGAAAAATCCTATTTTCCTTCTGGTCGCCCGCCCGAGGGCGACTCGCGGTCTCCGGCGATTGTTCCCGGAATTTTTCCAGAGAGTAATTACGGGAACTCGATTTTATCACTGCTGTTGTCCTCCTTATCTTTAGAGTTTTTCTCAACGACGACGGCTGCGTGAAAGCAGAAACGCGTAAACTCGAACGGGCCTATAGTGATTCGATCTTAACACTAGAACTAGCAAAGCAGTCAAAATTACTGGTTCCTGACTTTATTCTTTTACAATTATTGACACCATAAAAATGTTTTTGTTAGTAATTTTGACACTAACTTCTTCGTTGAACCACATGTTGTAATAAAAATCCTAGAAAGTTTAAATAAATTCAATATTGTCATTGTTATAAAACAATATATACTAATCACGTTTAGGGATCGGTAGTTCTAGTGCCAAGAGCGCTAGGAACAAAAATCGTATCATCTAAACTAATCAATTTTCGACCTAAGTACCTTAGTCATTTTTTAAAGAAAAAGCAAAGACGAATCGATTTATACATAAATAATATACAGTTCTGTTAAAAAAGTTGCAATGAAAAAATACACCCGCTTTTTTGCCATTGGAAGGAGCGCAAACCCATTTTAGAGTTACTTTTTTCTTGTTTTTTTTTTCAATTGTTTATATATGAATAAAGACTCTAGATTACGATTATGCTAAAAAATATTGATTTTTCGACTTTTTTCCATTTAATCACTGTGCGCCGCGCCGCAGCACGCCGCTATCAACGCGGAATGCGTGGAATGCAAGGGGAACCTAATAATGAATTCATTTTCCTGCTGCAGCGTGATATCGTAAAACTCGGCGGAAAAATTTATTGGGAGCGCTGTTGCTTGCACTGGTACCTCTTGGAATGCGCGCACAACATAACCTTGCGTTAATTAACCGACCTTTTTGCCAGTGAAATTGATTACGGTGGTGCGTGGTCTGCACCGCCGGCGAAGAGTTGGCCCATCGATTTCAAACTTTGGCTTTAAATATTCCGGTGATGATAATAACGATTATGCTTCGTTCGTTGTTGCAGTACACGCTGCCTGATGCATCGCAGTTACTGTCTTCTGCAATCAGGGGATTGTTGAAATTGCTGAACTGAGAATAAATCTGTCGTAATCCGAGAAAAGGGGTCTAGTAAAAATAAAAGACTGAAACAAACATTTTTCAACCGTTGCGTTAAAATTATTAATAATAATAATAACATAGACTTCATTGGCCTGTTTCTAGAAATTCGCAACTAAAAACGACTTATACTCTTTCATCTGGCAAATATTTCAAAAACTTTGCGTTGAAATTATTAATAAGAATAACAGCTATTAACTGTTTCTAATATTAATAAAATGATTAATTAAAAATATTATTATTAAAATTATTAATAATAATAATAATAATAATATAGACCTTAATGGTCCGTTTCTAATAATTCGCAACCGCTGCACCCTGGCATGAAATTATCAACGAAAATAACAGAAACATATAGACCACATTGCCACGTGATTAAAATTCAATTTTGCATCCGCCCCGATACAGAATCGAGAAGGTTTAATCCTTCCCAGCAGAATCGGGACTCGGGGAATCATCTCGGACACCGACTACTCATCACATAATGGAAATCAAACACAGTGTCGCTGTAATGAGGGGCACGTACTCGTTCGGTTATTTATACAGCACGCGAAATTCCACGGCGCTCGGCCACGGTGCATGTGACGGAGAGCTGACAGTATGGTTGTATTTAGCATAATGATAATCTGCACGCTAGCCGGTCGTTACGCGAGGATTAAACGCGCCGACATTATTGATACTCGCGCCTTGTAATATCTGCTTGTTCCTCGGGGCAGGCCGCGGATAATATCGGGCCGCCGATACCTAGAAATCGAAACACGGTAATTCCTGGCGATCGAGTTCCCGCGGATTAAATCGGATTCCCCGGGCATCGAATGTAAATCAGAATTGTCTCATCGAGCGTGGCCGCGCGTTCTCGCGTGCTCGTTCCAATTGGATTTATTCGCGACGCGGCTGTTAGAGCCCCCCGACACGCGTGATTGAATGCATACCTGTGAAAATCGGCGAGCGGCCCGGTAATAATCGTGCGACCACCACCGGCACGACCGACCATTTCGAAATTCCGGTAATTTTTGTATCCATATTATGGTTTTCCGATCGCCGGCTCCGATCGACAGGAAAAATTGCCGATCGAATCGCAACTTGCGATCGACTGCAACATCTACTTCGACTGCAACGTCTATTTTCGTACATAGTGACTCCCAAAAGCATTCGGACAATGGTATATCCTTGACTTCTACGCCATTTATTTCAATAAATATACATATAGATAAATATCAGCTTTCGATTTAGTATAAAACGTTACGCACATGAACAATCAGGTATAGGACACTTTTCAATATAATTTCTTATCTTAATTTTAAAAATTAGAGTGCAGTTTCGGTTGATTTTTCTCATATTACACCAATATTAGTGTGTAAATGCAATTTAAAAAATTTCTTTAGATGCATTAACTAATGAAAATGTTGCTAATGAACCACCAATATCATTTCCACGACGTTCTCTCAAGAATTGAACGTTTCTTGCGGCAATTTATCACGAATTTCGCATAAAGATTTGCGCTGGCATGCTTATAAAATCCAATTCACGCAAGAATTGAAAAGACATTACCATTTTCAACGCAGAAATTTCGCTAACTAACCGTGACAACCCCTATCTTCTATTATTTCCTTAGAGATTGTCCACTTCAAGGCAACATCACATTACAGCGACTCGATTTGGACAATTCTCCGTAACATTATTACATTTACAGCGTAACAGCTCTATCTTGCAAATGTGGAACACGTTGAATCGATCAGCCGATCAGCTCCGAGTTTCGACAGTCTTCTTCGAATTGGTAGACTGTCAGACACGGAATAGATGTCGCAGTTTCTTCTCTAGGATACGTTAACGCCGCAAATGAATCGCTGTACCTAGCGTACGGGGATCCAGGGGTTTCCTATTTGGACGCTTCTCACGGACGCCAGTCAAGTTTAAACGATCTCGCCGGACCGTTCACAGGTCGTTCCTTTCTCTCGGATCCTTTATTCCGCGGTCCGGTTGTTTTCTAAAATTCCAGCTTTTCCGGCGGAACGTTAACAACCCCGGATCACCGGAATGGAACGAACAGAGGGAATTGTTACGTCCGCCGGAAAATGGTCCAAGCCATCGCAATTCCGTATCGAAGTCGACAAGTACTTTCCGGCAGGTCAATATCTCCGTTTCGATACGAGCCGCTGAACACAAACGATGGAAACGTATAAACAAAATATATAGAAAAATAGTCGAACTCGAGAGATTCCGAACGTTTTGTTCAACATTTATTCGACGCCTTTTATTATTCGAGTCGTTAATTATATGCATTTAGGACAGAGCCGAATAAACGAAATAGGAAACTGTGAAGATATTAGGTGGATTTGTATTAAGAATTTACTAACAACAGCAAAGATAGTCGAAAGAGAAGCAAAGGGGATGTGCCATGAAAATCCTGTGCGATCTTAAAAAGTTTCAGAGGGTAGAAAGCATCTTGAGAGAAGGATTCTTCATCCTAAGGGTTTTGTAGAATCCCAAAGGATCTCGCGAGATCTTAATGATACCGAAAGAATAACAAGGGTGTCTCTAGGGGGCCAAAGAAATCCATGGAGGACATTAACATCTACGGCGGACACTAGCGCCGCATTGTATGCTCTATTCTGTTACAGTATTATTTATTCTTACCAAATTAATAGTAAAGAATCTTTCGAACTGCTAAAGGCCCAAAGAAATACATAATCTTGGCAAGGCGGCGAGGTTCTAACGAAAACTTCGAGGATCTTCGGAGGGCTTAGGAAGAGCAGGAAAGATTCCGACAGCTTTCGATATCTTAGGGAGTCTCAAATTTGACCATAGAAACTCCATAGGTCTTTAGAGGGTCCCAACGGCTTTTGAGAAACCCGGAAAGGTTTCTAGTGAGCTCGAAGGTATACTTTGGATAACTATGAAGCTCCGAACTGCTCGGAGCAATGTACAAACTATATATTGAAGCGCTTTGTACGAAATAATTCATCAATCGACACTGAAGATCAAATGAACCACGTGGTGCAATCGCGAATGTAATCATCAATCGCATGGAATGAATTCAGTCGAAAGAAGAAAATCAAGGTCATAGAGATAAATCATGGTTAGCGATCTCTAGTCCGCAATCATGGTCAAAGGACATGGTCTTTGCGGAAAATTAGAGAGTCCCTAAAATAACACTCCGTGCGGACCACAGACGCAAGACGCCTCTATCGATCCATGAAAACTTTCACTGAATCTACCAACTCGATAGAGATTGATCATTTCTTGCCTCCAAGGTAAGTCCATTTTTTAAGAAATGTTGCATATCACATAATCCACGGATTGTATTCTCGCCAAGGAAAGAAGTCACTTCAAACCCTCATTTTGCGATGTTAACATAATTAGGAGACGCTATATTAAATTTCTATAATTTTACAATGACTCAAATAAAAGAACGTAGCAACCTTTTATTTATTATATCAAAGTTTTCGAAACTTGCTACGTTCTTGATACCAACGTGCTCAAAGCAAATACGTGATTCGGACTTCATGCGACTCGCGAAATTCGGAGAACACTTTATCGAGACTTCCCAACTTCGGAAATCTTCCCTCTGCTATTAAGAAGCCCGCTTCCAGCGGATGCGAACGCAATACCCTCGTAAATAATTCGAACGATTGATTTTCGATTTTCAGCGGCGAGCCGTGATTGCTTTCCGATTTGGGAATGGATAGTTCGGTGCGGGAAGTAGGACGCGAAAATAGCGAAACAACCGTCGCCGCTCGACGGTTCCGGCTACAGTTGGAATTTATTCAGGGCAAACATCCTTAAGGATGGGATAGTAGCATTTCCGTTCCGCGAGGAAAAATACGGAACACGAGGGGAGCTCTTGAATAATCCTGAATCATGGTATTTCAGTCGGATGATTTTCGCGAGGAGCACGCACTGTATTTTAATTTCTTCCCGCGGAGTTCTCCAGAGATAACGACGAAAATGTGACGTTCATTCAGTGGAAATATTATTCTATTTTGCTTTCATTAATAGTATAATCAAGAGTCTGTGAATCCTTAGGCAATTGTAGATTCGCGAAGGTTAATTCGAAGAACTTGGGTTCTGAAACGAATTATATTCGATTTTGCATCGATTCGAAAAACCTGGAAAATCAGTATGTTCAGTATACTTATGGATATCTAAGGATATCTATATAAGGATATTTTCCTTTATTTAAACATTTTGGCATTTACACTTTAGTCTGCATGTTGAAATTATTTCCTAAATCATTTAGATTTCGAGATGAACGCTTTCGTCCGCGATATTTTCTGATAAGACGCAAAGTGTTGATTGCTATTTCAATCGCAACTTCGGCATAGCTCCGCAATTCCTATTTCGAATTCAATTAATTCTCTCACGAGGCGCGTTGTGCTCCGCAGTTTCTGATTTAGTCGCAGATGAAGTCCTCCCTCCAGGCACCGTTATTTGCACGACAAGATGACTCGATTAATTAGCACATCGAACGTGGCACCGCGGCGACCAAGCCACTAAAACTCTCATCAGTTTATGGTTTTGAGAAAACGGTGCCTAACGTACTATTATCTAATCTTGCGGAATTTTAACGAATACTTGCTCGGTTAAACAGATCCTTCAGTTACGAGATACAATTTTTAATCAATTTAGTATGTGAGATAAGTCCGAAAAATCACTTCAATTTATAGTATTTATATTGTTATTTTTATAGTATTTATAGTATTAAACTACAGCTTATTATAGCAAGTTCGATAAAATATATAAGGACATAATTCGTTGGAAATTCAATAAAGGTTAACAAAGGCTTCAATCTTGAAATCTATGACACATTCAATTACGAAATTTTACAATGCTTGCAGAGAAGTTTCAAAATCATGCTACGAAAAAGTAAATTTTGAAAAGGCTTTAAAGCTTTGCAGGTTTATCTGGGAATTAATTTGTCAAAGCTCGAAATTTAATGTTTTGTCCAATTAACATCCCTCCCCCCTAAATCAATATTTCCCTTATAATATGGAAAAATAATATTTATCATACTCTTTTCACATTACAACTTATTTAATAGTTCTATCATCCTAGAGAAATTTTAGAACTGTCATTTTGTAAAAATTTATTCATTTTTCATTGAGTTGTTTAACATCCATTGGTCGTTTAACATATTTTCAGTAAATCTTATATTACACTCAGAAGAAAGCTGTAAAAAATATTGCATTTCTGCTGAAGGATGTGCGACCTTATCGACTTTTTACTCTCAAAAATAGGGGTGGTGTTGTAACCACGTATACGAATGAAATAATGCAAAGTCCGTAACGCCGGCCGAACTCTCGGACAACCATACGAGCGCTATCTCCTTCACGGTTCATCGAGATTTTTCGATTTGCCCGCATCGGAAGAAATTTACGAGGCGCACTTTCTACCGAAAACGGCTCGCGCGAGTAAAAAGACCACCCTCCGCGTGCAATTGCTTGTCTTCATCCATCTCTTCCCGGCCACTATAAAAGCTTGCTCGTGCGGCGGCTTTTTTACGAGCCGACGTATCAACCGGGAGCAACTAATTAAAGGAACCACTGTTATCTCGTCCCCTCTTTGAACCGGCGTTTGTTTTGTCACCTGCAAAAACAATCGTTTGATTAATATTGCTCTCCCTCTCTCTCCCTCTCTATCTCTCTATCTCTATTTCTATCTCTATCTCTATCTCCATCCCTCTTGCAATACCCCCGCACTAACTCAGATTCTATTTACCGTAGATGCGAAAGCACCTACAGGGTGTCCAAAAACTATCCAAAGCCCAGAAACACGATCCCAAGAACGATTTGAAGTAACTTTTTCCTCAGCAAAACTGTTCTCCGCACTTTCGTTAACGAGTTATTCGCAAAAAACACGGACCAATCATCGAACGAGTACAGCTAGCGCTCCGCCTCCGCGACAAAGCTCGCCACCGCGTTCGCTCTGCGATTGGCCCTTGTTTACCGTTAATAACTCGTTAACAGAGCCTCGGAGAACATTTTCGCTAAAGAAGAAGTTACTTCAAACGATCTTGGGTATCGCTTCCTCTTTCGCGTAAGACACTTTCGGGCCACCCTGTATACACCGTGTAGATTTCCCAGAGTACAGAATTTAATTACGTTAGCAAGAAACGGCGTAGCTGACTACGGAATCGGGTTCCGTTGTTTTGTTGGCCGCAAAAGGCGTCGCGTAATTAACATTGCCTTACCGAGCCCTCGTCGCGCATTCGTATCTATTTGCGATTGTTCCGATGTGGATCGTAACGCGACGCCCGCAGAAGTCGACGTGTCAAATGATATAGTAATGTAAAACCCGTCGACTGCGGACTGTAATTAATTCTCTGCATTTTCGTAGATTACGAAGTGTGCCTGGAAAATAACGAGACCGAAGTCGTAGGAAAGAGCAACGTTGAAACCGCGAAACTGAATTTGTTTACTACTTGATATTCGGTCGAAGTTTCGGTTCAAGTGTGCACCAAGTTTGGCTTAAGGGCGTATGCTAGCGACGCGTTATGGTAATTGTAAAGAGACGGTAATGCGAGAATGGTGATGCAAATTTACGTTGGTCTTTGATAAAAATGCGACGCGTACTTAAGGAAAGTTGAGACGAGTCTTGAGACAGGTTTATCGCAGCGACGTTACGTTACTGATTAATCAAATGATACTGGTATATTCTATATTAAATAGTCCGATAAATGTAGTCTAAGTTATTAGTTGATTGTTGTAAATGGAGAATTATTAGTCGCTTTTATCGCTAAGAGCAATATAGAGTAAATATAACGTAAATATGCGATGCGATGTTTAAGGATTTGGACGCTGCCTAAGATTTAAATGAAAAATGCGTAATAAGATAAAAAGATAAGACAAATTCTATTATTTCTTTATGTAATAAAGAATATTGTCGACGACAAATCGCTCAAGAATGTCAAGCATCTCAGTGACGACACCTCGCGCAAGCACTGTTTCGATCAGCAAGGCATAGAACCATTGACAGTAGAAATCCTAATTGTCTCCAATTCTAAAATGATTTTCGGACCCGGTAACCCATAAAATCCGCCATAAAGCAGGCCACAAACCGTTCTCCTATTTGTTGCCACCTATTGCCCAGATTAATAGCGGCGATTCCCTATTTCCCAGGCAGCGCTCAAATCTCTCCTTGCTCGAAACTTATCGCGACACGTGATCGAAACGCATACCGTTCAGTCGGGCAGCCGCAGAGTCGAAGCCAGCCAGTCCGCGATGGATCGATCCCATTCACCTGTCGCTGCTAGATATATGTTAGTCCTGTGCAGGACCGAAGGAAGCTCGAAACAAACCAGTCTCGAATTTTTTGGCATTCCCGGCCGGATATCTGCGCTCACACTTCGCGGGGCCGCGCAAAAATGGGCGTCGATGCGCGATAACCATAACGACCTATCGATCGATAGAACCTGCTGCCTTTCAGCCCTGCCTTTTTCCCTCGTTTTTCCGGCTGTTGGTTTTTCAGCCGGTCGCCGCGGCGATCGTACACGCGTTCCATCGTTCCGAAGCATTATCCGGTCCCGCGTGGAGCGCGTCGCGACGCAGCCATTGGAAGATTCAGCTCCAATTTCTCCGGTGTTGGACGAGAATGCTTGCCGGAAAAGGACGCGAAAAAATCCCGGGAACCAGCCGTTCCGCCGCGTTTTGCGACGAGATAACCGAGGAAGCAATCAGCTGCGGTTACCTGCGGCCGGTGTACGCGCATATGGCGCACACCGGTCGATTAATGTCGCGGCTGTGGCAACCGGCCGCTGCGCTGCATGATTTCCATGCGGGTTCGGTAAATGCTGAGCTACACGGTTGCTTTTTTTGAGAACCATGGCCTGGCCCAGTACTCCGAAACCCGCCGCATTATGCGGTAGCGAGCGCCCAGAAGCGGTGCGAAATATTTTCTGATTTATTATAATAATATTCAAATATTTTCTTATTTATTTTTTATTAGTCGCGAGCAGCCTTCGTGTATATTGTCTAGAACGAAATCCTCTGGACAGGTTAGATACTACTAATTTATTTTGCAAATCTTGTTCCCCCGAGATCACATGACTTTCCCGGGGGTAAATACAATAATATCGCTTTTTTTGTGCTCGTTAATAAATAAATAAAACGATTCACATAGAGTAACGACTTCAGTATAGATATATAGGCTAATAATAAATATTAAATATATAATAAATAGATAAATAGATAGATAAACATTAACAATGGTAATAATATACTCGCGAATTCTCAATGATTAATTCTAAACTGTGAACACTTTGGGAAAACTTGGAAATCTTTTTATATCTCTATTTAAAAAAGAACTAACTTAGACAATTTTTATTACGCATGAAAGTTATATTTAATAATTTATTTAGTCGTAGAAACCATTGTGTATAACCGTAACACTATATTCATCAACGATACGACTCGAAACAATATATAAATTGTCCATGTTAAAAATCGAAAATACGAATTGACAATTTAGAACCGTATATTTTCTCATCCAGTGACCTCATCTTCCTCCACTCGCACCGCGACTTCGCTGAATCAATTGAAACGAATGCCCAGGCGGGGATCTTCTTTGTAATGGGTAAATCTTCCTGACGGATTTAGGTAATTCATTTTACTGAAGCGTGTTCAAGAGAGAACGGTCCTGTCATCCACCAGCAGGTCTTCCCATGAAATCGTAAAAAGGTTGGATTGAGTCCACTTTAAAAGCGTTTCCTACCTCGGCTAAATGTTTGCGCGTGGTAAAATCGAATAACAGATTGCTTTTATTATTTCTGTCTGCAATTAATTTTAAATAGTTTCATAGACTACAGAGGAGGACGATCGTATAATACCTTCGTTCACTTGGATTTACGAACAAAAATTATCACAGTATATTGTTTAATGCCAAAAGGAGAGAAAACTATAAAGGATGATTTTCATTTTGAACGAATTTTTCCATTAACTACAGGAAAAAATTGTTCACTTTTTGGAGCGACTACTCCACTGCGAATACATCGTGCAACGACAGTTAACACTTTACCGGCCGCTCATTTCTCGCATCGCCTTTACGTTGCCGCCGGCGAACTACTGAGGCCGAGAGAAGCGAATCCTACAGTTAAGCAATAAAGTATGCGTTCTCTCGGCAGGAAAATTAATTTACGTCTAAATTGCATATCAGCTGTTAGCCCAAAAATCCTAAGCTCAAAAATATTAGTGCTGGGCACTTACAAGCATAGTGGAAACATCGACGCTGCGCTGAGCCGATATCACGCGTACGTGACGCCGACCGATAACCGTTGGCGAGCAAAAGTCACGCCAGCGTGACAGCGGCCGGCAAAGTGTTAACCGCGTCTCGCGTCGTTCAAAATAGTGGAGAAATTCAAGAGTCTGTACAATGAACCCTCGTCTGGAAACATTTCGCGTGAAATAATTGAAAGCACCAGAAGCCGGCAGACGAGCACGAAACGCGTCGATTCCGTTTAGTCCGCAATGCAACGCGAAGAACTCTCTCGATCGCGTTCAGCCGGATGCTGCGGTAGCCGGCCATTGCGTGGCTTTAATTTAACGTTTCACCAATAATCGAATCAGTCGATAATCAATTTTAATGGCTACAGTCGACGGCCGCGGTAGCAATCATCGTTTTTCCGTAGTCCATTGGCGAGCGATCGCGTGCGATCGATAAACCGCGGATTCGCGTAATCGCGTTGCGTACCGCCAATTACGTTTTATCGCGAGTTTAAGAATGGTACGTTCTCGTTACTTAACCAACCGAGTGATTCTGACCGAAGACCAGTCGTCATCTCCATTCTCTCCCAACAGGTGCGCGAATACTTAATTTATTCGAGTATTTCGCATTTCGCATCGTGCAATAGTGTATCTTCCGAGTCGAATAGAGTGGCCAAATCCACCGAAAACAAAGTGATTTCAATACGTAAATACTCCCCAATTGCCCTTCAACTTGCAAAAGAATGAACAATTTAGAAAGAGGAGATACAGTTATTCGAGACAGTTATTTAATCCTTTTTGCGACACGCTAGACTTCTATAATAGTCTTTTGACCTGATTCAGAACCTCAGTCTCAATAATTTAACTGTCTCAATCCTAGTCTTTAGTACTAGCTCCTAGCCTAATTCTAATACTAATTCTTAACCTAGAAAATGCGTTATTGACAGATTAGTCAAGAATTTCCAGCGATTATACTAAAAATCGATGCGTAACAGATTAAAATCAATAGAAAATAATGAAGAACGTCCGACGAAATATTAAATATATATAATTTTTAAATCAATGTTTAAGTTTTACGACTAAAAATAGATTTTTAGGGTGACCTCCCTTTCGTAGAAGTCACTAAAGACAATTTTTATTCGTTTTTATAGAGAATTGTACTTGAAGTCATTGAATAAAGTGCGTAGAACATTTCTCTACAGATCATACCAGTTGTCTGTTCATAAAAAATATTCTACAAACAAAACTAGGAAAGATGCCAGGCGATTTTCAGTGCGACCGTGTGTACTCGCAGACCTCCCCCTCGCGTTCAGGATTTCCATAGAATTACGCCGAGGTTGTGGCCCACTATGGGCGTCCGCTCGGCCATGGAGATGAAAGAAGGGCGACAGAGCTCACCGGCATCAGCCACGGCGGTGGCATCCCTATGGAGCGTCTCTTATTTCGTCCATTCGCCGGTTCCTTTCTATTAGCTCCGATTTGAAATTCCCTTCAGCAATATTGCTCCTTCCTTTGACGCGGCGACGGACAGGAGCGTCTCCGGCGAGGTATCTCCGCGAGAAGTTCCGAGGGGTGACGGCTTAAGTTGCTAAATAAAAGATTCAACGCGGACTACTCCCTGGACGCTCGTTCTTTCGGCGCCTGTCTTCTCGCTCCTCACCCGTGATTACGGCGATGAAATTGGGCCGCCGCCGCGCGATTTCTCGTCTTCGCGCGTGTGCCACCGTCTTTGCTAGAACTTTTCTCCCTGAAGATTGCTCCGTGGCTTTCGCTGGCGATTCTCTGCTCTCTGATCGGACGAGACACCTCTGCCGTGCTGCACCGCCGAAGAATTTTTTAATAAAAATCAAAATACTCTCGTGAATGTTAATAATCTCGTGAACATCGATAACTAAATTTTATACGATTTTAAAAATTAATCGCTGTCTCCTGATTCAGATTTTCTGTTTCGGTATTTCCAAATTCTCTCACGGTTGTCATGGAACGTATGTTGTCACACCTTTCCAGACAGAATAACATTGATCCACATGGAGCTAATTTATTTTTAAGATATTAAATAAATGACTGTTTTACTAGACAATTTTTGCAAAAATTGCAATTTGTTTGTGTAATAAAAAAAATTAAGAAACGATGCTTTTTATCCGAGCTTATAGCGAACATACAAAAAACAATTTCTTAATTGTAAAGTATTCCGCTTTTTACAAGCAATTCTTATCTTTGTCATGTTACTCAGGCCGCAGCTCCTACTTGTAAAGTCGTCGCGCGTCGCGCACGTGTGCGAACATTTTTCATTGCTGGCAGATGACAAGTTCTAATTCAAAAAACATGCATGATATGAAACTTATGCGTTTCCCATCATTCTTGCATCATAGCTTAGTTCGTCATCTACGTCTTCGTTTTGGACAGATTTAATCTTTTACTATTTTAATCTTTTACTATATTAATCTTTTTACTATATAAATGTTATTTAAATTATTAATTAACATTACACCGTTTAAAAATCGCAGCAAAAAATCACGATGGTTTAATTTCAACGCGCCAATAGGCTGTTTCGTTAGAAGAGTTTCTAAAAAGCAGTTAACCCTTTAAATGGAGAGACTGGTTATATCCAGTTTGAGTGCTTATTTAGAAGTTCGAATAGTCTGGTTGATTGCTCAAAATTCCGGATAATCTGGTTGATTACTAACAGTATGCTATTAACACGTTCCATGCCGCGTGGGTAGTACACGCCGGCGTATGCTGCATGCATCCCTGTCTGAACTTTCCTTTCGAGCCATTTGAAATGTTCGTTATTGTACGGCGAGGATCGTACTGGTACGAGTATGTAGTTTAATTAGTTTAAAGATAATATAATACCTTGAATACACAAAATGACGGACGCCTTTACAGGTAGAAACATACCGCTGTCACGTTGCATGTGACATTCGAAGAGCGCGAGCTTCTGTATTTTTATTGTTTCAAATCTGTTAGGAACAAATCTGGATTATACGTCATGCTGTTCGCATACATGTATTGTCATACGTGGACGGATTTCGCGTATTATTTTTTCTATGACTTTACACGACGCGACATTGATATGTTTCTACCTTACTTGACAATAGCATATCAGCAAATAGCGTCTTAAGCATAATTACGATATAGATTATATGTATAGATAAATAGCATGAGTTGTGTTCAATACTTATAGGCACATAAGAAACTGTTTATGACATAGTAAATTGTTTATACCGACGTAGTCCTCCCGTTATATTAAACTAAAATATTCACTTATAAAAGTGGAACGTAGCCTACGAATTTTTTTGTAACTCGATCATGCGAATACCAATTGATGGATCGGCTCGAAATACTGTATGTAGTAGACAATGGGACGGATTAGCATATATGTAGACTATCAAGCATCCCAAGTTCCAGCCATACTCCCGGGACAAAGTCCAATAACTTTACAACGGAGCTGGATGACAGCTAGCGTTTGATGAAAGCTAACTTTAAGTCGAGTTAGCTTCATTAGAATCTCAATTTTCCCAATTAGGTGTTCAAAGTATCCCTTTTTAACTCGTTCTGGCACCAGAGTTTACACTATGTTATTTCACGACTTGTTTGTCACATAATTCAATCACATTCCAATGTGTAACTTCATTAATATATTTCGAATAGATGAATAATAATACAGTTATTCTTACGTATCGTGTGACTTTTTGTATCGATCCTTGATTTTCTAGAAATATTGTAGTTCTTTGTGACTTGCAATAGTCGCGTTCTACAATCTGTACGAAGCAGAAGACTATAAATTCCTTTCAAGTACAGTAGAACCTCGATCATCCTGTCTTCTAATATCAGAATCCATTCATCCAAATAACAGCAAAATTAAAGAAAGTATTTCAGTCATTGCGCAGTAAATTATTAAGCTTTAACATTCCTAAAAAATCCATGTCATTTAGTTCAATTTTGAAAACGGTATACCACTTTAACGCTATATCTACCGAGCTCAGGAACTGACTAAACAGCGCAGCTTCACAAGCATGACAAAACTGAAGTTATTTAGACTTACCATTATTTATCTTATAATGTAACTTTCTATAAAGGAATTTATAAAATCGTTTTTGAAGAAAGAGTGTTCAGCAGTATGAAAATAAAAAGCGTGAGATCGGTGATTTTGACCGTCACTGTAGGTCTAGTGTTAACACTTAGATGACATATTATTTTCCGCATATTTTTAGTTTGGAAATGAAAAGCAAACACATATAGGAAATTAAAGATCCACATATTTATTAACCTTCTAGCTAATATATTATAAAGGCGGTTTTTAAAATAAATTTAATAATTCCGCAGGGTATAGTGTCGGTCTTCTGCGTCTCAGCACTGAAACACGAGAAATCTTGTGAGCGATCGTTTAAGTGTTAACACGTTCATCGCCACGTCACCCAAATATGGGTAACGCTAGTTTTTAAACAATTTCGAAAATTCATTTTCATTTTAATATATCCGAACAAACTGAATTTGACTAGGATGTTTCGGAAGAGTTCTAATGCCATCCCCTATGATCAATTTTAGCTTTCTAATTTCGCTTTAATTAATCAAATTTCTTTAATTTTGTGAACATTTTGGCGGTCGATTGTTGGCGATGAACAAAAGGAGTCCGAATACTTTTTTTCACCCACTGCAGTCTATCCACCTTCGACAATACCTTGAACATCTCTCAACATCCGAACATCCCACCGCTTACGAGTAGAAGATTTCTTCATCGGCGCTTAGCGTCGTTTATCGCAAGAAGTTCACACGCTTCAAGAACGTCTGCTATTGAAAATCGCATTCTGCCGGTCCGTTGAAACCTGTACCATTCTTCGCGAACGTTGTATCTTATCTCCTGATACGAGCGAGCGCGAATTTTCCAGCGAACTTAACGCCGCGCTGGCTCGAACGATGCGAGAGGGTAGCAATCGCGAGTCGCGAACAGAATTAATGTATCGAGCAAATATCTCTCCGCGGAGATGGCCACTCGAACGGAATCAATATTCCGGCGCGACTTCCGTGCAACCGTTCCGTCGAGGAAATCGGGGCTAACCTTACGCGCTTAACTTTACGATCCCACTTTATTAAGGAGATATTATTTTCCAGGGAATATCGAGTAGCCCGGCGGTTACGGCTCCCCAGATCCGGATCGGTACTCGTTATCGAGCGAGAATCGGGAATCACTTTAATCCTAACGAAGCAATTACCCCGACCGAGTGTGTAATAAAACGTTGACTGCGGGGACGAGGGCGAGACTAGATCTTAGACCGGCACGGTTTGAGATCGATTAACTGCGAGCCTCCTTAATCTTTGGGAAACTGGTAGGACTGGGACGCCGCGTTTAATAGTGTGCGAGTTTATTTGATGTCGTGGATTTCTTTACTTAATTGGTACGCTCTGATACGTTCACTTTTATCCGCCGATTCAAACAAATTTAAATCGCACGGTGGTGGATTTATCTGATAGATATGGACCGTTTATTTTGAAAGCGGTGTAAGTACGTTTTCTTCAAAAAATGAGATATCACATAATTTGTGATTAATTTGGTGTAAAATTTTTATTTATATCTAGTTAATATTTAATATCTTAAAAATGACAATGCTTTGTTCTATTTCAAATTGACCGATAAAAGAAATTGCACAGTGATTGATCATGAAAGGGGTCTAAGTCCAATTTCCATAGACACAGAGAAAATAATAAATTTATTTCACATAAAATGAAACGAGAGAATTTCGTTCAAATAAAAAATCTGCAAAACACAATTCAAATAATTAACGTTCGAAATAAAAAACACTACTCATTTGGATCTTCCAGTCGTATAATAAAAACGGGCCTTGCTTGCTCTTTCGAATAAAGTCACAATTATATTTATATTTATTTAGTAACATAAATATTTATAATATTTAAAATTTATTTAGTAACATCCCACAAAAGTAGAATGTTCTTTAGAATAAAGTCACAATTATATTTATATTTATTTAGTAACATAAATATTTATAATATTTAAAATTTATTTAGTAACATCCCACAAAAGTAGAATTCCAATTTAGAATTCCAATAACTGCAAGAAATGAACAATCTCATGGTTACATCGAACGTTGTTTATAGTGTTAAATAAGCAAAATGCAAGATCGTTAGCCGCGTGTGCCGCAGGTAGCGAACGTGTCGAGTTTTCCAAGAGAAACTTGCAAGAAACGGTTAGACCCCGCGATCCTCGTCCCAGGGAAGAGCAGTCTCTTTGGTGTTTGGCCGCGCTTAACTTCTCGCAAACGAGCCTCGTGGCTCGGTGTCTTTTCCCTTTCCTTTCGTTAATATTCCTCGCGCGGCATAATGAATCATCTAACCCGCGACGTTCCTCCTTGTCTTCGTTTCCCTTGCATTTTCTGCGTCACACGGATGCCCACGTGCCCCCAGCGCCTACTCCGTGTTCTCTCAAACAATCCATTCACGAGATTCTCTGCCGAAGCTAATATCCTTAACAAACGAATCACCGTAAAACACTGACTGAAGTGTCTCCTCTACTTTCACGCTGTGCATTTGTCGCTGCGACGAGAGAATAGCGGACTGCGAGCCTTAGGAAATTTATCTGTTCACTAAGATATGAAAGTATAGTGGCAGAAGTGCCTACTTTTTATATTATTTATGTGACTGTTTATTATATTTTTATTACACAAATTTAGATGATATGTATTACCTGCAGTTTTATCGTGGACACAACACTTGGAGGGTTCATTCTTTTTTCTCTGTATGCGCCATGTTGGAAGGTACAATTAATGTTATTTGTTCCCATTTTTCAAAGAGAATTTTAAGAGAATTATTTTTATGCTCCAAACTCCGTACACGATAAATAACGACTAATAGAGTCAGAACACGTGCGGTGTTGAACCGCAAATGTGGTTGAACCCAAAACATAAATGTGAGATTTTCAAAATAAACTGTTTCGCTATACGAGACAGTATACATCTCTTGCAAAATCATATATTTTCGTTAAAATATTATTTAGTTTGTTCTACGCGATATTTCTTCTCTAAATGTATCTTTCTCCTAAAAGAAGTTTCGCCTGTATAGATTTACATTGAAATGGCATTTGAGCCGATTCATACCGCGTCATCATCACCGCATGAACGGAATTCCACTGTAGTACTTAATTTTACAGACTAATCATTGATTTTACAGATAATAATTATCGCTACCGACCATTGTGCAACTGAGGTTGCAGACTCCCGCGTTCAAAGTTTGTTCTTGTCCGCCCTGCGATTAACCCTTTGGACTCGAAGCTTCTTTACCCCCAGAACCAAGACATTTCTTTCGACCTACAATATTTCAATTTGATATGATTGTAGTACAATATTGTACTCATTGATTTATACAACACTTAACGATGTTTTAAACATAACGGACTTTAATATTTGAGGATGGTGGAGGTGGTTACTGTGTGGCGATCAGTTGCTATGCTTTTGCTTTGCTACCGAGAATAATTGACTTTATATTTATTGGCCAGAACAATTGGTGACTACACAGTAAAGAGAGAACACTACCCTATTTTCAATAATTATGGCTTGCTTACAATGGTTCCCTGCGAATAATATTAACCGAACGCTTCGACCCTCGGTCCCTCATTCACCACAAAATTGGGCCAGTGTATAGAAGAATACTCTATTAGATGCCTCTCGATCCCGAGAGCAATCAGCACGTAGGCGCTACCAATGACGCAATGGATCCCCCAATCGGTCGCCGGCGGTGGTCATCCCCGCTGAAGACGAAAGGCCCGTCACCAATGAACCGGAGTACCTTTCGATGCGGCGTGCCGCGTCGTAGCTTCCCGGTGGGCAACCGATGCGTCAATTTTATCGACACCTTCGACCTTTTTTCCAACGGCGCGGAGGAGGAGAGGCCCGTCAGGGGGTACAGGATGAAAAACGCGTCCGCTTTGTCGCATCCTGGAGACAAAGGTGGGCTGCCCGTTAATGGTCGATCGGGAGGCCGTGGGCATACGCGAGCATGTGTGCACACACTCGTGCCTGTGTGCTCGTCGGTGCGCAGAGGCGGCGGCATCCGGCGCAGCAGCCCTAACTGTTGCATTTCGCGAAGAAGGAGCGCCCGCCGGCCGACGCGCAAGTTATTAACGACAATCGATCTAATTTTAATCTCATCTCTCGCCCACGCCGCCGCCCGCGGTTCTCCGGGGGAAAGCGAGGCGTCTGATGGCGCGACCTCGCAGGGGACACTGCTCCTGCCGCGACGCCATTGGCTGCGGACCAGCGGCGCCAGCGGAAAGTATCCTCGTCCACCTCCACGCCGCACGAGCAGACGACTGCTGGTGGGAGGAGACGAGCTACGAGACTCTGTAGGGGAATAGCTGCGTTTATCGGAGAGAGACGGATTCGGTGTACTGAGATGGATAAAGGGAGGCGGACTTCGCTTTGGAGGAACGAGACGGGCTGCTAGGCGCTTGGGGAGGGACTGAGAGACGCGATCGACTGACGGGAGAAAGGGAATGGCATTAGTGGTGGGTTTCGGTTGATCGCGAGCATGGTCAAGTGGATGATCGGGATATGATGTCTAGATTGAATGCGTCGTGAAATTGGCAACTCTGTGACACAACATATAATGAATTTGTATAACAATAGTACTATTAAACTAGGTTTTATATATATTTCAGAAGTTGATAAAAAGAAATGGAATCGAATATGTTAGCAATTGTGTTACGTTAAGAATAACTTCATTCATAATTTATCCGCAGATATAAGATCGTCGCAATGTGGAAATTCCCTGTATTGATGTAAAGAACAACCTTGAGAAATGGGGGAAAAAGAGGTTGTCAAAGGTCCGTTATATTAAACTGATAGTCAATCGATTTCTTGCAGCTATCGGAGGCGGAACATTTATAAATATTGCATTTCAACGATGACTTTGAGACTAGACATTAAAATGTCAACGAAATTTCATTCCTATTAACGTTCTATATTGAAGCTTGTAATGAGTGTGGATAAACATGAATTAGATATTTATTATAAACACGAACGTCGCTGCTATGCTTATTTATAGAGTTTCTGAAATTGAATCTGAATAGTTTGCCAACTTCCATTTTATTTACGGTTCCCTGCTTTCTTGTTCTCGAAACACCCAACTGCGAGTCCACGTGTAATTTTCTGATCTCAAAAACTTATATTGAAGACTAACTAAAAACCCTAACGTTCTTCGAATCTCCCTAACACCTTATGTACCGTAGTCTAATAGTCTAATAGTCTAGTAGTTCTAACAGTCTTTTAAAGTCCCTGTAATTTAGCACTAGAGAATTCCTCAAAGGTAACACATAACGTGTCAACTACTTCCAAAATTGAAAATGATTTCGCATACAGTTCATGGTCAAAACACCATGACCCAAAACAGCATTCCTAACCGCACATACACCCCAAATTTCCAACCCCATTTCCACTCAGCATCGATAGCATCTCCGTCCCCAAGCATTCGAAACAAAATCCCAACGAGATTGTACCAACCCCCAAACTAAAATGAGACATCAGAAGACAAAATCTCACAACTAATTCACAAAAAGAAATATATCTCCATTCATCATATTGTTCAAATTCTTCCAGGTCCGGTAGCCATCACTGCAGGTAACATCGGTGGGAACCCAGCAGAGGGAGAGGCAGAGAACCCAACATCGTTCGGAGGGAGCGAGACACAATGCTTAGAAGAACAAGGTAGAGGACTGTGCGCATCGATAAGACAGAGATAGCAGAGTGGCAGAGGGGTATCGTCCCTGACGGGAGTGGGACGTTGCGGCGCTGGAAGGGGACAAAGCGGAGCGATCGCGCCGCAGGAAAGCTGTCCGCCGGGCGCCATACTGCTTTCATTCGTTCGGCACAGTACGCGCCCAGCGCCTACGCGGATCGTCGCCGGTGCTTGTCGTGCTGGTTCGTCGTGGTGGTGTACAGTTCAGTCATTTTTTTTGCTCGCATAGACATCGCGTCGTTGGAATTAACTCGGGGTAACTGCCGTGCGTGTTCATCGTCGACTGCTATCGCCCGTCTGCCATACTGATACAACGCATCGGGAGGAACGAAGACGGGACTAGCCAGAGAACAGACACCATTTCTGTTCACCAGCAGCAGCAGCAGCCGCCGCCGCCACCGCCGCCGCCGCTGCTGTCGCCGTTCCTCTACCGACCGGCTCTAGCCAGGCCCCGTGTTTCTTGCTGCGAAAGGTGCGTACAGTGGCCGGAGGAAGAAACCACGGGATTTTACGCGGCAGCAAGTGGACTCTGGCTCACCACTCGGCGTCCGACTTCCGGAGCTGACCGGCTCTACGCGTTCAGCCAGGTGAGACCTCCGCCGGAACGCGAGGCAATGCGCCGGTAACGTTAGGTTAGGCCGCTCGGATTCTCCATAGGACAGGACCCTCTGTCGCTACGTTACAGCAGGATTTTACGTGGACGTCAGACCCTATTTGGATACTCCACCCAGTTAGGATATATATATATATATATATATATATTCTCCGTTGTATCAAAATTCTTCTCCATCAGAATTCTCTGTCAGAAATTCTTCTATCAGAAATCATCCTTCTATCAGGTTTCATGATCTATCGCTGGACGTTCTTTTCTCTCTTCCCTTTTGCATCACGTAGGACCTTTGTAGTCGGCACTGATGCTGTTTTCGGGATCGAAAGGCGTAACGAGGCTCGATTATAACGACCGTCCGTGCCCCGTCGATACCGGTTACGGTTACGCGGCCTGCTCTTACTTTCAACCGAGGCCGAGTCGGCCTCGAAACCCGTCCACACTTTCGGAACAGCTGCTCGCTGCCCGCGGAACCGAGTTTCGACCGACACCGAAGGTTACCGATGCGCCTACCGTTGCGTTCGCGTTGCTTGGCAATGCGAAGAGCGAGCGGTAACATCACAGAAATGGTCGGGCGACCGGGCGACCCTTCTTGAAGTTTTGGTTTAGTGTCGTTATAGTTCAGGAAGCTGTTCGCGGAATATTGGGATGGGTTTTTTTTCTTTTCTTACTGGAACAGTTGTTTTTGGGAGAAGTGTTGTGTGATTTCAGCATTTAGTTGTTGGAAAGTTTGGAGATTATGGTGAGAAGATACGCGAGAAGGTCAGGTACCGAAATACAAAAGACTGGTGTCTTGCAACCTTCGTAGATACAGAAATACGGGTATAATAATCGTAATACTAATATAGTGGTAATATAGTAAATTTATAAATATTCCGGTATATTTATAAAATTAACAGTAATTTTTCTTATGTACCTGAAATGCACATGATAATCTGGTGACTAAATAAATAATTTACACAATGCATGGGGGTAGCAAGTAAAAATAAATTTCATATTGCGTCCATCATTGGTTCCGCAAACTCTCTGAGCTACAGCCGCCATGACGTGGTTACATAGTGACACGCATAGTAATCTGTTTCTCCATATTATAAATTATATTTTAGTTCTATTGTTTAGCATAAGTGTATAGGGTTCTCGATATATTTACTATTAATTAGTAATTACTAGAAGACCAGCGACTTCGTTCACAAAAATTCTTGTTATCAGTAATATTGACAAGTAGCGAGAAATTATTAAATATAATTTGTTTGTTCATATATTAACGCTGAAAGTACAAAACTGTTTGATATGATAGATTCGAAAACTTTGTCCTACTATTGTCGGCATTGTCAGGGTGGTTTTGTACGACTTATGTTATTCTACCATCACAGATGTACTGTAAAGATCTCAGTGTTGACGGAAAAGGAAATGAAACTGGAAAGTCGGGACTGAAGGTACACAGTCGTTGTCAAGATCAAATATCGCGACAGTGTAGCAAAAGTTGGCTTTAAATGTATTGTCAAAGGATTGCACTCTAATTCCTGTTTTATATTTTTTTATTTTAAGAATATATTTTGAGACAGAAAATATATTTTGCTGACAGTGAACGATATTTGATAATTTGGATTAGTTTATTCCATATTCGGGTTAATTATATAATTCTTCGTTATTGTACAAGTATAATAGCGTGAAGATGCTGTTATTCAACCCCTTACCGTTTTCTTCGCAGTTACTGTGATTAGAAATTTTTCAGCTGCATTGATTTGTCAGAGAAGACAGGAAATTAATGTTTATTCCGTCCTTAAATTTACTTGAATATTTAAATATTAATGAGAAGGGTTTAGTATGTTATTATAATTTTAAAGAATAATATCCCCATACTTAATAAGTTATTACTGGTAATTTTAATCTAAAAAAAAAACTGGAAGGGGTTAATGCGATTCAACTGTTGTAATTTATATATTTAGCAATTTTTCCATGAAAAAGTTAATTTCCTATTTGTTTCGAGGTTCGTTCAAAACAGCTATTTAAACTCCGCAGAATCGCGTTGCTGTCGCTGGCAGTGTTAGGGCGGAGCAAATGACGTGGAAAAAGGTTCTCGTAGAGGAAGTTGTTACCATCTGCGCGGAACATGAATTCTTTTTATTATTTCTGGACAGTTTAATCCGTTTAAAAAAAGAGCAGCGGACAAATTGAAAAAAGAATAAAAAGGAAAATACAACTCCAATTAAACTTTCTCAAGCTCTAGTTTAACGAAATCTCGAACAAAAACATTCTCGACAACGCTCGTTCCTTAAGTTTGCACAAATATACAGAGTCCGCGGGGACATTTTCTCGAGTCGGAAGGGTCTGCTTGAATTTTTTATGCCGCGACCAACTAAATTACTAGCCGCGCTGAAATGAGTGATGCTGTTACAATTTTAGTCACGTCGCATGCATCGCGTAATTGAGGTAACATACAATCTTGGAGCCCTTTGCACTCGCGAAGCATTTTCGTATTTCCTTCCCACAAGACGATAATTAATATGCACA
This sequence comes from Augochlorella aurata, assembly GCA_028455555.1. Classification (NCBI taxonomy): domain Eukaryota; kingdom Metazoa; phylum Arthropoda; class Insecta; order Hymenoptera; family Halictidae; genus Augochlorella; species Augochlorella aurata. The sequence goes on along the minus strand of CM052162.1, from coordinate 14,225,093 downwards.
ATGCCGGCACAGCATTCCGAGTTGTTGCGGGAATGCGAAATGCCATCGCCGCTGGAATCTCGAGTGTTAATTCCTGCCATAACTGTTCGACAAATTCTAAATAATCTAATGCAGAAAAGAAATTTTCTGCTGTATACTTTCCTCGACGATCTTTGGAAGTCGAAGCTGCAGAATCGCTAAGAATATTCATTTTGGAATTTTGTTATCTTATTATTATAATCGTATCTTGTATAGTTTACTTCTAAAAATATACACAAAACCTTAAATTCGATTCAGAATTTAATCAGAATCATTGTTTGAAAAAATATTTGACACATATTTTTATTGGCCATCATCCATGTTAAAAAACTACCCTTAAAACTAGGAATACGTTTCTAGAACATTGTCTTCTAGTCAAAAAGGTTTACCAATATTTCTAAAATAACAAAATACGTTTAAACGTCAAATGAATTTATTAACGTTTCAAAACTTTAATATTGAGAAACTTTAAAACTAAAATATTGAACGCATCATTTTCTCACCCAAGCGTTAAAATTCGGGGGCGCGAGTCAAAATATCGAAAGTCCAAAAATCCGAACCACCCCAACACGGTCCAGCGATACTATTCAATTAGGCATTCTCGGAAACTGAAGTTCCACCGGAAGCAGGTGGAAGCAATCTATCATTGCAGTTATTTTCTGTTTTCAATTTGCAACAGTTCCCGGCGAGTCTCGCCGGCAGACCATCGTCCTCGATTCTTCCAATTTCCCCGCCTTGTAACTTTGTAAAAAGAGGGAAGAAAAATATGTTTCGTGATCGAGCGCGGCTGAGAAAGGAGCGCGCGAGCTAGCGTGTCTCGGGGCCCGGTCAATTAGTCTGCACGAATGGCTAAGATTCCGAGGTTAAGAAATTTTCTTCGACCCGGTGCAATTCGAACGGGAACAAGCGGTGCCCCGAATCGGACGAACGCCGTAAATCCTTAACAATCGTATCGGGGCTTTATGACGCGTCGCGCGCTTCTGCACTCTCTGCTTGCCGGTCGTCGATAATAAAACGTAGCAACGGATACCGGGAGCCTGTTAACGGCGGATTGATTCACGCCCACCGATGGGCCAATACCGATCATTGGACAGATTGCAGTTTGTCGTCTCTATATTTCATGCGCCTGGCAAACGCGCGCTTTATCTTGACTTATGCTCCTTCGTTCGTTCTACACGGCTGCGTAACGCAGCCCCCCTTCGAAACGGTTCCGCTGCAAATCCCACGGTTCAATAAAAATGTTTCGAACGCAGGTGCCGTTCGCATAACGAGGCGGCGAACGTTGCTACTAAATATTTTATGCAAAGCGACGTTTTCCTAGAGATGAGTACGAAAATAAAACTGACTACAGGACAATTTCATTTTGGACGCTCTGTTGTTCCATTTAATAAATTAGTGAAGAAATCTTATTTTAATAATGACGGTAATTTTGATTTTTCGTTACACTCGTTAATTTGCAGAGTTGATTCTACAGTGAGTAGAGAGTGTCGAAATAGACTTAGTTAATAATCAACTGCAGTGGATATTCTGCAGAAATTATCGAAATTATCGGAAGCTTTTCTTATTCTTATATTTTATTATTTTCTTATTCTTATAATCATTGAGAACTTTATTATCACTGCATTGATATACTACTTCTAATAAATTTTAATTGATATTAACAACAATTTGTTTTCCAAACGATGGTAGTTCATATTATTGAAAAGGGGGTCACGTGTAATTCTGTATAAGAGAACAGATTCGAGTAGCAAACGATAAATCAATTCTCGTGCATATTTTTGTCCCGTAGAATTCATCAGGTTCCTTTGTCAACTTTCCGGCACGTGTAGTTTTCACTCGTGAATACTAGAAACGCTTTTTATTGGAAACAAGTCGCTTCTCAATTTCCCATTCGCTTTTCGACGCGTCCCCTCGTCCTTTCCAGTTGCGTCCCGTTGAAACAGAACTTCCTGTTTTACTTCGCGTGCAGCCTTTTTTCGTTCTATTCCCTTCTTTGATCTCGTTGCCACCGAAAATGAAACCTGCCGCCCTTTGGTAGACGCTGTTTACCAGCACCTCCCGAAACTCTGGTGATTAAGTTTGTATTTTATTCAGCGACCAGCCGATTCGTTCCGGCTTGAAACTTTAATGATTTCAGCCATTAGGAGCTACGGGTTCTGCATTTTAGATGACGGATAGGTCATTTTTACAGTTGGCAGAGATTATTCTTTTGTCTCGATGCTCGCGAACTATTAACCCTTTGCCATTTTAACTGTGAATCTAAACTTGCTTTTCTGGCTTATATAATAGTGCATTTTAAGTGCATTTTGTATGAAATTGATTCTTCTAACTCATACTAACAGTTTTGCTTCTAACGACTCTTTAAATCTAAATTTTTGTTGGTATAAACATTATCTTGGAACGTGATAGAACAATTTTAATTGTGTCCCAGAGTCATCACTCGAGTGCAAAGGGTTAACATTTTAATTAAGGTTCGTCCTTGATTTCTTTGATCATTATTCACTACAAACCTTTGGTATTACTTCTGCCTGTTGTATTTTATGTACTTTAAATTTAATATAGTTTATTAATTCGTGTATTATTCGCGTCACTGTATTTCATTATCCCCAACACCGTAATGACAAGTTTTAAACCGAAAATTGTAAAATGTTGTTTAACAATTAGGAATGTTATGAATTCTTTGTTAAAACTATTCAATGAACGAGAACCACTGACTAAAATCTTCGTAATACTGTTCAAGCTAATGACTTTGGCAGTATAATGGCTACCAAAAAATAATGCTTAACTTTCTGACTTGAAACTGCAACTGTTCTTTTTTTAAATCATGAATATTATAATTGTAATTTATTTGAAAAGCTCAGGAACGCTGACGCATAAAAATTCTGATGCGTTTTATGTCTCTCTATTTATCTTGCTATAGTAAACATATGAAAATTGAAACGTGGATTTGCAAATAGTATATTAAAAAATGTGGCTCTCTTTTTACGAATCTTTACTAATTTTCTTTATAAACACTTTCCTGTATTGGAATAATATATATAATTATACATTTCAACAGCGAGGATCCAAAATTTCTCTGTTTTCTTCCCGAAAATTCTCACACAAATCAATTTTGCAGTAGAATCCCAACATGTGCAAGTTAAAACTGTGTCACAAAATGGAAAACAGTCGGATCCAGAGTGAAAGACACTGTCTTGGTTGGACCGCGATTCCTCACTAAGCGAAATATTTGAAAAAATCCGCTCCCTGGAAAAGCGGCGGTTCAGCGGCCGTGAATCAGTCGGTCCACAGTCCGTAAAGTGTTAATCGGCTTCGAAAATGAGCGTGGCGGGTCCGGTATTTATGAAAGCCGGGCCCATTCTATTCTCCGTGGCCAGGGCAGCATACCTACCACGTCGGCGGCAGATGTTTCTTGCGGGACAGAAGGCAGAAGACGCGGTCCTCTCCGCTAGGAGTCGTCCCACGACTCCCCCTCGAGCTCCTCATGCTCGAAACGTAAATTCCGAGTGGCTGGTTGCATTTTGCATTATGCATGCCATGGGATGTACGGAAATATTACCATAAGTGGCGGCACAGTGTGTGTGCGCGCGCGCGCGCGACCGACCGCGGAGACGAATCGCCTCTCGCGAAAATGAAACCTCGAAACGACCAATTGCCGGAACGCGGCCGCCGATCAATTTCTATTCGTCGAAGAGTGGATAGGCTCTTTGAACTTCCTGCTCGGCCGAATTCGTTCGGGAATCTCCCCTGTCGACCTCTCCGAACAGCTCCGGAAAATATTTGACAATTTAATACTCTGTTTTATCGAGTGTTTTCTATTCTATATGTTCCGTCCGACGATTTAATACCTCCATCGAGCATTTTCTGGTTTATTGACAATTTAATACCTTGTTTTATTGGGAGGCAAATTCATGAAGCAATTATTTCCGTTCAGCCGGTTGCCAGAAATTCGAGAGCTGTTTCTATCGATAGGTGCGCTGCGAATATTTTTATTGAAAGTGCTTTGACCCGCAACTATGACGGGGATCGTGATCGAGCACGAATCAAAAATGCAGAGAGATGCGTTGATCTCGAATTCCAGATAAACCGTCTTTATTCTTAAAAAATGAAAATGTTTTATTTATGAAAATAAAATAGATCTTGTGTTTGCACTTTTCGGAAACGTCCTCGGCAATATTATCTTAATTTATATGAAAGTCAAGAGTGAAATGTTAGTAAAAGATTTACGGTCATCGCGTTTCAGTACCCACATTTCCGATTTTATGTTCCGGAGTCCTTCGAGCATTATCGCATTAAACGAGCATGAAAATTTAGATAGTATTCGATGAAACGTGTAGCTCAATGCCATCTGTGATAATTCGACATGCGCGTGCCCGTCGCGAATTTCATATTTTCGCAACGACACCCGATGCCGCGGAACTTCGTTCCATGTGTCTACGCTTTCTCGTCTCGTTTCGTTTCGCCATCCGGCTCGCGCGTCTGGCGAGCATGCAATCCCGGCGCTCGTAGGTCGCCAGCGAAACGTGGCGGAGGAGAGAAGTTCCTAGAAGGAGCAGAAAGCGACGGAGAGGGCCGGCAGGGCCGAGGGAAGGTTGAATTTCGTGGAAGGGCGAGGGCGGGCGGGGGTGGATGCGACCGAGGGATACCGGTGCCAAGCAGCTGATGTAATTTTCTTTTTCTTCCTCCTCGTCTTCTGCTTCTTGCATCCTCGCCTTCGACCCAGCCCCCGTTCCTCTTTATCTTCTCGAGTTAGCCGGATCGAGTGAAATCGAACTCTTTGTTTGACCGAGGAGAAAAATCTCCCTCGCTGTTTGGCCGCTTGTGAAACTTCTGCTGGAACCTGGTTTCTGTTCACCTCGACCCGGGCTGTCGGCGCCCGACGGACGCGTGTTGCCATGGCGAATTTCGCGTGTCAATGAGATCCCTCGAACCGTGTTAACGAGAAAATGCCGGAAGCGGGGGAAACAGCTTTCTGCTTCTTTTTTTTCTTTCCGTTGCCGGGATATACACGTTACTTTTCATTCCTCGTCTTCTCCTGTTCGAGTTCTTTTTCCTTAAGGGTGGAGATCGAATGGAGGGTCGAGTTCGATTGCTAGGGCCGGCCCGGCTGTCCCCTGGGTAATAGGGTAGTTACAGGGTAGTTACCAATCACCACGTTTCCCTCGGCCTGCTTCTTGTTTAATTGTTATTCCGCGCTTGTCAGAGTTAAAGGTTGAAAACTCGGCTTCGTGGGGGTTGGTTTTGGATTTGGCTAGCTTTTTTAGGCCGCGTGGCTGCTTGCTATTGGAATTAGATTGGGTTAGGGGAGACTGTAGTTATTAATTGATTGGTTGAATTGGGTCTGACGAGCTGCTTCTTTCATTTTTATTAAAGAGAAATAATGGAAAATGGTTTTTTCCGATTAGCTGGCTTTGAACCTCTCTTTTGTCAAGCTGTTGTTAATTATCGCCAGTCCCGTTATTTATTAGTGAATATGTTGTTCCTTCTTATAATCAATTTTGCATCAGCAAGTAGGGCAGTTGGTAAATGTACGTACAGTACTGTCCATAATTTTAAAAATAGCCGGACGTGTAATTTATAAAATTCTTTTACCACTTTTTGTTAACCACTTGCACTATAAAAATCAATCAGACTCGTGATAAAGATTTCATGCAAGATCGACTAAATATGAATATTAATGTCTTCTAAATCGAAGTAAAATTTAATTCTTCTATTATCAGAGTCTAGAGACAAAAGTATATAAGGACAGTAGAATAAATAAAAATTGTCTAGTTCTATTAGGGAAATTATTAAGGACGAATTGTTGTGGAAGGGGTTAAATAGTAGTAACATCTCCCGAAATTGTATCGCGATATTAATAAATATTTTTATTCCTTAAAATTTGTCTTCCTCGAAAATCAAAAACTCGTCTAAGGAGGGTTGAAAAATTCGGATTTTAAGAAAAGGAACAATTTGGTGCGCCGTCAGAACATTTTCGAAATGGTTCACCGATCACAAGCTCCTAAAACGAACATACAGGGAGCTCAAAGTAGCCGGGTTTCGACTCGGTTGAAAATTTCCCATAACTCCATGGAAGTCTGCTTAATTAATTCCAGGTCCCTGGCATGCATACATATACATGAACCTGCAAAAACAGGCAGCGTAAAATAGCGAAGTTTCAGCTGCGTCTCTCCGGGGCCGTGATCATGGATACCCGTTTAACGAGCTACGGCCCGCTAGTACATAGAATTTTAAGGGGTTATACCTTTCATTCCGGGGACTTGACTTCATTAGCGACTCGGGGTTCCGACGATCGAACCCGGGGGGTGCAGCTGTGTAGGTCGTCGCGCGATTGTCGGCCAATTCGATTAACCGAGGAGCCCGCATAAAAAGTCAATTGCTCCGGCTGAAATTCGTCAGCTGATCCGCCGACGATAGTCCCCCTCGTTCGTAGCCGTCGACGATGAAGGAAGTCGATAGCTCGCCGTTTTATCTTGATAAAAACCGAGGGCTTTCCGACTGCACGGCGATTACTCTTCAAATGCGCCGAAAATTAAGCCTTCCGCGCGATCGAGCGGTCTGGTATCACGCTAAGAGCTCGCGAGTAACGAGCAAATTGTTGCTGGCGAATTTCGTGTTCGTTGCAACTCGAGTTTGGTTAATCTTGGTCCGGATCCAATCGCGTTCTCCATCTTATTTCGCGATCTATGCTCGAGGTAACGGAGGAATGTGCCTAATCGTGCATCGTTGTCCTCTTTTCGTTCTTTTATTAAACCTTCAGGGTCGACTCTTTGATGTTCTTGATTAATTTAACGGCTGTTACGATATTCTAGAAATTAGCAATAAAGTATGAAAGCGTATCATACCTAATAAGTGGGTTTTTATGCGTTCGTGGCACGGGCAGATTTTAAGTTAACAACGTCTAATAGTAATTTCATTTTATTTCTGGAACGATCAATCTTTTGGGTGACGAAAGTAATTTTTCTTTAATTCCAATTTCTGCTAGATGACGTATGGAAATTAAGTAATAGCAATCTATTAATAAGATTTGAAGTTTTATTGAAACCTTATGCAACTATACAAAAGCGTTTATGATTTACACGTTTGATACATAGTTGTTCGATTTATCTGATAGATATTCAAACATTATTTTTCATTCTTTAAATGTTCACGCTGTTTTACATTTAATTTGTTAAATTTCCAATTCGAAGGAATTTATTTCCTTTTTCAATCATTTTAATAAGTTGATGGCAATGCAGCAGTGTCCTTTGAATTCTCTAAATGTTCCTGTTATTTTTCGTTTGATTTATTCGTGTCATAAATGCATAAAATTTGCAGTCTAACGATAACACTGAATCAGAAGCATTATACTTTCTCGATAGACGATCCACAATTATAAAATATAAAACAGAATGCAAACAAACGTACCTTCGACGTGTAAAATGCACCAACTCCTGCACCAAATACTAAAAATTGATTGTCTAACTAATAGTTAAAAATGATTATTTTTAACTATTATTTAACATCGCAATATCTGAAATGGTTCAAAGGCTATAACAGAATGCCACTGAATTTCTCGTCCCGCCCTCCTGGCAGCGTTGCCACATTTCATTGCCCCATCCTGCCTCGAGTATCCCTCGCGCGAAAATTGGAGCCAGTCGCGCCTCGTTTCTTCCATTCCGTGGAATACTCCGGTTCCATGAACCCGATCCCTTTATCTATCTCAGAATCAACATCGGCGAGGAGTCATCGTCGCGTCGTATGCTCTCACGCCCGTTCATTAAGACTCATTAGCAGCGCGGTGACCTCCGCAGATCCTCCGATTACACGGCGCGGTGCGCGTACATCGCCGCTTGAGCCGCAGATGCCTCGAACTGACACGCCTGCCGATATATACATATATCATTTCGGATTGCAGAGCCTCGATCCTCAGGATCCCCTATTACAGGCTGCCTCCTCTAATCATGGTCGCGGTCACTTGTCCCTTTGTGTGCACACGCGCGAGTCCGTTCGCGGATCTCACCTAAGCGAAATTCTAGATGGAATTCGGACACCTCCGCGACACAATTAGCTGCCAATGGAACCGAATACTGTTTCTTTCCTCGAATTAAGGACGTTTTAAAAAACCACGTTGAGTTTCAAGGTCTTCGGTTCTTTGACTAAGGGTAGAATGGAGTCGATGAGTACCGCGAGATAAAACGCGTGGTGAATGTTCGACCAATTGCGGTTCTCCCTCGAAGAATGAAGTTTTTAATAATGATTAATAATGATTTTACCCTCTTTAACCCTTATGATTTATGCTCAGAGGAACGTGCGATTTTAATAGACAATTTAATTTGAAACTGCTCTATGCGAGATGCTATCACAAAATAAAATTAAACTATTTCAGTAAACTATTTAGTATATTTATACAAAGGAGCTTTTATAATTTTAGATTGTTTTAGACATTTGTAGAATTATTTTTATATTTAGTGAACTTCAAAAAAATTTCCAATAGATGCTTCGTTGCCAAAGAACTGATGTAAACTTGAAGAATAATTTAGTAACAACGGCTGA
>CM052162.1:14195713-14216440 GCA_028455555.1 Augochlorella aurata | reverse complement strand
ATTACTTTCCGCTCAAGCAAATACCAGCTTTAAAATATTTAACAAGCTTGTCGAGTTTACGAAACGAAAATTGTTCCGCGAGGATCAAAGGAGCAACAGCTGAAATTCCACGGCGAAAACTCGATGGAAACTCGACCGCTTTAATTTTCGACAATGTCGCCTTTGAAAACAGGCGACTCTCGAGCATTCCGCGCGATTATGTGAGCGAGATTTTTTTTAATGCGCCTGCCGGTGGGGTCGGGAGATGCTCGTTCGAGAGGGACAAGGTTCGCTTTGTGTGACCGGAAGCTGGAAGAAGGGTGGAAGCCGCTTCCTTTCGAGGCACCGTCGATCCTCGCGATAGCGGGCTTACAGCACACCAGAGCGAATATCGAGGCCCCCGTTCCACGGGATTATTATTCGCGAGCGATTATCCGACTCCGTGTAACCGTGGCCGCCTTCCATTTTCTTCCACGCTACCTTTACTTTCAATTACCTATCCGGATCGTTGCGACCTCGCGCGAGTCTGTTTACCTTCCATTCCCGAAAATCGTTTCCCTCCTTTGCGAGTGTAAATGAGTCGATTGTTCGAAGAGAGAAGCAAAGATCGTTGTGTTTTGTTATGGAACGCAATACGTACTAAGTTCAAAAGAACGTTTGGCTCGATAAATTCTCGAATATAGTGCAGTTATTATTGTAAATTAATAGTAGAGTATATTGGGATGAATATAAAATAATTCAACAATATTTATAAATGCGACCCGGTGTGGAGGCTTTTCTATAAATAGACTATTGGATTAAAATATTTACACTCGACACTTCTAATTTAATTAAACTTTCTATATGAAATTATCAACCTAATAAATAAATTATTTGATTTATATTTGAGACTTATATTAAGCCTAATACACGCGAAGACTTATTACTAATTCAATAACTCTGATATGAAAACAATAATAATCGAATCAATATTTGACAAAAGCTTATTCCTTAATTTAATCGATATTAAAATCGATAAAATAGAAAACATTATCACATCCGCCACGCCGGAATTTGCTCACCACGCAAACAATATGACAACCTTGCTTATTTCGCGTATCAAATCGTAAAAAGAACCATGGCCATCGCAAAATCAGCCGGTTAAAGGTTAATCAATTCCGCCGCGAAAAATCCGAGGTTGATTCCAACAGCCAGACCATTGGAATTAACTATCGATTGCCGGCGGGAAGGTTACATTATCTGGATCGTGACACTGACAAATCTCCTCGCGGCACGAATAACTCGAGGCTCGAGAATCGACGGTGAAAAGTCAGCGACCACGACGCGGCGGCGTTCGCGAAAAGGTGTCGAGCCTTGTCATCGACTCGGGCCGGCGACGTCGACACTTTTTCCGCGCCGACCAGCCGGAAGCAGCGTCGAATTTCCGCTGGGCGCAGAGCGTTCGATCCGCGGCCGTTCTATTTCCCATTTAACTCCGTAAATAGGACACGCTCGGTTGCCGGTTAATTAATCGTGACCGGGATATGCGAGTGGCGCGCCGTGCGAATAATCCGGTTGCCTCTCCTCCGTTCCTCTCCTTCGTCTTCCGCTGCCCAGTAATCTGGAGAGCGTCTTTCCGTGGCCGAAATTAAAACGACCTATCGGCACTTTACAATGCGGTGTAATAACTGTCAACTCTTGCACCAGGATTTCTTTCGCGTTAATAATTTTTCGTTGACATTTCGCTGATAGAGCGAGACAGTATTTGTCTCTCTTGTGTCTTCATATAACTCCTTGCACTATAATAAGACTCGTCATACAGATTTCGTGCAAGATCTACTAAATATGAATATTATTAACTCCTTTTAAGTCGAAGTAAAATTGCATACTTCTGTTATCGAAGTCTAGAAACGAAATTAGATAAAGACAATACAAGAAACATTAGGGAAATTATTAAGGACGAATAGGTACTTAATCATTAACACAAAGTGAAAGAAATCGTAGTGCAAGGGGATAATATATTCCTGGGTTTTGATAACAGAAAAATCAAATTTTTGGAGGAAGTAAGTAACATTCGTATTTAATAAATTGTCCATGAAACCCCAAAGGGTTGATATGTAACATATGTACAGAATATCGCCACTCATTGGTCAGTGTTTTTACTTGATAGCTAAGAAAATTGCATTTTCGCTAAGGAAAAAGTCACCTCAAAGGTTTTCGTTTCCCAACTTTGAGTAACTTTTGGGACACCCTGTATCGAACTCTAAAACTTGACTTTTGACGCAAATAGCGGATTTCCAGACCCATTATGCATCAAAAGAGGAGTTTGCTTCACCTGAAGGGGGATAGAGAGACAGAAAGAGTCGCTCAGAGAGCTTCCCGTAGAAAAACTATCCGGAGCCGGAGATATTGGCAATAAGCGTGTCGGTGTCGACGAGAATCCGGCGTCAAAATACGCGAGCTTTCGCGGAGCAAACTTGGGTCTCGAAGTACTTACGGCAGTCGAAGTAATGGGCAAAGTTCGCGGTCGATCCCGAGTTTCCGTATCACGGAAATCATCGTCACTCCGATTCCAGTGGAAACGCCGGCTACCACAGGAAGCTGTGAAACAATTGATTTCCTTGATATGCTATCGCGCTTGCGATTGCTCGATAAGACGCGGATCGGGCTTTGTGCCGCCTGCTCCAGTTGTCCGCGAGTTTCGACGGTCTGGAAAAATGTGGGACAGATTGCGGCCGGATTAAGGCGTTTAGTAGCTCGAAAAGCTAGTAATTACATCTTTCGCTAACGAAGGGGGCCCTGCGAAAGTGTACTGCAGTGCTTTTCTTATGAATATTCTAGTATAGTCGCTGGCGAAAGAGGACAGTGAAGCTACCTAGTAATAGCGTTAATAAAAGGTCGAGTTCGATTTAATAAAATTAACAATCTTTGATCTAAATTAACAACGAATTTACAACTTCTAATTTGCCTTGATTCGTGTGATGATGTACACTGCGCGACTTTATACAAAATAATAGAGGGAAATGTATTTCCTCTTTTAATGCTCTTAATAAATTAAATATGATTTAATAGTATCCTTAAATTCTTCTAAAACTGCTACAGTATGAAATTGGAACTATTCAAATTGATATGCATAACCGCCTTGATTATACCTACCACGTTGTGGCTAAAAATGTGATGATCTTTTTTTTTGTATAAGTTTGCAATTGCATTGTAAATTTCTGCACACTGCAATTTATAGCATTTGACAGTTCGACTGATGTTTTCCATCACTTAATTTTCACATATCTGCAACCGAGTTCTGCGTTTCTACAAATTCGAAATTGATTGTAATTTGAAATTTTCCGTCGGATGCATTCCACCAGCAAATTTTCACAGATTTGCAAGCGAATTCGAAATTTCTAGTAGACAGTTCCCTTAATGTACTTTCAGATCACGTACTGGCCTCCGCAGAGATCAAAGACCGTGCATCGTGCAATTTGCAGTCGCACTGCTATTAGGGGAGCAAACGTGAAATATTAAATCTTTTGGCTCGCGGCTTAACGAGAATCCGATGGGAAACGTATTGACGGGGCCGTTGACTCCCCGCGTTCCCATAAGCTGGTGAAACACCGGGTTCGGTAATGTTAGCAGAACAGTGTTCCGTTAAATGCCACGAAAATGCCATTAACGCGAGCGGCCATCGAAAGTTGGCGGCGCGGGCCGAACCAGACCGATTTACCTGAGGCGATGCGCCGGGAAACTTTTTAATGCCGCCGCGTTGCAACAGCTGACGCCTCCATTAAATACCTACCCACTCATTTCTCCTCCCCCTGTCGCCCCCTTTCCCTTCGCTTTTTTTTGCTACGAGGGATATTGCGACACGAGTCTGACAATGTTGCGTCGCGACATTCTTTTCGTTCAATTTGCATAAATAAATTAAATGTTCTAGCCCAATCAATTATTGTTTGTCGTGAAAATAATTCGCTAGAATGCAAATTAGTGAATAAACTAATACTTTTTCTAATTATTGACGTAGATGAAAATTATGCAACAGCGTTTTCGAATTCTCTAAATGCTTCTGGTGCTCGGTATTTCATTTTTGTCATACATATTTATTTATTACATATTATAAATAAATAGAGTATGTTAATTCTGTCGAAGTATTTACTTCGAGATGCTTTCAGAAAGCTGGTTGTGCTTCTTTAACCTCGATCTTGAAAACACGGATAACAATAAAGCAATTTTTGATACTTCAAAGTCTCACAACTTCTTCCTCTATTTTCTTTCGTTCAAAGCACGGTAAAGTAACAGAATTTCCCAAACATCCTGCTATTTTCTATGCCAGTTTGATTATAAAAACTCAGTTCAGCTTGAAACTAAATTTGATTTTTTCTACTGATGTGCATAAACCCCCAAAATCTAATTATCTCTCCGCCCGATGAAGGTGTATCTTCGTCCAAACTGTTGAACGACGGCGATAAAAATCAGAAATCGTCGGGAAACAGAAAAAAAACGGCAAAAAATTCTCTCATCGAAGGAAAAAGGAACGCGCGAACGATAATAATCTTTCAGCCGAAGACAGTCTCATTTTTTCTGACTTTGATACGCCGCGTCGCCTCGCAACAGTGTAGGTAGCTGCTCGATCGGCCGCGAACGTTTAATTTCGCCTCGATTCGAGCAAAAAGAGCCGGATAAAAAGAGAGCAACCGAATGGAAGGAGTTTCGAGGAAGGTTCGATCGCGAGCACCGGCAGCCATTTATTACGAGGCGGCGGTTTATATTTCAAATTTATTGGACAGTTTCGCGAAACGTCTCGCGGGAGACGTCCGCTGCGTTCTTTCGCTTAATCTGTACGCGATGGCAGTCGGTTCATGGTTTCTTCTTGCGTGTAGCATGTTGGTTCTTCGCTTCCTCCTGTTTGTTGGGGCTCGCTGCTGTTCCATCGAGCAAATCCGTCGGCAGAGTGCCCTCTGTGATGACGGTCGCCATGGCTTTGCGGAAAGAGGATGCGGATACAAGGGAAATCGATTTAGCTCGAGTGCGAACGCGGGAAAATGGATCCGCTCGATCGTTCTAATCTTCATTTCTCCGTGTATTTGTGTAGGTGAAACTAGACCTGAGCATGTAACATTATTTGAAAGATTGTTTCAAGTAACATGTTATTTTATTCCATAATTATTCTCATGTCTGTGGTTCATTTTTGAAGTAACAATATTTGGAATATTATTTCGAGGAACGTGTTATAATTATTCTGCAGTTCTTTGAAATAATTATTTGAAATAATTGTTATTTGAAATGATTATTTGAAATAATTATTTGAAATAATTATTTGCAGTAATTATTTGAGATAATTGCGAAATTCTTATCGGAGAATATGTGGTGATTTAATTATCAAGTCTGTGTCTGGTTTATACTTTGTTTTATATTTTTAAATTTAATGTTGAAAATACTGCTTGTTTCATACGACAACTATTTTTTGTTAAAATAAACGGAAAATTATTTTGTGTCGTATTGCTTGATTATATAATATATGAAACTATAATAAATATAATATAAACGAATAATTTCTTATTAATCTTATTATAAAAATAATTTCTTATTAAATCGAACACAAATCAACACATTTCTTGCACTCTATATTTCAAAATACCTACATATCAAGATTATTTCAGTCATTTCTGTGAAAAGTATTGAATCGTTCAAAGATCAACCCTTTGCGGTCGTATATCTACTCTCAGCCACCGTAGCTATTTATTTGTTTTTTTTTATTACTACATAAAATCAAAATATATATATCTAAACTTCAAAAACGAATTAATAAATTTTCTTTTTCCTCCTTAATCTTGTTATTATCTATGTTAATAATACGCATGTTCGTTCGACGGAAATGAATTTCGACACCTAAGTATAAACTCCATACGACCGCAAAGGGTTAAATAACGATAACGAGTTGACACCTTCCGCAAAACTCGAGCCTGATTCTCGCGAAAAGAGTACGTTGGTCCGACGTTGGCCGAGAGATTCGTTTTCGGGGCTATTTTGCGGCGAGTTGCTGGCAAGTGGAGCGCAAAAGTTGAATCGCTTCGAGAGTGGCACTCGACGTGTTCGAAGAAAGTTCTTTCGACAATGGTCGCCATGCCACCAGATGAACCGTCGTCGTCGAATGCTTCTTTCGCAGCTATTCCACGTATTCCGCTCCGCGTTCGAGAGCTTCTGCTTCTCTCCGGTTCTGAAACCTAACGTTTCCTAAAACTTGTTCACTCTGTTGCAGGTAAGGCTCTCAAGTACTCGAGGCGTTGAGGACGCGGACATTGTGCTTCTAGAGATCTTCAGGTAACGATTGTTCGATTTAACACGGTCATTGTTGCGTCACTCCTATTTGGGTTGAGGACGTGTTGGATCATTGCTGTTGCGGTCGACACAATTATTTTTCTTTTACTTGGACACCGAGATTTTGGCGACGAACTGGAGTGCATCAAATACTGTCTTGACGCGTTTAGGGCAATCGAGTGACTTCTGATATATTCGGACACTTTTCAAAACGCAATAGGTTTTTTAGAACTGGACTAAACGACTTGAATATCTTCTTAACAAATTTTAGAAAATTTAAAAAGAGCATTCTAGTTATGGTCTAGTAGACTATCCTTAAAAAGTATACTACCCCTATCCTTAAAAAGATTCAAGTCGCTTAGTGCAGTTTTAAAAATGTTATTGCGATTTGAAAAGTGTCCGAATATTAACGGGAGTCACCGAATATGGGTGACGGAATTATATCCTTAGATTTAACAGTTAATTGTTACGATGGTGTATTAAATGTTGCTGAACTAGTTAAGATCCGCAAAGTGTAAGAAAGTTGAAAGGGTAATCGATGTCGTGGAATTTAACCGTTTGCACTCGAGTGGTGACTCTGAGGCACCACTAAAATTGTTCTTCTTTACTTCTACTTTAGAATTTTGATTCGATTAAACGAAATATTTCAGTTTCATGCAACTTTTTATTTTTATTTTATTTTTATGATAACAATCTTCCGAATGACGAAATCACTATTTTATTTTGTTCTTTTTTAGATAATAATCTCTTCTTCTTTAGACAAAAGGTGGCGCTGTGAATATTAATATTGCAGAATTAGATACTCCCCTGTCGTTAAATAATTAACGAGAAATATTTCAAAATTTGTCCCAGAGGTGTGTGACAATTCCACAAGTATAGTGAGCCCGTCTCTCGCCGATGCATGCAGTGATCCGGATCGAAGAGTGACATTTAGTGACATTTTGAAATTTGATAAGGACTGTGATTAGAATAAACGTAGACAGCTGAATATTTTATAAATCTTGTAATCATTGTTTTATATAGATACTATAATTTATAAATTAAATGTTCTCGGTTTGTTTTTATAATAGAGGTCGTTCTTCTGCGTTAAATATTTTCTTAGAAAAATAGTTCTCAAGAGACTATTAAAAATTATTCCCAGCATCCCCACGTGGAGCAATTTGCATTGCTTCAATTCCTTTGTTTTATTACAAAAACATTATACAAAATACTTTTCCATTTCATCTATTATATCATTAAATAATATGACAGAAAATAATTCTCTATTTTTGTAATATTTTAACAAATAAGCAGTCGCTCCAACGTCAAATTAAAAAAGTTATGAAAACTATCAAATAGATACAAACTCCATTAACATTAGTTGCAAATCAACTATGTTAACACGTTCGTCGCCAACAATCGACCACCAAAAGGTTCACAAAATCAAAGCAATTTAATTAATTAAAGCGAAATTAGAAAATTGATCATAGGGGATGGTATTAGAACCCTTTTGCATCCGAAACGTCCTAGTCAAATTTATATATTAAAATAAAAATGAATTTTCAAAATTGTTTAAAAACTAGCGTCACCCATATTTGAGTGACGTGTTAATATGAATGTGTTAATAAATATTCTTCCATGGGAATGTCATTGCATAAGGTCAAAAAATTCCATAAAAATGTCAGTAAATTCGTCGATCCCGGAGCATTGTGCGAGCTTCTTCGAGGTGCTCGGGGCGCAGCCGGTCCCGGATAAAGTGGGTGGCTGTGCCCGTGACGTGAGGGGGATGAAAACTAATATGCAAACGTTGATTCACGGGTAGACAAAGGAGAGAGCCGCATTCTACGCGTCGAACACAGTGAATGGAAGCCGCGTTCGAGAAGCTATGAATGAGCTTAGGAGCCGAGTGCGCGCGCGTATGTGCACCGCGTCCCGAGTCCTGATGCACGTGTGCTGGTGCATTCACGTGCACGCTCGCCCGGCCGAGGCCAACAACTCGCTCGATTATATCCTCCGAGCCAATAGCCGACCGTTTTGAAATACAATCCCTTTAAATGTCGTGCTCTCCGTGGTGGTCTCCGCAGCTTCCCCCAAAAACAGATGTTTTTTATGCTCCGCGTTTTCTTTTTCTCTTCCTCTCTTCGTCTCTCTCTCTCTCCCTTTGCCTGCTGGTTTCTCTTCTTTCGGGGTAGAATATGATAGGGCGGGGATCGTGTGTCGCGTTTTGTCGATTTTCGAGGAATATGGAGCACCGGGGAGTCTGCGGTAATCCTCGAGCGTCGTTCGACTAATTGCTACTTTAGTGTCCATGAGTTTAATTAATGGAATAAGCATGGCGTCGGTTCGAGTGTTAGAATTCGTATAAAACGTTTCAGTCAACAGATGTGTGACGATATTGCAAATAAGAGTAAAATAGTAGTTAAAGTAGTATGTGTAGTTGTAATGTTTGCTTTACTTCTGTCACAAGTGGTATTAGGAATATTAATAATTAGTTTACTAGGTCTTTTAGAGTGTAATTTTCGGTTGCCTGCAAATTGGCTCCATTGTTATTACATTCGTTTGCATTTGCAATTCTCTAAAATGTGAGAAAATTGAAGTATTATAGTGTATAGGACCAGAAATCTTATTTTTCGTTCGCCTTTGTTATAGGCGAATGCATGTACAGTTTGCGCAATCATTCTAATAAAAGTGCACTCGAAATTCATAAATCTATGATACTCTATGTATGCATATCTACACATATCCCTTTTATTAAAACTTTATTTAACCTTACGGTTTAAGAAAAACTATATTGCGTCTCATTATTATTACCTTTGTCATAGACTATCGTATGCAGTTTCGTTAACGCAATAAAGAAGTGAAACCAGTGCAAAATGCACGCCACACCTATGTATGTACATATTGTCTTCAATCTAATCTTGTTGCAGTGGACGCGATTAGATTAAAGATTTATCTATTCTCATAGATTATTTAAAGAATCGAATTAAGAGCACCGCGCAAAGTATTTTAGAAACTATGTACAGTGTGGTCCAGCAAGAGACCTGCGACCAAAATTATTCACAAACAATTTCTTCTATAGAAAAATGTTTCAAGCAATTGTTCTTCGGTATGGAATAGAGCATAGGTTGACGCAATTCATTTTTTTTTAAATATTTGCTTTCTATCAAGACTTGAAGTTCACTTTTTTTAATCACAATGTATAGAATTTAATTCTATAGATTAAATATATATTAATTCTATATTAATCTATATATTAATTCTATATTAATCTATATATTAAATTCTAGTGGAGCTAAATTCATTCCATTTTTTCTTCAATGCTCTATAAATTTTGATTTTGCGTATCGTTTAGTTCAGCTATTTGACGATCTAATTTCTCCCACAAATGTCAACTTAATTCCGATAACAGAACAATTGAAGTTCGGGTTTCTTCTTCAATAGAAAAACAATAGAAGACAAAAGGCGACTTTAAACTTAAAACAAAAGAAAGATACACGATAAAGATATGTAAGAATGCCTAAAAATTAATTAAATTAATTAATTAATGCCTAAAAAATGTTTGAAACATTTTTCTACAAAAGAAACGGTTATCGAGTAATTTAGGTGGCAGATTTTGGTAGACCACCCTGTATATGGTACAATTACAGGGCCCGCTAGACCCGGCTCATTATTTCAGGGTTCACCGAACCAAGCTCACCTTAGATAAAGAAGCTTACGAGTCGTGCGTGCGATTGCAGATAGTGTTTATCGTGACCGATAAGCGACTCGAGAGAAATTCGGTCGACAACGGGAAATAAATCCCTCTTGATCCCCCGACGCTCAGGTTTTCTTAACCCAGTTCGAAACCGCGTGAACGTGACTCGGGATAAGAAATTCTCTCCGGCCGGAAGTTCGACGGCTCTGCGGTTCCCGTAGCCCGCGGAGTTTGATTCAATTTGCGAGGCGTTTCACGAGTCGGTGTGCTCGCGCGAATTTTTAATTGCATTACCGCGTAACTCGCTTCCCTCTTTGTTGCCTCCGAACAGCTTGTGTACCGTGATTCACGGGTGCTAGGTTCGTTAGCCGAGCCGGCAGCGGCGGATTTGTCTTCGCCAGAAATTATTGATCCACGGCGTTATCGGCGTTATCAGCGTTATCGGCGTTTTCGACGTACAGCCGCAGCCGCGTTGATGAAGAAATTCCTGAGCCGCTGTCATTCAGACCCTGACAGTTACCGCCGGTCCCCGACGGTAACCTTAACCAAGGCGCGCTTGATTACTTGCGAAAATATGTGGCCTCGTTATCGCTCTGGAATTCGCACCTCTATCCTTCTCCATTTTCTGCGAGCTCGAGCAGTTTTCATCCGCGCTCCTTCGCGCCTTCGGCCGCTTTAAAATCGAAGTCGAAGTCGTTCCAGGTAGCTTCGGTTAATTAGTAGCGAAGACCGAGGTTCAAACTCACTTCTGAAGCTTCACATCTGTCTGATAACATCAGCCAGTCGTCCGAGTTGCTATTTTTCCATTTTTATCTATTACTTTTCTTTATTTATATTTATTCTATATTTATTCTTTACTTTCCCTATTGCTGTTCTTTTTCTTTCAAATTCCTACTATCAGAGGCAATCGTCAAAGTGGAGATAAGAAAAGTGCTTGTTCTCTGCATCTTCTATATGACATGCGATGTAACAATGCGTTCGTCGAGTCGCATTTAACTGTTCATTGGAGAGCATTACGAGCCCGTGCGCTCGAGCGATCCGCAACGATATGTTTCCAATCAAAATGGCGGGTAGCGAGCGTGTTAACAATCAGCCTTTCCTGAAGTAGAATCGATAGGGGTTTCCACGGTGGTCCACGGGATAATTGATCACTTCCACTGTTGGAACGGTTCCCGATTTTCCATCAGTCCTCTCGCGTTGCTCATCGCGACGCGATGAAGGGAGGAGCGACGCGGATGCGGCGACAGAAGACAGATAGTCGGCCGCGAGCAAACAGGTGAAATGAGGTAGAGGGAAAAGGAGCCTGTTCGGTTGGCCTGGTTATTTGTCAAACGGCGTGCCCGCGTTTTTGGTTCACCGACGTCGAATGAACGCCTCGGCGTGTTACGGGAAAAATACATTCGTCGATTTTCAGCCGCGCCGACCGCTAACGTTTCGTTCCGTTCCGTTTCAGGTGTTTTTACCAAAAATTTGGTTTCACTCGAACTCGTTTCTTCACTTCGATTCGTGTGTTCTCTGTATTGAGCAAGCAGGATAATCTACTCACCGTGGTTGTCGACTATCACCTGGTTACTAGATTAGTGAACTACTACCACGTAGGTACCACGCTACTCGGCCTGTATCATAATCAGACCTGGCCATTTTTATTTAACATGGAAATGAGAAATAACTATTAATAATTACTGAATAATTCATTCGGAACTGTTATTTACTATGCTCATTTGAAAATAAAGATGATATCGAAGGATTTGAAATAACAGCGATTTCAAATAATTAATTACTAAATAATCATCAAATATGACAAAGGGAATGACCGTCAATTATCAGGAGGGAAATAAAAATAATATGATACGATCAATTTTATTTCAACAAATCTTTCCATTTTGCTTTTAGCTAAATTATCCTCATAAAGATATAATTTTTCGTTTAATATGCATCAAAAAGATATTATTTGATGAAATTTTTACAGTAAGGTTCTGACCCCACAAAATGGTTGCTTTGGTGATATTTTTGTCGTATTTATAACATGACAATGCATTAGGGCAGTTTTTAAACTACCGAAAAATTTGTCATCCATATGTGAGCGACATGACAGTCGTTTTTTTAAAGCCTACTGTATTCCCATCCATAAGCTCAAAATATTAAAAAATGAGGGTGGTACTACAGTTACGCTCTGCAATGTAGGCACGTCTAAATACCATGGAATGTCATAACTAATCGAGGATCTCACCTTGCCAGCGCGAATCGAAAATGCTCGCGTTGAACGCATCCTCCGAGAGAACAGGTTCTCTTTTAAAGCTCCCAGCTAGGTCGACGGTTTCTGTAACGCGATGCCTCCACCGCGTAACCTATCGTCTAGCCCACCGTCGTGGTTCTCAGTTTCACGGCAGAGAACGCAGAAACGGGTCGCCCACTGGTTTCTCGCCGCGTCAACCTTCTCGCCTCCATCCCTTTAACGATCTTTTTTTCATTCTTTACCGCTGATAATTCGAGAACCGAGTCCGACATCCTTCGAAAATAGCTCTGAAAAAGCGTAGCAAATCGACGAAGAAACTTTGGGAAATCTTGAATAGTTAGTTATATATATCAACCTGGTGTTTGTCAGGATATGTGCCAGTCGTGAGACTGGTGGTTATGGCAGCCGAAATGTTGTTACCTTATTTTAAGGCTAATCAGTGTCATTATTACGAATATTTGATTAACACTAGAACTATCGAGCCCTAAACTAGTTATTAGTATATATTGTTTTATAACAAAGACACCATCGAATTTAATTAAACTTCCTACGATTTTTATTGTAATATGCACTTCAACGAAGAAGTCCGTGTCAAAATTTTCAACAAAAACATTTTTATAGTGTCAAGAATTCTAAAAGAATTGTTCATTTTGACTGCTTCGGTAGTTCTAGTGTTAAGATACCTAACATTATTTTAAACATGCACATTTCCAACTGATCATTTATTGAAAGTACTACAATTTTTTGTATCGTCGCTTAATTCTTCGATTCACTTTGCTCGCACGATGGGCATAAGAATATTTGACGTAACAATATATATTCCAAAATTTGTGTGCTACCATGTTAAATAACAAGGAGATTTTCTTTATATTTATTTAAATGCCTAGATGATTCTTTATTCCTATTTAACCCTTTGTGGTCAAGTGGCGACTCTAGGGCGTCGCTAAAAATGATCATGCCACGTCTCTAAATAATTCTTATCAAATTTACTAATATTTAAAAAATTGTTAATTGCTGTTAACTGTTGCATGAGTCGCGAAATTTAATTCCATAATGTATTAAATGCAGCAGGTTGTATAAAACGGAAACACTATAAGTCTGAAAGAATATCTTGGATTTCCAGTTAAAAGGGTTAAACGTCAGGAAAGGCTAGTTTATATTTATTTAAACGCCTCCAAGACACTTTTTACAAAACGGTCGTTTATTCAAGAAAAACTGGGGTCAGCCCGAAGTGGCGTGTAAACGCACGCTCGGTCTGAAAGTCCGATCAGCCAGCAGAAGCGGTTAGTGGCTCCCAGGACAGCTTTCGTAAGAGTTTCGCCGGTTTCCTCGTTCGCGCGACCACGAGAGCGTCACATCATATATGGCTCTGTTCTTGAAACGATCGTCCCACTTCTGCTCGGTTTGCCTCCGGGGTCTATCGGGCTTGTCCATGACAAGTCTCCTGTGCATTCTCCTCGAACATCGTGTTTCAAGCTCGACAAGGATCGCGCGTGCACTACCGGGCCCGGTTCAGCCCGACCCGGCCCGACCCGGCCCGACCCGGCTCGAGCGCCAGCAAGACATACCAGCAGGTAGCTCCGTTATCGACGTTCCCAACAGTTCCCAAGTTGTTTCTTCTCGACTCGGCAGCGAGCCGAGTCAAAGTGACCCGTTAACTGTTCAAGACGCGTGATTATGCAACGCGTACACGAAAGCGGCGGAGAAATTCGCGAGGCGAATTCTTCCGAGCTCCTCTTCTCCAACTAGCCTTTTCTAGCTTGCTGCTGGCCAGAGTCAGTCGTTATTCGAATTGTTTTTAGTCGGCTATTTTATTCGTAACTTTTTATTCGAATAGAGATTATAGCATTGTTCGAATAATAATGGTAATAATTGTTGATCCTATCTTAGGTGCTTTCTAAGCATATTATTCAAATATAAACTTAAAACAGAATTAAATTGAAGAATCTTCGAGTCTGTGCTGACTAAAATGTATTTTATATTATTTTTATGATTTTATATTATATTCGTGTTATATCAATGTCGTTCAAATCATATTACTTAAATAATATTCATATTATAAATCACACGTGAAGATTAGGGTAGCTCTCAAATTTCTTACAAATACCACAAATTTTTATGTTATATATAAAATGTAGAGGAACGTATTTTTACTTTAAAATCTATCTCACTATAAACATAAGAGCTTTTTTCTTTATCCTAGGGATCTATCGCAATATAATTAATTACTATTATAATATTATATTATATTATATTATATTACAATATTATTAATTACGAACATTCGAGAAGACCTCCACCATTCTCTCAGTAAAATAAGTTGCTCTAGGTAAAGTCTCTGTTAAAGGGTTAACGACAATACCACCGAGATTAGGCAGGTTATCTATCGTCCACTTTTCGAATAGCGAGGTCTTTGTCCAGAGGAACGCTATCTCCGACCGGTCCCCCCGAAGTAACGACTAAATCGTTACATTTCCGCCTTGGGTAGTCCAACTCCGGACTGTTTTTATACCCTGTGTAATGATACTACGCCGCGAAAGAATTACGGCCGCGAAGGGTTCGTTTAGCTGGAGATACTGTTATCTTCGTGTGTAACGTCTGTCCGTTGGTCGGAGCGATGGCAGCCGTATCTCGGAAAAAATCAGTGGGAGTTCCTTCCCGAGAGATGAATCATGATTATAGGTAGACGCGATAGTTAATGGACTCCGAAGCTCGTCTCCGTGACTAACGAAATTCAGTCTTTGTTTCCTAGCTGGCTTTCGTTGAATTCCTCGTCGACGAATATTCAGAATATTCGAATCGTGAATTCCGAAATTGCCGACCAATAATTTTTCATTTACTATTTTTGTCTATTATTGTTACGTTAGGCGTTATTGCGCCATAGAACGCGAGATTTGGTTTAAAATTAAATTAAATTAGAATTTTTCGTTCATTATTATTCCTTCATTCATAAAACTGTATGTAAAATATGTATAGTACACTTGCAGATTTTTAATATGAAATATAAAACGGGAGCACACGTTCGTATCATAAATTTAATTTCTCGTATTTAAATGTATGTATATATGTGTGTTTCGACGTTCATTATAACAGTGTCGTTCGTTAAAAATTTGTTCATAGCATTCCTTTTTGTTAAGTCATTCGTAATATATGATATGAACCGTAAACGATGCGAGATATTATACAATATTACACGTTTTATTTATTTCATAAGATGCAGTCGTTTGCTATTCGACAATTGGTCCTAGAACAATTTTCCGAAACATTTTTATGAATTTTCTTTAGATTTACGAAACGCGCAAAGATTAATAAATACAAAGACTTTATAAAAAATTAAATGACTCGACATCCCCGGTTAAATAATTATTGAACTAAAATTCCCAAAAACGCATTTCTATTGTGATAAACGCTTTGTCCACATACAGCAGTAACTAATAATGGTGTCTCTATCAATGAATTCTTTTGAATATTACAAAAGGAACACCGTTCTGAAGTAAACTAACATAATCCTCAATTAGGAATATTTGTATAAACCCATTCTTCCGAACCGAAAATTTCGAGGGGTTAATTTTGAAGTAACATGACGCGTCGACCGTGTCACTGATTTTCCAGAATTTGTCAGACAATGGTCAGCAGTCATCGTCCGTGCGTGTCGCACACGTGTCGCCTACCGCTTTGCATTTACTGCGCTCGCGCTGAATATTTCCAGTCCCGCGGTGCAATAAGCGCATTCTATTCTCTTGACTCGCGTGCACATCCCGGGCGGTACACGCTGCGGTAAGGTAAACCGGAGATGAAAATGCACGCGCTGGAAATTGCACAGTTTCTCTCTCTCTCTTTCTCTTTCTCTCTTTCTCTCTATCTATCTCTATCTATATCTATATCTCTCTATCTCTATCTCTTTCTCTATATATCTATCTCTTTCTCTCTATATCTATCTCTTTCTCTCTATCCCGCGGCGGATGATTCGATCGCGAGCTCCGCGGTCGCCAAGCCTTCCCACTGATTAATACAGCCCCCGTTAATATCTTAACGACACGATGAAATAGTTTTTCTCGTCTCACTCGACTGCAATCTAAGGAACATGTTGCTGATCTAAGGAACATGATCATTAATACGTTTGAACTGGTAAGTAGTACACGAGGAGCTCTCGGATTCACCGTGAAGCTCAAAAAGTGATTTCCTTAATTAACATAAGAAACAGATTTTCAAAGGTGCGTTGGAGAGTGAATTAAAACGCGTTACACAATGCATTGCACAAAACTGTATAATAGTTTTGTTTTTCTTCTTAATTGATTTTCTCTTCTTTTTAAATACTGTTTCCTATGCATTTTAATCTATGAGAATTTGTTTAGTAGAACGTGTAGCCGATGAAGAGAAAATATTTAGGTCAGAATTTGATCAATTGATATCAATTTTAAAAATCATGCGAATCGTTTGCCGACAGTTCTGTGCGACAGTTAACTCGTTCGAAAGAAGTAATAAATAATTAAGGTGGTTCTTTAAGAGTTGAATTCGAAAAGATATTATGAAAATGTTTCATCAGAAATTACTTTGCCAATTAATTCTGCGATAATTCGGAGAAACAGCATTTGCTGCACTGAACAAGCTACTACGTAATTATTCCAAGCTAACAATAAATAAAAGGACAAATGATTAGCTACATAATTATACAATTAAGTGACACTAGAGCCTCTCTTATCTGAGCGTTTATTTTCTTAATATCCTGATACCAAGACAGTCTATTATCCAATAATTGCATTCAAATTTCTACTCGATAATATAAACTAATTAATATTATAATATTTAATATTAATTAGATTGTACGCCAGAATATTATAAAACTAAATATTCGGATAAAGGAGTCTGCACTGCAAACGAATAAGTGGTTAGTTAACCAAGTGCTTGGATCTCCATCTAATCAATGTTGGAAATATACTCGCCTAAACGTCGACAGTTCTCTATCAAAAAGAACAAGAAACGACTTTATTAAGCGGCGAAGCATAAAGAAGGAAGCGGAAATAAATATCTGGCCAGTTATGGGACAAAAATCAAGATAAAAGTAAATGAGATGATGCAAGGGGCGAGGCTCAGCCGTATTTATGCCCGAGCATCGCGCGTGGGCGTTGAATAATACAGGCTATAAATTAAATCCACGGGCCGGCGCGTTGAGCGCGTTTCCGAATCCTTTATCACCGCGTGTTTCGAATCGTTACCGGCTCTCGTAGTCAATCCGTCGCGCAATTGAAAGCGATTCGTCACGTGAGAATAGAAGGTAACAAGATTCGCGCGCGGCGAAACGGATGAGGGTAGATTACCGGCGATTCCGTTTCACCGGGACGAATGAGGAATCGAAACGGAAGTCCCTGTCGACGAGCGGCCGATAAGTGTCTTCACGGGTTGATACGATAACCCGGAGCCCGCTGATTGACTGTCATTTTTGCGCCCTGGAAATCGAGAACGGGCCGCCGCTGGTTCGACGATCACCGACGCGAGCAACCCGACACCTGGAGCTCGTTAACCTGACCCTTCCCTCGGCGACGCTACATTGTGTTACACGCCGGGATTTCGACTTAAATCCGGCGATGTGTGAACACGACGGTGTCACGGCTGCCTCGCGGATTTCGCCAGACGTTTTCGAGCAATGTTGGAAACGCGCTGACACCGGAATATTAGTCGACGTCCGTTGACATCGACGGTCACGAGAATCGATTCCGACTAGCGAACGTTCCTGCTTGGATTTATGTCGCGCAATTTCCAAGGAGGCTGTCGCCTTTTATTATACTGTGCGATGTTGCTTGAATGCGCTTGTATTTTCTGGCAGCCTGGTGCGTAAATATCGTTTTACGGGTGGGCTCGTAAAATATTAGCAGCGAGCGGATGCTATTATTCTAATTTTTATAAGGACTGTTTATATTTGGATAAAAATATTCTAATTTTATATAATATAGTTTATCACAGTATATCTGGAATTAATATTCGGACACGATGTCCTTCGATTTAAGTGCTCTGATAAGAACACATCATTCTGATGCGTCTTCGGTAAATGTCCTAATCGAATTTGATACTGTTAAATTTCTAAATCGAATAATTCGTCGAAATTTTATTTTTCTGATGCTATTATATTTGTCGATTTTCGCCATTTCTTATTTATTCTAGTTTAAATGACGGATAAAATATTTTTGATTTTCCAGTCGCGAATATCCGTAACTAATTTTTATACTAACCGTAAACACACTCTTGCGTATTAGCTAAAGATAGAGAAGCATAGCCACAGAGTTCGACATTGTTATGATTTTCTTCTATTTATATTTTCTAGAAGAACTGAATTGTTCTTCCTGGTATGAGAAGCAGAATTATCGAGAATATGTCGTAAGATACTAAACGAATGTTTACAGTATTGGGCAGCTTCGAGTGACCTGAGTTTGTGCTTAGGATCCTCGAAGTCGTCGAAAGATAGAGGACCGTGAGCGAGAGAGAAGGAAATAAAGAAAGAGAGAAAGAGTAAGAATGAGATAGCGAGTGAGAGAGACAGTGTATGCAAGAGAGGATAGTAAGATAATTAGGGTAGAAGGAGAAATAATGAAGGAAAAGACTGGTAGGGTGATCAGCAAAGATCAGGGGTAAGGAAAGATCAGTGCAATCCTGTTAATAAACTATCACTGTCATTGTCATTCCAAGTTGTTTGCGTTCTTTCGTGTTACCACGTAATCTCCTGGGATTTTCCAACAATAATCCCCACAAAATTTGTTTAAATTTTTTAGACTAGGCAGAAGTAACAAATCATTGCCCAAAAATGGATGACGCTATCAACTTCACTGAACTTACATTTCCTAAAATAGTCGATAATAAACAAGTCCCAGCAAGCAATAATCGCTGGCCAAAAATGGACGCCGCCGCCATCATTTCCACAAAATTATATTCCAAATTCTAATTTTTCAGTTGGTTGCCTTCAGTCGCGAAGTTAAAAGACGAATCTCCAAGCTACAAATTAAATCCACCATGAGCTCTTGCAGTTTCCTTTTGCTGATGCAAAAAGTTCCTTGCAAGCCGCGAGTCATCTAAATGATCAGCCTTTGAACCTTCATTAAAACTTGCGAAGAACCTGCGGCCAAAGTCTGCAAAGTCTACAGCATCGGTAAAAGTAGAATGCGAATGCAATGGTATTTCTTACGCAGGCTTGAGAAGGCTTCCGAAGGAAGAAGAATTAATAAAACAAACCGCAATCTCCGCGGAATCTGTTTCGCAATCGATTCGCAAACGAGACTTTATTGCAACTTGTCGTCTCGTCAACGGTTTGACTCTAAGCGCTGACCTTTCCATTGTTCCACGCGCGTACCCGGAATTTGCAAATAATAGAAGAAACCATTAATTAATTGAAACAATAACCAACTCTCTAATATATAGGGTGTTGCACGAAAAATGTCAGAAAAGATGTCTTATTCCAAAAAACCAAGGTCCCCTTCATCTTTTTAAACTTTATATCTTTTAAACTGCACTGTAGCTCGCGTCAAGACGAATTCAACGACCTTGTACCATGACCTTTGAACGACCTTGACTTCAGTTTCAGTTTATATCGCATTGATTCGAAATGTGGAACACCTAAAGCAGCATTGATTTCACATTTTCTTGTCAAGATCGGCCAAAGATCGTAGCGTAACAAGTCGTTGAATTCGTCTCGACGCGATCCAGAATAATATAAAATACTAAATAATATAAATACTAAATAAATACTAAATAATATAATAGCAAAAAGATCTGTTCTCTAAAATCTTAAATGTCTCACACTTGACTATATTTATCAGCGCAGGTGTTCCAACTGTACAGTGTCGCATCACAGGACTAGGAAGAAAAATTGCGAATAGCTTCTAACATAATCTAAGATAATGGTGTAATCGCGACGATTTTTCTGCTCGGTTTCCGCCGCAGAAAATAGACGTCCCGGATCGCGGCGCATTTATACCCGAATTAGATTTCAGTTGTCGCAAATTGGCCGACCGCTCGGACGTTTCCAGCGGGAACACGGAAACGTGGCGGATGGACTAATCGCATTAGGGGTAATTCAATTACCTTCCGTTCCCGTACACTTATGAACGTGCCACGAATTAAGCCTGTTCCTTCGCGGCTCGTTTCACAGCACATCGAAAGATCTCTGAAGTGTTGCCGGTGGATTAGGCTTCGCCCGCTTGTAATCACTGGCTCGAGAGCCTTTTGTCTTTCGCGTAGGTCTAGCCGCGTGGGTGAGCTCGTCGCACGAGTGCGACCCGCTCGAGCCCGCTCGAACCCGCTTGACCCGAGCAAGACCCAGCTCCTTTGTTGCCGAATTCTTGGCGTGACTGCGGGGAAACGGTTCGTCCTCTCCTTGGTTCGCGAATTCTTGATCGGGGCTAACGGGATCCGCTTCTCGTTCAATTTTCCCAACACCTGCGGTCTGTTTACCAGCCGCGAAGATTGAAGCCAGACACGAAGGTCTAGAGTTAGGGCCAGAAGGGGATACTCGATGTCTTCATAGAGTATCATAGCCGTCGATTGCTCCTAGATTGGATAC
>CM052162.1:14176526-14195613 GCA_028455555.1 Augochlorella aurata | reverse complement strand
CGTAGTACTACAACTCCCGCCTTTAATGTGTTAGTATGACGTAACACCTCCCCTCCTTAAATGTTTATCCAAAAGAAAATTATCGAGCCTCCTTTAGATAGAATTCAGAAACACAAACGGTTCCCATAAAAAGAAAGTTCTTCCTCCCTTGGTAAATAAATGTTTGTGGCCGGTCTTCTTGGCTCACCGCCTAGCGTAAAATCAAGATTTTAAAAGATAGAAAACTTGACTCCTCCCTCCGCAAAGAATTTTTCTCTCAGGCATTCCTCGGCTAAATGGATTATCCGAACCCTTGAACGGGACTCGGCCGTAAAGGAGCAAGATCAGCAAGGTCTCGTCGCAGGCGAGGGCAAAAGGTTGCAGATGTCGAGGCAAAGGCGTGCAGCCGCGCCCTGCAGCCTCTTTGTTGCTACTTGGATCCTGAATGCTTGCATCTGCTCGAAGGCTCGTTAACAGTTCACGCTAATGACTATTCGTCGACGCTAATTCGTGCTTTCTGCGCTGTCTGTCTGCTCCGGAACACGGTTTCTGTTAGTTTTCCTCTGTCTCGCGAGCATCGATCGATAATACACTCTCGTTTTTGCTACGGTGCGATAGATGACGCGGAAAATAAATCTCTACATACATAGTTGGATTTAATGTATAATAAATCATTCTTTCACAGAAATTATTTCGACGAATAAATTATTATATGACGAAATTATTACTCCAGTAAGAAGAAACAGAGATCGAAGCAGCCTATTCGATGCGCGAGTCCGTGCAATTAGCGAATGGGGCGACTGTGATTTTGGAAATCGCATGGAACGCGTGACGTCGCACCGGCGTCCACTGGAAAATGAAGTTTCGAAACCGGCTCTGCCGCTCGATCGAGCGATAATCAGGAGCCCGCCGGTAATTACGCTAATTGCGCGGAGCTCGTGCGATGTTTGCGCGACGCGGGACCGACGAGTCGCTCGAGTCCTGCGCGTACGAGCGAGGACTGATGATGACGAGAGTGTCGATGCCCGTTGAAATTAATAGGATTCAATCGGACGTCGACGACGTAATTATGCGTCGTTACGGAACGATACGCGGCGGCCGAAACTGTGACGGAGTTTGTGCCGCCGCCGTGGAGCTCACCGGAGACAGCTGGCGTGGATTTACTATTATACTTAGAACTAGGTGACACGGGTGTCGACACGTAATGCAAATATTGGACCGGCCAATACGCTCCCCGTTATTTAGTAAAATCTTCTGTTTGTCCCGAAATAATTTGCACAGGCATATTTGCTTAACAATATTCGGTGTTTGACTTCGTCAGTCGTCGCGCGCCATTTTGTGCGGACGGCGGACGGTGAGTACGTTCGAACTGAAATTTCAATGGAATCTGCAGTAAATGAAGCTGTTATTGGTGTTGGCACGATTATCAATTTGAATATAAATATTAAGTATAGAGATTAATACGGTTCTTTTTCAGTCATTTGACTAGGAGATCAGTTTCTCAGCATTTTTTCGCCATTTTGGGAGGTTAGAGTTTAGAGTTCGTATTTGAATATTTATTTAATTGTAGATACCGTGGCGAGAGAATTATTTTGGGGGGGGGGTTGCAAACAAACGGTAAATTAATTTTAACAAAATTTTGATAAAGACATTTCTAATATTTATAAGTGTGGGTGTTCTGATTATTGATATTCGAGGATCAATTTTCTTGTTTCATATTGAGTGAAAAAATTTTATTAACGCGAGATTGAAATCCTATAATTTCCATTCAAGCATTATCGTCATTTTCATTGAGAATTACGTTTATCCGCAATGTTACGCTTAAATTCCAGAAAATTTGATTTCCTTCTCGAATGTTCCATCGAATCGGGATGCAATTTTCTAAAATTCGGTTCGCATAATACTCGGAATCGCGAACGAAGTGACTTTGCTTGCTACGAAACGAATTAGAAAAATAGTCCACCATTTTCCTTCGTTATCTGTGTGAGAAAAATGACGAACGGAGCGTCATGAATATTTGTTTCAACAATAACCGGATTATCGATACTAGTTCGAAGATAATAAGAACGACGGAAACCAGATAGCACCGCTTCCATAAATATTTAAAAGTGGGACGAGTGGTTAAACGCGTTCGTGGAACTATTATTAATAACCTGGTGTTGTCAACAGATTAGAAAAGGTTACAGTCTGCTATTAACACAATGTATTCCGTCTTTTTGCGACGATTGTCACCGCAATTATCATATTATACAGGCTGCTTTACCTTGAGCTTGATTGCCATTGTTTTCAATGGCTTAATAAAAGGTTGTTTCAGTCAGGACAATTTTGTGTTCTGAAAAGTGAAAAATTCGTTCTCATCAGAAATTTTTGCAAATGTTATATAATAAGTGCACGACCAAATCTGATATAAGGTATGAATTGATTCTTATATTATTATAGCTATATATTATTATAGTTATATATTATTATAGCTATATATTATTATAGCTATATATTATTATAGCTATATATTATTATAGCTATATTATTATAGCTCTTATATTATTATAGCTATATATTATTATAGCTCTTACATTATTATTATAAATAAAAGCTACTTCAAGAACAATTCTCGATTAAGCTCCTTTTTTATTTCCTTCATCATCGTCACTATACTACAAATATCACGCACGTGCGACAAGAACAAATAAAATTTAAAACAATGGACAGATTGGAAAAAATATAACAATATCTCCACACTATTTTCAACTCGTCTACTCACCATTGCAATTTCCAAAGAAACCCTGCATAAATACCCACAGTCGAATCGTTACCATCGAATCGTCGCAGTATTTACGCAGCGCGCTCGCAGCGAACGCATAATCACAGAGATCAACAGTGATCAAACGGTCATCGGTAATCGGCAAATGGCAAACTAGACGAGTGACTGATTTAATCGCTATTGCAGGCGGGGGTGAGCCCTAAATCAACGTTGCTCGGAGCCCTCGAAGAATCCAATTAATCGAACGTTTGTCGAAACAAGTCCTCTCAAAGACGCGTGCTCGCGCGGAGACGGCGGGGGGCGCGTTGTCGGAAACGGTTTCGAACAGCTCCGAAAGTCAATTAACACGGTGTGAAAATAACGAAGTGGCTTCGAGAGGGCTGCGCCCTTCGGCGAATCGCAGTGCGCTGCTTCAAAGGGCATTGTTTTAACCTTCGAACGACAAAACTCGTTCGCATGCGTGTTACCGTGCAGGGGAGGAGCAACCCCGAAGGCTCGTGATTCATCGGCGCCTCTAAATGCCGAATTCCGCTATTATTTATAGCTCGAGGCTGGATAGAACTGTAGAACTTTTCGCGGAACAATCCGCGAATTCGGCCCGTCGCAGGGGAAGCCGCGATGAAAGTTAACGCGCCGCGTGTTCTGCGCGAACTTCTCCGCGAATCCCGTCCAGCCCCTTTGTCAAGAAAAATGTGAGTTACGGGTACAGAGTGTTGACGGTTTGTTGGACTCGATAGATTTTTTATTAGAACGATTACTTATAGAAAGATTATTATATTTTTAATTTAGAGTACTTAGCGACCCTCATCGATCATTAAATTTTGAAATTTTCGCCGGGAAAGTCATCTTTTCAGATACTATTATTATTATTCTTTATTTATTCTATTATTATTATTATTGCATAATAAAAATAGTATAAATATAATAGTATATAGTATAAACATAAATATATTTATACTATTATACTATTTTTTTATTTTTATTTTGTACAAATTTAGAATAATTGTTCAATTGTTGTACATAGCTTGCAGTCATCACATTTTTTAGTTAATTTCGATTCACTGATGGCTGGAACTTCTACCCCAGATATAGAGAAAAATTTTAACTTTCCGAAAATTACCTATAATCAAGGGTTGTATAGTCACCCTATTGCATACACACATGACAGCTTTGCCTCACATCACGAGATTTCCCTTTTAATTACATACAAAATGTTCTGAACCGAATGAAATCAGTTCGATTAAATTCTGGATGCTTGCAGTGAAATTACTTCCGACTGCAAACAGTTGAGCTAGTTGCAGATAAAATCCGATAGTAATTTTTCCCAAAACGAAACACGAACGGCGTTTGATACACGATCCAATAACAACCGTTGTTCCGATCGACCATAGTTTTCGAAACTATGCAAAGCGATCCCCCGGAACCTAAATAAACCAGTACCTAGTAATATCGCGAGCCTTTTTCAGCATCGTGCACAGCTCATGGTATCGCAATCAAAACACGAACCGTGGAATCCGTCGAAACCAGTCGAATCGCGGCAACAATCCGACTTAAAATTCTCGGAACGATCGTTCCGACCGGATCGGAAACAATAAACGCGTTCGTGTTGATTAAAAATTTTCGCAGTCGGCCCGGGGAAAGGCAGAGCCGACCCAGAAACGAGCAATCTATATATCGGAGAGCGCGGGTTACTTCGTTTCGCGGACCGTCATCTCGACGGCTCTCTCTCCGGCGATTCGGAACGCGTGTAATCCCGATCGTCGCGACTTCCCTCGAGAGACTTGTTGGCAGCTGTGGATCCTTCGCTCGAACGAACCTTATAATATACTTAGGACCTTTATGAAATAAAGTTAATATAACTTATATTAACACTTTGCCGGCCGCTCATTTCTCGCATTGCCTTCACGCTGCCGCCGGCGAACTATTCAGACCGAGAGAAGCGAATCCTAAAGTTAAGCAATAAAGTATGCGTTCTCTCGGCAGGAAAATTAATTTACGTCTAAATTGCATACCAGCTGATAGCCAAAAAATCCTAAGCTCAAAAATATTAGTGCTGGGCACTTACAAGCATAGTGGAAACATCGACGCTGCGCTGAGCCGATATCACGCGTACGTGACGCCGGCCGATAACCGTTGGCGAGCAAAAGTCACGCCAGCGTGACAGCGGCCGGCAAAGTGTTAATATAACCTTGGAACTTGCGAATGCTCTATCGCGGTTCGCAGCAGAGTAAGCGTAACATCGGTCGATCGCATCGCGTTTTTGCTCCCTTCGTTTCCGGCGCGAATATATCAACAGTTCTCGTAGCTGTCCGAAAAACGGAAAAAATATCGTAAACCGTTTTGTTCTCTCGCTTATGCTCGATAAAAGCCTGCAATATCCGGTAAAATATGTATCGCGACCTTCGTCGCGACTCGAAACGTGGAAGCGTTTCAACCGCGGATGGAATTTTTTGTTTTACTTATTAGACTCTGTTAATGGAATTGGCTTCCTGCAAATTCGCATATGAATAGTTTTGACGATTATTAGAACGCAAATGGCGCGAGTTTAACGCTTCATAGTCACTGGCACAGGTGTGCGACGTGCATTATTGCATCGTTTAGGTAGCAATGGACGAACGACATAATCTATTAAAATGAATTAGTTAGGTAAATATAAGTTAATTTATTTCGTTACACGTTGTTTAACTCGACATCTTCGTTGCATTAATTATTTTAATATTTCAATATTATTTTAGTATTATTTTTTATTTACTATTATTTTAATATATGCACTTATACGATATTTAAAAGAATATTCGCGTTTTAGAGTTATAAAATATATAATTATAAAAATATAATTATAGGTGGGATCTAAATATAGTAAATAAAGATAAAATAACGCAATTTTTCATTTATTATCAAAAAGAACGGAGAAAACTAAATGTTATGTGGAAAAAAGTTTCCGATCAGTATAAATGTTGGAAAATGTTACCGATTATTGAGTTATTAATATTTTTATTTATTTTATTATTTCTTTTTTATATCACTTATGGTACTCCGACTGCATTCTACAATCTCTGCGACTCTTCTTCGACTATTATCTTGCTCGAAAAGCTCGATTACTCTTAACTTCAAATCATTTAAATGCAACTTACGCGCTGACATAATGCACACGTCGGTCTCATCCACTCACGGAAATGTTTCATATATCAGATTCCTTTGTAATCGCTGCAAATCGTAATTAGAATAATATTAATGGAAGATGTTCTCACGAGATTTTAAGCAACGAAGAAGCGCTTAGCGAGAACGTACAAATTGCGGAAGGTGGTTGAGTTTATCTTTATGTTGGGCTCATTATACACATCTTAGACATCAGAGATGCTTGAGGATGATTTTAGAAGGTTGTAACCCGTTTTTATGGGCAATTTTGCGAAGACGAAGCTCCGCCATGCTACTTGAAGTTCTTATTAAGCAGACGTTTATTTACTTTCTTAGGCCATTTAATGTGCCATTCTATCGTTAGATAACAGTTTATCCGAATATTTCCATAATCTTGTACCTGGAAACCTTGACGATAAGGAAAAAGGTCAGGTGACGATAAGATGTTCAACTGTTTCGTGCTTAATGAGAATATTTTGACCGATGCATTTATCTGATAACTAGACCCTGACCTTGTTACTAAATAAAAATTTCCCACGAACCAGTTTATGCGAGCCGAGACATAATCGATTTATACAAGTAAATTAAGTTTATTCTAAATATTTTGTTAAATGTGTCGTTTTATTCTTTGTTGCAGGTATGCGAATGCTGTGAAATCATAACTTCCCAGTTGAAGACCAAATAAAGGGACGCTGAGGTACATAAGTGACTCCTTTGCCAAGAGTGTAGTTGCATTATAGTAAGCATTCTTTAGTCAAACGTACTTTACTTTCATCGGTTGAAGAGAATTTCTATGATAAAATTACTAAAATTACGTTCGACGAGTACAGAAGACTCTAAGTAAAATAGAGTAAATTAAATATCGCTTAGTTAACATTTGGAAAGTGACAGGTAACCGAAAGCTTCCAAAAATGTTAATTGAAACTTCCTCAACTGATATATTATAATATTTAATTTTTGTTCTTTGTTTCTTTTGTATACATGTCGATAATAAAATCTTCTAACGTATATTCTATGAATAAAAGTCAACCGATATCGTGATTGAAGCAGAGAAGTATGAATCGATCTCGCCTTAAAATTTCATATTGTAAACTAGAACGCCCATTGAAGGACGATCAATAACATATTGACAATATTTCAAAGTTCTCAATATTATCTTAGCGATCACTGTGCATATATTGTCACCATTATTGAACATTTACAGGTCAGATTGACGTATTGTCAATAATATCGAACGCACGAAGACAGTGCAGTCTCTCAACAAATCCTATACAAACTCTCCAAAACTTGTATACGAGTATAAATAATCAGAAAATACCAGTTTTAACACACATAAATTAACAACGAATTAACAAATTCAAAGAAAATCATGATAGTCTCGATTATGAAGAAGAAACAACAGAACATCATGTTTCCACAACGGGTTAGAACTGATTATGCTATGAATATTATTGATAATTCAAATCAGGATGCAAAACTGATCTACAAGTTTAGGATTTTGCAAAAATTTCAACGAAAAGTTTCAACGAAAAATTTTGTTCTTTCTTGTTGATTTTGTTTTTAAAAACCCTGAAGTGGTAGATCAATCTCGCGACCGAAAAATTATCTTGATAAATCACAATTTTACTTCAAGAATACTTGTCATAAATTTTCGATAATTTCAACGCTAAAAACATCGTCACTTTATCTCATTTCTGTAAAAAGTTAGTGTCAAGATTTTGACACAATTTCGTCACTCTTCTGGCGCGTCAATCACCGAGATCGCCTCGAAAATTTCGAGGATCCGCGAGTAATCGCGAAGTAATTACATCGATCACGCGAGCGCTCTACAAAATGAAACAGAAAATTGAATAGAAGGCGAAGATCGAAGACTGGCAGAACGATCAATTGAATCGAGCTCCTTCGACCGCGTTTCCGTCGGCGTAAGACGCTGGAGGGTGGTCCGCAGTTCGCTCTCCAATTTCCCTGTGCCAGCTAAAAGGCAAGACCGTTTCCATTTCATCCCGCATTTTGAGTTGCCCGAGCCTCGGAGCGGCCTGGACCCTTTTCCCAGCCCTCGGATATATGGAAATGTAGTCCGTCAATATTCGAGTTCGGCGACGAGAGAGACTCTCGACCTTTCGCTGGATCCTCCTCGACTTCGTATGCATTCGACGCGCACCGAGGCCACCAAGAAATTCATCGATGCGCCGGGCTCGATCGATTTTTCATCTCGTGTTCCCCCGTGTCGAAACCGTGGCACCGTTTAATGGCATCGCGAACGCGCGCGGAATGTTTAATATCCTCTGGGACACCGGCTACCATTGTTGTCCGCTAATTTTTTATGAACGCTAGGATCGAACGCGGTCTAGCAACGTTTGCACGGCGCACACGATTTGCCGTGGTTACGCTGCGAACTGAGAACGATTCTCTTTTTTATTTATTTACCGGAAGCTTTTTAAATGAACGATAACGAGATTTTAATGATACGTTCGCGAGCTGTTTGCGAAACGAATTTGTCACTTGGGACGAATGTTGAAATATAAATCGCTAAATGTCCGAGGAAATGTGTTATCGTTACCTTTATAAAGTAATATAAAATGGTTGCATAATTATACAATAATTATACATTGTAATAACATAATTTTTATAATTATTAAGTAAATTTTTGAGAACGTTGTTAATTTATAAATAACTTGTGATTAATAACTGATATGATAAGCGAATTTATCGGTTCGTTTATAATTAATAATTAATATATCCACGTTAAAAGTAAAGTTAGTTTGATTTTAAACTAATTAAACACAACGCAACGGTAAAAATAGCTTCTTAGGCAAGACAAGTAATAACGTAGATTATTTATATTGGTCAGTACTAATAAAACTATGTATTGATTAAAAACTATGTATTCCTTTAACCCTCTTAGTACCGAACGACGATATATCGTCGTTCGGTGCACTTGCCAAAAATACCAACGACGATATATCGTTGTGCCTCCGTTGGAGCCTTATTGTACTCATCACAAGAGGTCTGTGTTTCAAAATAACTTTATAAAATGTTAAAATGGTTCATATTCGATGCAACACAAGTGAAAAAATGGTTATTAGATTTAAGTTTTTGTTATATTTTATGCTGATTAGTGCCGCGGGTCTGTAAATGTTAGAGCGATAAGATAGAAACGAGACCCGGGATATCCCTCGGATATTCGTCGACACGGGATAGTTTCTCTGGACCGTAATCGCAATCTTTACGATGTTTATGATAGTTATCGGAGTATTCAAGTGGCATGCGTGCATCGACTCGGCAAGCCTAAAATCTTTTTCAGTCTTTCTTGATCCTTCTAACGTGCAGTCAGTATTCAAAAACCGTCAACGTTTTCATAGAGACACAATTAGCAGTAGAAAATTTTTTCAGTTTTGTCGATACCTTTTTGAAAAAATTATACCCTGTTACGAACATGGATGACGCAGAATTAGTGCGATTTATTGACGAGTTGGATATAACTGAAGAACATGGTGACAGTAATGAGGATGAGCGCTTGCCGTGCATCATATCGTTATCCTTCCGTTTTGTTATCCGACTTCTGCTATTGTATTGCAAATGATTGCAAAATGCAATGTCTATACATTATACTAAATGATGTATATAGAGCTATGACCAAATGATGACTTTTTTATGTGCAATTACCATTTGAAAAAGAGAAATCACTTTTGTACGATTTTTGTTATGCTTTATGTTTATGTTTTTCTCATGATTTTCAACCAATAATGAAACACAATTCATATAGTTTTATTCTCCCTTTATTTCCGAATATACTGCTTTTTATATTTTGTAAATATCACTTCTACTTTCGTTTTTACAAGCATTTTTGCAAACCACTGCAAATTCGCCGATTCGGCCCGGTATTCTTCGCTTAGGTACGTTCTTTTCGCCGGTACTAAGAGGGTTAATATCGTCAGAATTATGTTAAATCGACAGGTGATTGTTAACGAACCGTAATATCGAAGGGTGGATATCGTTTACAATTAAAATATAATACAAGACGCATTCACAGTTGAAAAACATCTGTTTCGTCAAAAGTTGTTTCCCGCGGGACAAGATATGAAAATTAACAAAATTTCACAGATTTGTATCCGGTTGACAAAGACGTATCCGAAACGGTTTGCCAAATACGTTGTTGCGGAATGTCATAATAAATTGCACCCCGCCGCACCGAAGTTTGACAACAGTGAAATGAGATTTGGGGAAACTGGGTTTTCGATATGGAATTGTGGCGTTCATTTTCACGAACTCCGCGTTTCCGCAATCAAAAATGGCGTGTGTTTGTTTCATCTCTGTATAGGTGCGTCCATATACGTTATTCATTCTACATAGATCAGCAGCCATGCTATGGAAAAGCCTTTGTATTTATCATACGTCTACATTGATATCTAAAGTTTAAATTTTGACAACAGAGAAATTTAGTTTCACATCGATTTGAAGGAAATATATATTAACAAATAGATATTTGTTTACATTGATATCTAAAGCTTAAATTTTTACAAAAGAGAAATTTAGTTTCATCTCGATTTAAGGAAA
The DNA here is from genome assembly GCA_028455555.1 of Augochlorella aurata. Lineage (NCBI taxonomy): Eukaryota > Metazoa > Arthropoda > Insecta > Hymenoptera > Halictidae > Augochlorella > Augochlorella aurata. The sequence continues at coordinate 14,185,178 of CM052162.1, read as the reverse complement.
TACATATTAACAAATAGATCAAATATTTCATCAAATATTTCTTGGGAGAAGCTATTGCCCACTGCTAAACTTTCGGATGGTTGTGCATAAAACTGATACGATTTACGTAATATAGCAGTGAATCTTATTTGACACCAATAACATGTCTCTAAGAGAGCAACGCGCCACCGAAGGTATGCGCCTTCTACATATAGATACCATTGTATAATATCATACGGGAGTATGTGTCACGTGTCACGAAGCACCTGCGTCGTAAAAGATCCAGGATTTTATTGGATCGACGTGGTTGAAGTTTCATTTCTCTGATATCGGACATCTGCGGTTTATCGAAGCTTCCCTGACAATATTCCATAATTGTGCGCTGCGCTGTTTGAATGCCACTGATAAAAGAGCTCCACGAAAACTAATAATTGAAAAAAGTAATAATTGAAAGCTTTTTCAGTTTATCGTGGAAATAAATGCTGAAATTTGGCGAAAAAGATCGACGTTATTGACCGAAACACTTGTTAATATTTATACAAAAATTATGTAGCTTGTCATTATAATTTTCATTGTTCTCGCTTAACATGGAGAACCATTTCAATGGTATAATAGGAAGACGGTATTTTTAACGAAGAATTTGTTATCTTAACAGATATCTGACCTCGTTTTTCTGTACTCAGTATGTATCGCAAAGTCGAACCGATGCAATGATAAAGTGTCGATATACCGGAAAGTTAAATATTTAGTTGTGCACATTTTATTTTAAAAAATAAGGATTGAGACTTCCGTGGGTAAACATTAGATATAACTATTTCATACTGCAATATATAGTCTATTGGTTATGTATACGAGCTGATTTATACATAATAAGATTTGAAATGTCGGAATGATATACAATGATTCAAAATTGAACCTAAGATTAAACCTAACCTAAAACAAAAGCACAGAATAAATTGTACACTAATGACTGATATGTTACGATTGAGATTCAAACTAACCTAAAACTAAAGTATAGAACTAAATCAGATACTAATGAAATATTACATAACCTTGACATAATCTTAACATGTTACGACTAAGATTAAAACTAACCGAAAATTAAAGTATAAAATTAAATCATATAGTAATGAGTAATATGTTAGGATTAAGATTAAAATTAACCCTTTGCTAAACTAGGATAAATTATTAGAACAGAACAAATAGAACGAAGAAAAAGCTCTCTAACAAGATTTAACTAAAGTACGATTTAACCCTTTGCTGTCGAGTGGCGATTCTAAGGTGCTAAAAATGATCATGTCACGTTTCAAAATAATGTTTATCAAATTGATTTATATTAAAAAATTTGTTAAGGGCTGTTAACTATTGCATGAGTCACAAAATTCAATTTTATAATGTGTAAAATGCTCCAGGTTATATTAAAATGGAAATACTATCAGTCTGGAAAAGTATTTTGGATTTCCAGTTAAAATGGCTTCGACTGCAAAGGGTTAAAACTAAAATATAACTACTAAATAGTACTAAATCAGTACTAAATCATCCGTCCACACACGAAAAGGTTCTTTCGGTCATTCATCCATTCAAACGCGAGATCTTGCGTCAAAGCACTCGACCCCCATCCTGGGGAGCAATATTTCGACAGCGAGTCGAGCAACACGTAGTAATCAAAAATTCCATTTAGCTGTTGCTTCCGCCGGAACCGGCCGTTCGCAATTTCCTTAATTACAAGTTTTAATAACCAGGTGTCGGCCGGCTATTCTTCCGTGTTTCCCTCGAAACTCGGGAAACGCGGTCGGCTTTCGGACAAAAGGGTCGCGGGACTTCTCGGCGAGGCAAGAAAGCAGAAAACAGGCGGAACAAGCTAGACTGCACGGTGGGAAGAGCGAGGGCGGACGATCCGGGGGTTGCTAAGGAAAATTAGATTACGTCTGGTCGTCTTTTCCACCGGTATTTTTTTCACCGCGTCTCATCGTCCGATAACTCGAGATCCGCCGCCGCGGCGCGGCATGGCACCGGCAGCTTTATGCTAAGCGAGTCGAGGGGCTTCATCATCCCGAGAGGCGACACGGTAACTCCCGAGTGTACAGGCTAAACACGGGCCGAGCTTTATTAAATCCAGTTGTGATTTAATTTTCTCGCCGGCCGCCGGCGAAGAGGCCTCGCGATGGACCTAATGAAAACCACCGTGTTCCGGCGCCCGTTTTCTTTCCATTTTCCTCTCGGCTGCCTAGCTGTTCCGGATAATACGTGGACGCGGATAATTATTCGATTAGGACGCTTTTAAAGCGGCCCTAATTGCACTTTAAACCGGCCGCCGAACGTATTCCACGGCGGCCGATCGACGCGGACAGTCTGACCGGGCGGTCTCGCCGTTGAAAGCCGCGCAAATTTCGTTGGAAAACCCTTTTTCCGGGGAATTAATGAGTGACCGGGCGGCCAATGCTTCAACCTTGTCACGGGGATGTAGCTACGCGGTGTTGTGCGACCAGCGCTGCGAACGGGTAAAGTGGTTTCGTTCTACACGACAGAATCGCTCGAAAATGGAGCATCAAAGCTTTCTGTAGAACTTGTCGCTCGCGATAAAATTCTCATTGCGATGCTGCCGTGTTTTACCGACTGACAAATGTCACGGCGCCTTGTCCTCCATTGCCATGCAATTTCCACGCGATTTGTGCGCGTGATTTATTCTGTAAACTGAATTATAGTTACATTTATTAGGGCACTATTTCACACTAGTTAACGAATTCTTAGGTGAGAACCTAGTTACCCTAAATTCTTATTTATTCTTCTATGAAATGGAGGGGTTCGTCTAATTCTGTTAGAAATATTGTTAAAGATGGAAAACTGTTAATTAACGCAAGAAATCGTAGTACAATGTATTTGCTATTACACGACCCTAATTGTACTACTTACAATCGGGGATAAATATAAGTGAACCCCTTATGAAATAAAATAACTGAAATATCATTTCAAATAATACGGTATTTTATTTCATAGTTATTTTAATACACGTTATCCCTTAATAACATTACTTGAAATATTATTTCACGTTATTTTATTCGATAATTATTTCAAATAATTATGAAGTTAAATTTAACATTCGGGGCTGCTTTACACCTGTCTGCTTTAAACAAATTTGGAATAAAATCTTCTTCATTATTATTTCTTCTGGCCAATTTGAAATCAGCATATTCGAAATTTACACTCACGATAGAGCAAAATTATTCACAACGTTCCTTTCACCTCTTCGCCATCTGTTGCCCTCGTCTCCGGAATTGGAGCTAGAATAAATTGACGGGCGCAAGGGTTAAGCCGGAAGGAGGTAGTAAAATGAGACGCAAGAATTACAGAACACTGTCCGCCGTTTACCCTCTCGGCAGTCAAAGTTCGACCGAGAACTTCCAGATCCCGCTACATAATGCAGCCACGGCGTCCTCTTAACAAAAAGGCAATCGAATAGGGTCAGAGAACGTCCTGAATTACTTAGTAAGAAGAACGAATTTCAGCGTCGTCGGTATCCAGTCGATTACAAGCCCGTCCGGTGTCGTTGCCCGCGGCGAAGGGATGGTTTCCTTCAAAGAGGAGAGTGGCGGTTAAGGTCCCCGAGGACAAGGAAACTTAAGCTAAACGGAGTATCCCCGAGGCCGTCGACAAAGGGAAACAGCATCGGGAAAAGTTCGCAGTCCGGAGACGCTCGGGGAAAAAGTCCCGAACGCGATCGTCTCTTTGCATCGACGAAAACGCCGTCGGAGGAGAAAAAGGAACCGTTCGGTTTCTTCCTCGGCGGGCAAAGAAAAGCACTCCGGGAATGCTCCGCGGCAAAGCCGGCTCCCGGAGTCAAAGGTCCACAGTCATGCAAATACCTGACCCGGTTAACGGCCGCGTCCTTCTCTTTCCGGGGGTAAAAAGGGATAACAACGGGAACGAAGTCGACCCGTGCTTCGCCGGAGACGTTGCAAAAGCGAACGATGTCGCTGGGAAGCGGACTCTCGGGATCTATCTGTCGCTGACATCCGAACTGTGTCGTTAACGTCAACGTTGCCAGAGTCTCTTCAATATCTGAGACAGTCTTCGGCCTCTTGGCTAAGATTCCGTGTAGTCGCTTTCGCCTTCGCGAATCGGAGACAATTGCTTAGCGCTTTGAATGCCTCTCAGAAATAGGCCACGGAATTATTCCGACAGATTATTATATTATAGAAAAAGACTTTTGGACTCCTAAAAGTCAAGAGATAGAATTCATTTTGATTTTGTAAAGTTTCAATTATAAATCTTGCTCCAATGTAATTTATTCAATCATCTCTCAAGGAGCTGTCTCTAAAGTTTGCAATATCGTTAAATTAAAAACCATTTTGATTATGGTAGTTTCAGCGTTTATTTTTCCGACTTTTTGTTCATCCCTATCGGCATTAGGCGAAAGCGTAATCCGATTACGCCGGCAACTATTAGGCTAGGTTCATTCGCTCACGGTTCATGTATTCGTAATCACGACCTGCGGTTATTATTCGGGCAGTTCAATAAATTGTAATCGACGGTTCCATAAAGAGGACTAATTTCAGCTCGCAGCAGAATCGAATCGACAGTTGCCAATCATCGTCATCAAAATGCAGTAATGCGCGTGTAATCGGATCGCATTTTGCCCTATTTCAATCGACGTCTATCGCCGAGCTGAAAGCCGAAAACAAAAGCGACGATTTTATATGGAAATCATAGTACAATATCTATGTCTTGATTCGCATTTGCCAATATGATGTTGAAATGAGATATATTCGTGTACGAAATTAATTTGGCGCGGATTTAATCTAGACCTATGTTCGTATCACGTCCATCTGGAACGCGTTCGTTCGCAATATGGCGCTATGGAATTTATTTGCAACTATTCGCTCACCACGTGGACGTCATTAACTAGAAACAAATATTTTATTAAAAAGGGTGTCGTTTGTTCAAAGAGAGAATCGATTGAATCGTTCTCCCCTCTTTTCACAGATGATAAAGTATCGATCGGAAGCAGAAACCCTACGCGGAAAACGAAGCTCGCAGCGTTGCGTTCTGCCGATCGTAATTAAACATAATTTCTTTATCGAGTTTAGCAATTAATTCGTCGTAAATCGTCTATACAATCGCGTTCCCCGTAATTAGATCCGGAACGCAGCCGAGCCAATTATTTCAACGATGAAGTTACTTCGATCGAGGCAGAATTACCTTTAATTTTTCTCTCTCGCGTTAAAATCCACCGCTGAAAACGATCGAGCTGAAGCTACATGCGAATCGCACATGTGCAGCCGCGTAGACGGATTGAGAAACCGTAACAAAAAATTCGCCAATCCAGCAGAGATAAATACAAGTTCGCTTTACGGTGACGCGCGCTCGATCCGGCGACAGATTACTGCTTCGGAATACACGGAAAAACGTTTCGTAATATTCCGCTGCAACAACTAATTGGTCATACATCTTCGCAGTTACATATTAAGTGCAAGCGAGCAGCAAGATATTTAATCTTTTAATAATATCGTTAACGCCTTTCCAGGTTGACATTAAATTCAGAAATATTGCAAAAATAGGAATAGGAAAAATAGGAATTTAATATGTTACAAGAAATGAAGAGAAATTTGATTTTCTGAGAATTTTCGTGATTCGACAGCGTCCAAACGAAGTCACAGCGTTTATATATGTACTTACGTGCTGTGCGGTGTCAAAGGGCACGATTTACGAGATGACCTAATATTCTAAGTAGACTGCGGATCTTTAAAATAAAATTTGTCCGCATTAATCGTAGGAAGCAGTAGACGGTTTATCTCTTCCTTCGAAAATCATGCTAAGAATAATGTATCAACATTTCCAAATCAACATAACACTTTGCCGGCGGCTGTCACGCTGGCGTGACTTTTGCTCTCCAACGGTTATCGGCCGGCGTCACGTACGCGTGACATCGGCCAGCGCAGCATCGATGTTTCCACTATGCTTGTAAGTGCCCAGCACTAATATTTTTGAGCTTAGGATTGTTTGGCTAACAGCTGGTATGCAATTTAGACGTAAATTAATTTTCCTGCCGAGAGAACGCATACTTTATTGCTTAACTTTAGGATTCGCTTCTCTCGGTCTCAGTAGTTCCCTGGCGACAGCGTAAAGGCGATGCGAGAAATGAGCGGCCAGCAAAGTGTTAACCGTTCTACCGATCCACTAATTGTCCGTTCTATTAACTATTTTCGTAAAAACAACTGTATAAATAAACTATCAACAAATTGCGCAGCCAGGGTAGATGATTTTCACGCATTATTCCGGTCGAATCTCGATCGAGGAAATCGCGAAGAACGAACAGATACTCTTGCTTGCCCATTGATCCATGCGACCACGTTTCGAGGAGGCTAGCAGAAGGAGCATGGTCGGGAGCCCCGGCTGAAAAAAGACCGTCCCTCTGTTTTCCGAGTCGAGTCGCGACACGGCATCTGGAGGAATAAAAGCTGAGTAAACCCGTCTTTCGTGTATACAGAGCATGGATTATGGATGCAGCGGCGTCACGTGTGCCGGCTCCGTTCCCTGAAAACGCGAGCCTCGTTCGCGATGAAAAATTCACGGCCGATACACATCCGGGCGCAGCCGGTCTTCTTTTTTTCCATGGGATCGATCGAGTCCAGGGTCTGGATCGGCCGTGACGCGCGCTGATAAACGCGCCGTCTAATATTAGCGACGACCGCCTCTTATCTCGCTAGATACACCAGAGTCGCTTTAATTGCGCCGATCCCCGCTGCTTTCTCGATCTTACTCGCCTCAAAGCGCTTCCCGCGATCCTCGATTCATTGTGATCTTGGGTTTCGTCGGTCGGAGATCGATCGATCGCTCGCGGCTGGTCTAGCGAGAAATTACGCGAATCCGGATTTCACCGTGTTCGGGAGTGATCTATACTTGTGATCGAATGGTGGACGAGGAAGATCGTGAAATCGTGTTCGATCCTTGCGAATTTAGGTTTTCTGGCGATCATTGTCGAGACGGCTGTTCTTTAATTCAAGGTAATTACCTTGTTTTGGATCTATATCCGCTTGCAAAAGAATTGTAAGTTTGATACTTATTTTGAAGTCATTTCCGAGTGAATTTAGTTAATTAGTTAGTTAACGAAACATTATATTCGTATATTTCCATATTAGAAATAATAGAAAATATCTTGGAAAATATCTTGGAAAATATCTTGGAAAATATCTTGGAAAATATCTTGGAAAATATCTTGAAAATAGTCTTGTTTAAATATCAGTAAAAATGTAAAAATTACTTTGTGTCTATAATTATTCGTATTTATAGGTGGCCGAGACACTCAATAAATTAGAAAAAATTACTTAACGAAATATTACATTTGTATATTGCTATATTAGAAATAATGGAATACAGGAGAATATAAATACGGTATTTTTTCTGTAATAATGCGAAAATTACTTTGACCCTATAACTATGCACTCCACTATAACCCGAACTGTGTCTCCAAAGCAAGATTTAGGATTCGTCAATCAACCAAATAAATTGTTAATCGAATGAACGATCTTAAAATTAAATGCTACAGAAGTGTCAGTATTTTAAGAACACATGGTTGTGTTCCAGAGATTTTAACGGAAGCATTCTCAGCATTTAGGAGAATTCGATAATCGGTCGAAGTGATCGCCGATTGGACAGATCTCGTTAATTTGAAAGGAAGTAGAGTGTAACATAATTATGAACTCTAAAACCGGATGATTATTGGAAAATCGAGCTCTCCTAGAACGACACGGCTTCCACCAATCTCGTTTAACGTTCTAAATTCGTTCAATACTGTTAGCGACACGAAAAAAGAAGAAAATATGGGTCTAGAGCACTTGTAATTCTGTAATACTCTGTCTCTCGGTGTCACAGAGTCGAGGGTCTTATACAGCTAAAAAACCGAGGTTCATAGTCATCGAAGACCGATACAGAGGCAGCCCCGCGAACGCTGCTTAAGAACCATCCCCGTTCGGAGCGAGTAAATAACTATTATAGAAACGGGACGACCGAGAATAAATAGAAAGCCGAGCAAACTCAGCGGATTGTGTTCGAACGGTACTTCGTCTGAAATTATTCTTTTGTCCACTGGGAGCCAAATTATTTCCTCGATTATAATACCGCCACTATTTCTGTAATACGTCTTGGAAATTAATTGTCCAAGTAAAAGTTGTATTTTATTTATTTGTCGAGAACTCGTTGACGAAAGTGCACGATAACATATATTTAACCCTTTGCACTCCATTTTAACTCTTAGTCCATAATATTTTTGGACGACTTGCAGTATTTCTATTTAATGTGACTTATTATGCAATATATATTAATATATTATTAGATTATATTCCATGTAACAATTATATTTCTAACAGTTATATTTTTGGACGACTTGCAGTATTTCTATTTAATATGACTTATTATGCAATATATATTAATATATTATTATATTATATTCCATGTAACAATTATATTTCTAACAGTTATATTTTTGGACGACTTACAGTATTTCTATTTAATATGACTTATTATGCAATATAAATATATTAATATATTATTAGATTATATTCCATGTAACAATTATATTTCTAGCAGTTATATTTTTGGACGACTTACAGTATTTCTATTTAATATGACTTATTGTACAATATATACTAATATATTATTAGATTATATTCCATG
>CM052162.1:14159863-14172364 GCA_028455555.1 Augochlorella aurata | reverse complement strand
AATAAATAAATTACGCGAATGCCGATTGAGACACAAATGGGAGATCGAAATCACGTCACCGAGGGAAACATACCGGAAGGCGTGTGGAAACGATGTAAGTCGGCGAACAGGGCATCGATTGTTCCTCCAAGCAATAACTTTGTCTGTTCGAAGCTCTATGCAGCGTGCCGGGTGGCTCGCGTTACAAAATTACTCGGCGAAGTTGCTCGTTCTATAACTAGCCAGCTAATCCAGCCAACAGAGATTTAACTACTCGGTGTAATTATTGTCCCGAAGAAGGGAACGATAAAGCCTCGCGCTCCAATTTTTTCTCAGCGAGCCTTGGCCACGATCGCGGGTCAATTACGCGATCGGTCAAAATGGCGTGCCGATAAGCTCACCATCGTGTGCACGCTATCGGAGGAAAGTGTTGCAATTTTGGGACATTTTTCTAATTGAACCTAATCGACTTTTTAAAATTTCTCGCTGTGCTTATCGATCCATCGACGAGAATATGTTTCAGCTTCGCTTTACCATCGAAGCTGAAACATTGCAGTATCTTATGAGAAATACGTGTTTTATTTAATTTTTTCAAATTGTAATTCCTTTATTATTTTATTATTTTTATTCGCATTTTACAGCTTTCATACTGGATCAAAAGGTCGCGCGAATATTAATTAAGGATTAGTGGAGAATATTAATTTTCCATTGAGTTCTTCTCATCGCAAAATCGTCTTTTGGAAAACATTATAGTACATTTTATAGTATATATAGTATAGTACATATATTTTATAGTATATTTTATAGTATATTTCATAGTATATTTTATAGTATATTATATAGTATATTAATACTAGGAAGTGACACATCGAGTTCTAATTTAACCCTCTGTGGGCCCGTGTAACTTTCAGGTCACGTGCTAATAAATCGACAATTTACCAAACAATTTCAATTTTTTCACAAGATGACGTATACGTCTTAATTATATAACGTCTTTGAGATAACCAGTAACAATATTGATGACGGTTGACAGCATCACCAACCTGAAATATTAAAGTAAATGCCTTGTAAGTTGTCTGTAGATATTTAAGAAAACTGTAGATATTTTTATAGTTGTTATATTTTATATTTTTATAGTAGTTGTCTGTAGATATTTTTAAACGTGGTTTAGCCACTAGACCTCCATGATTGTCGGTATTTAAACCGGCAAGGTATTATAACAATAAATAATACAAACATCATCATCGATTAAAAACATTGATAGAGAAAATACTTCGAAAATTGCACCGCGCGTCATTCGAACGCAGCCTCCCGATTATCTACGCCGGTCACAACAGATTCAATTACTTATTTGTTCAACCCAGCTTGCAATCGCCAGGTGTATCGTTCGCCATAAGACTCGTTGCGTTCGATTCGACCGAGACACGTCGATAGACCACGTCCGCCGGCTATGGAAACCTGCGTGGTCCGCAGGTGCTGCGTGAATGAAACGTAACGAACCGGTAAATACCGCGGGCGATTTTCGAGTCGCAGGCTCGCCTCGATCGAACTTGACTCAGCTTGATTTATATACGCCAGGTAATTCTTCGCTTTGTGACTGCCCAACGCGCGCGAGAAAAGTAACGCTGGTGCTCGCTCCTTTGGAGAACGCGTCATCGACGATGAGTGACGGACCCGTTGCGTCGCAGCGTGCCCTGCAGATCCGTGAAAACATTTATCCTCGTCCATTCTTCCGCGATTGTAAAAAGACGCGTAAAAGGTATGAAAATTTTACCGTTCGAGCGAAGTGTTACAAGAGATTTCGGAGTAAAAGTTTCATGTTCTTCGCCGGCCTTTTACAGGCGGCGGAAAATGTGCGAATATAAATCTTTTATAGATTCAAGTTACGCGGAACGTTCTGTGTAAAGCGACAGTAAAAAGTGCTGGCTCGTTGCGAAATTAAATATTTTAAGTCTGAAATGTAATTTGAAACGTCGGTTTATTTGCCGCCATTATGACGCTGTCCATTCTTCTCGCCTGTTCCCTTCTTTTTCAGCAGATTATGGTATAAGCTGTGTGTTTCGTTTATTACGTATATAGTATATGCTAATGTTAAGTGAATAAGTAAATATTAGAAATAAAATTGTTAATTTTATAGAATAAAACCGCCAACGTTTGAACAGCGACACTTGTTCTGTGTTTGACGAGTATACTCCTCATATTATCATATTAATTTAAACTTATTCTGTGTCTGGGAATTAAAACAGACAATTTTGCATAAAGATCCGCAGTCTACTGATCAGAATCATACATTATTTAAAGAAATAAATCGACGTAGTTCGATACAAAATTAACTAAATATCTGCTTTATGTAATACATAAGCCATCTATCTCAAAAACTATTTAATTTTCACATTATTGACTTCATTTACCTGGAACAGATCGATCGTTTCGACTAATATCTTAAAATAAATGTTTATTACAGTATAGCCAAACATTGTTAAGATCTGCGAATCTATAAAAAGGTTAAAAAAGCAATTACGACAATAAATCTTGACTTCTCTATTCTTACACCATTGAACAAACTGTTCCAGTCTTCTCTTTTCAATTCTCACATTGTTCAACAAGCTGTCTTCTCTTGTTTATTCTACTCTCATATCGTTCAACAAACTGTTCCGATCTTGCGTTCCCCTGGATGTTAACGCAATATCTAATCCACCTCGACGGATCCCGCTGAATCCAACAGCGTCTTGAAATATCACGAGAGCGAGAATTTACGAGCTCGCGAAATGCGAACGAACGAATTGCAATATTTGGGGACGCAACAGATATTTTTAGACAGGTAACAGTACGCTGGCGGAAAAATGAGTTAATGGATGTAGGACGTTGGAAGCAAAAATGGAAATGTCTCGCGCAACCGGTGGATGACGAAGCGAGATGTTCTGAAGAAGTATGAGAATACACCATGATAATATATTCGAGAGAATCGCCAGATTCCATCGGGCTTTTTGAAAATTTAAAGGCCGCCGCTGACGCCGTCGAAATTTTAAAAGCGGCGGTGATCCGAGGAGCTAAATTTAAAAATGACCCTCCGGTCGTTCGACGTTGTTCGTTGATTTTTCCGTTTCCTCTGTTGGCTCGACTCGAACGAGCTGCTTCCGGGTGTTCGGATTCCTCGGGGAGGCCTGCAAAATAATCTGGCCTTAACAAAATAATTTCACCGGACACATCGCGGTTCGAAAAAGGATGAATGAAGCTTTCTAGACACAGATTCGTAAATAAAACTGTGCACTGGTCCCTCTATCGTCTAAAAAACGTCGTTCAGTCCGGTTCTAAAACAGTTATCGCATTTCGCTTTCTTGTCCAGGTAGCGCACCGTCATAGCGCTCGCTTTTATTTACACAAAAGAGTTAGCTGGATAAACAACAACTTCGCACGCTCAGACTAGATCCTGCGTTAGTCATGCTTGAGTAATTCCATGGCAAAGGCCAAAAACAGGGTGACTCAAATTTGCCCAGGTCGCGGGTACTTAACCGATTGCTGGACGCTCGGGTCGGTTAGAAAACCCTCAGTCGCTCTACAACCGTCGCGGTTCTACCAGTCACGCGAATCTGTGTTCGGTATTGTTGTTCTTGAAATCCAGGTGCGCTGTGTAGTGTTGAAATCGTTTAGGTGAGTTCGGTATTACGATTTTATTTTCTGTTCGCGCTAGCGGTGCAGTCGGATTGCGCATTTTTAACTCTCCACTGGGGTTATAAAATTATATGTAATAATGTATTAACCACTTGCGATGTAAAGACGTGCCACGCACGTCGAGATGCTTTTGTTATAAAACCTCCAGCGACGTGTATACCATGTCGAAAGCTAAATCGTAGCGCAAGTGGTTAATAATAAAAATCTAATGCGGTCTTTGCGCGAAGCATCGAGATCGGTTCTGTTTTCGATGGACACCATTCTATTGTTTCTCCCAGAATAATATCTATTGTTTATTGTGCGAATTTTCTAGCGCGATGCTCAGTTATTTCAACTTACTTATTTTTTTTTCATATTTCCCGCGGTCTTTGTGTTACGAACAAACGTTTCGAAGATGAGCAAAGGCAAGACTCCGCCGTTTCAAATGCACATGCATGTTATCTGTGCAGGTACAGTCGTGGATAAATATATGTGTATGCTATTAATAAGAGAACATTTTCTAAATTAAACCAATCAATTTTTTGCAACGTTTATAATTGGATGCAATAACAATGAAATGAATAACGAAAATTCAAGAATCGCTCGACGCGCAGACAAGCGACACTCACTATAAAACGTGATTTTCGCAGTCGTTAATTGTTTCTAGCTCTTAGCAACATTAACCAATTTCGACAAAATGATGACAAAGTGATTTTTAAATTTCTTCTATCATTCCACCCGACTTCGATCGTAAAAATCGATGTACACATTCCTCCAAACCTTCTATCATTTCAAAAACAATCGAATCGTTTGGTACAATCTCAGTTAATCCATTTTAGGAGGTTGTTGACACGTATTTGTCCACCACCGTACACGATGGCAGATGCATAGAGATCGTCGGAAACGAGATAGTCAAACAACAATACCTATACCCGGGGTCGAAATGGACCCGAGCCCGGCCGCCCGAGTGTTAATCAATCAAACCGGTCGGCCCTTCGAATCCGAGTGCCATCGAAAAGCCCGAACACATCGGTCCGCGTCCAGAGAACCGTCGATCGATCTCGCGATCGATCTCTGGGAACACGTGTTGCTTGGATCATCGACTCGACGCGCGTTGGCACCGGCGAGTTCGCGGTACGTCGAGATTCGTCGGTTGCATTCGAAAACACGTTCCCCGTGCGCGCTTCCGTTGGCCGTCCTCGAGCCTGACAGAAATCCGACTGTTCCTCGATGCAGCACGCGCTGGCTGCACCTGTCGTGCATTTGCGCATAACTGCGATAAAACTCGCCTGCAGGCCTCGTCGTCCTTTTTTCTCCCGGCTTGTTTTTTGCGAAGGGACGAGCGCGAGGTGGTTGACACGCGAGCTATGCGATCGCCGATAGAATAGGCAGATTCTCTCGCGGCGGTCTTGATTTTTCACCCTTAACTGGGGAGGGTGCGGGCCGGCTCTCGAGCGCGTAGGGAACGCGGCTGACTCTCAGACTGCCACTCGAGGACGTTGTTAACCCTTCGCGGAGAACACCGCGTCATGCTCTATCGTACTCGACGGTGCCGGTCGAATGTCACTGGTTCAATGAATTATCGGAGAAAGCCGGCCCGCTCCTTCAAGACCGATATTTTCTGCTGCAAAGTGTGCTTTGCTCGAGCCCGCGAGTGTTTAGATTCCGAGTTGCGTTCTTCATCTTGCTCCGCGCTTTGTCGAGAACCTTTTATCGGATCCCTGGAACAAGGCTCCGCGTTTTGTTTCCTTCGGAGCTGCGGTAGCGGTCGTAAATTGAACACTATGATTTTTAATTTCAGTCGCATTGAATAACTACTGCCTAGTTGCTTAATTTGTTTCGTTCTGAAATCTACAAGACTGTTGGAAATCTTCGTGGCAAGTTTCTCTCGTTGATATACGCGAAAGGTTCAATAAGTATAGCTTTGCTGCTATAGTTGATGGTCTGAAACCATTTTTTACTCCTCTGTTGCACTCTGCGATGTATTTAATGCGTCATTATTTTTGGGTATTGTGTCGAATGTTAACCCTTTACGGTCCAGAGTGCGTCCTCCTTTTTATTTCAACATTTACTATAATGTTATACATTGTAATTCGATCACATTGGCATATGTGACACTGCAACCTATTTAGCACAGTTATGAAGCACTAGAATTGTCTTTACATACCATGCTATTGCGTAATTATTCTTGCAATGTCCGCAGATAAGTAACTATTAACTATTTAATTGGCAACTACTAGTTAGTTACCAAGTCTAAGTCGTGTTCGACTCGCCGTAAGACCACAAAGGGTTACACAGGATTAAACAATTGCTTACACGAGTCTTAGCTAGTGGAATAATATCTTGTATTCATTACACAAAAGAATTGTCCATCATAAAAGCTTGTCAAGACAGAATCAGCTTTTCTTTCCGAGAAAGCTAGAATTTAGAAAAGAATTTACCCGAAATGTCGTCGTTTCATAAACAATTGTTTGGTGTTCGCGTTTACTTGTCATTCGGCCGGGTGTTTTGCTACAGTTTCGTCAAGCTATCGACAGAGCCCCTTGCACTACGATTTCTTTCACGTTGTGTTGAATTAGTACTTATTCGTCCTTAATAATTTCTCTAATAGGACCTGACAATTTTTGTTTCTTCTACTGCCTTTATTTACTTTTGTTTCTAGACTCTGATAACAGAAGAATTAAATTTTACTTCGATTTAGAAGAAAATTTATATAATATAATAATATTCATATTTAGTCGATCTTGCATGAAGTCTTTATCACGGGTCTGACTCGTTATTATAGTGCAAGGGGTTAAAGTGAAGTTTCATTTTACACCGAGTCTCGGGACAACTCTCATCGATTCATCCGAGAAGAGTCTACAGGAAAAAGTCGCCTCGGTATTTATTTATCATACGAGTAACCCAGATTCCATATGGCATAATAGAAAAACAATCACGCGTCGACGAATGGAACTAAATCGAAGAAGAACATTAACACTTTGCCGGCCGCTCATTTCTCGCATCGCCTTTACGCTGCCGCCGGCGAATTACTGAGACCGAGAGAAACGAATCCTAAAGTTAAGCAATAAAGTATGCGTTCTCTCGGCAGGAAAATTAATTTACGTCTAAATTGCATACCAGCTGTTAGCCAAACAATCCTAAGCTCAAAAATATTAGTGCTGGGCACTTACAAGCATAGTGGAAACATCGCCACTGCGCTGAGCCGATGTCACGCGTACGTGACCCCGGCCGGTAACCGTTGGCGAGCAAAAGTCACGCCAGCGTGACAGCGGCCAGCAAAGTGTTAACAACCGCGAAGAACAATGGCGGAGAACGAGTCGCGCGATTTCCCGTGTTAAATCGAATCGCGTCGCGTTTGCGTCGCGTCGGCTCGTGGGTTACGTGGCGCGGTGGGTAGGATTAAAGAGACCATTGTAAAAGTTCCGGAGACGTATGTAAACGCGGACGTAAACTCAATTGTCTCCACCTACGGAGCCAGCCTTCTTGTGCCGTTGGCCGTCTTCGGTGTTTCCTAGAAGTGGCCAGTAAATTGCGTCGCCCTCCTTTCGATTAGCCTGTAACTCGATTTATACGCCGCTTAACCCGAGCCTCTATTCCCTGGACGAGATTCTAGCGCGGCCATAAAGATCTATAATTTATGTTTGCGTTAGGGTTGTCCGTTCGACGCGTCGTTAGCGCGTCTGTGATAAGCGGAGTCGAGCTCCTGCCTGCTTCGATACGACTTCATTTTCTTCGAGCACATCTGATGTCTCAATATTCACGAATTGCATCCATGGAAGAGGTCGTGTGGCTCTTTCTTACATTTTCGTATCGCGAAGTTCGTTAAACTGTGTCAGCATTAACCCTTTGAAGCGTTGTCTTAGCACTGGGCTATAGCACTGGAGGTAGTTAAGTAGCGGGCGCTGCTTTGTAACGATTGGAAGACTGTATTTATTTAGACACAGCCATTTTTAGTACTTAATGGTGCTTGGGTTAACCCTTTGGCACGCAACCGAGTACCTATACTGTATTATTCTGGTTAAAATTGTTAGGTGCTTGTAAAAATATTTTAGAAGCGTTTCAGATCCTCGTTCGTTGAACGTTTTTACATTGAAATTACGTTGTGGAGCAATTTATGTTGGATGTTATTAATAATGGAGATTTTTATAAAGAAATTGTTTAGAACAGGGCATATATTCTTACTCTTAGCTATTTATAATTTTGTATGAAAGAGATTTTGTATCATTTCAGCAAGTTTAAAATGGAAAATGCGAGAACGATCATTTTGACTGGTATATTTAATGTTAAGTCTGAATAATAAATTCTACCAATCTTTCAGCATTCAAGTGAATGTATATATACGATAAATATAGGCTCCATTATAATGTAAAAAGTTGTAATCGTTATAATTGCAGTGATAAACGTGGCACAGCAAGGGATTAACTCTTTGCACTCGAAGTGCATTTTATGCATATGAAATTGATTCTTCAAACTCATACTAACAGTTTTGCTTGTAACAACTCTCTAAATCTAAGTTTTTGTTAGTATAAACATTGTTTTGGAATGTGACAGAACAATTTTAATGGTGTCCCAGAGTCACCACTCGAGTGCAAAGGGTTAAAAACCTGTTTAACTTTATTTCATAGTTTTATCGAACTACAATGAGAAGAACACGAGATTTTTTTGCAGTGGAATTGAAAAATCTATCCACTTAGAAAATTGTAGTGATTTTTCATATTTTATAACCTTTTAGAAACGACGCGCCATTGTGGCGACTTGCGCAGACGCCATTTTACGACGCGCCGCACTCAATTGTATTATCAGTTATTAAAGTAAATAATTAAAGTTAAAGTACATGTATCATACCTTTAAGAGAAAAATTACATTGTAAATTATTAAATTATAACATCTTTTACGCGTAATTCGTATCGTAATTCACAAAACTCAGCCGCACCCAAAAGGTTAAGAAGAAAATGACTATAGCTGTCGAGAAATGGATAAGCTGTCGCTATCGACGAACTTGCATTATCGTCTAATTGAGTCTATAGACAATTTTCGGAATTACTATACCGTCGATTCGATAAGACGACAGGCCCGAGAAATTTATAGATACATTTATTTATTATACACTAGTCCATAGTATCGAGGAACGACCGAAAGCCTAGCATAATCGACGAATCGAGTTCATTATTTCACCGCTATTACGAGGGTGCATCCTAGGTCACGGTTAGGTCGCTCTGCTGCATTGTCGCGGGGACTCGCGAGCTATAAAATAGCATTTATCGCTCGACAGTAACTGTCAATGACGGATCGCAAGTACATATGTAGGCTGCATTAATAAACCGCGGCGTTGCAACACTCGGTCGGTGGCTGCGTCTCGCAGGAAGCGCAGACTGGTTCGTAAAATTGTTATTGTAGAATGGTGTCGCTGGCGAAACGACCCGGGGCACGATGTACATGATTTTCACGATGCATTGTCAGCCATTCTGGAATTTCAATATCGTCTCGGGAAAGAGCGGTAGCGCGGTATATAATAACCCGAATGCATGCGATTATGCGTCGACAAAGAGCAATAAGAAGAACAAGATTACCGTGGTATCGCGGAGTTATATTGTGAAAGGACAGTTTGTTTCATTGTTACTCGTGATCGATATTATACCGGTCGCTGTATCAAACTATATATTATTACTAGACTGCGGAGCTGTATGAGGAATTAAAATTGTCTGCGCCCGTTGTGAAATGTCAGAAAAATGTCGAGACACAGAAGTCGCGTAGGAATTCTTGTAATGGTTTAACCTATTTGCATCTGTAAACGGAATAATTAATTATAGATTAGTTAGGTAAATAACAACTAAATAAATTAGCGGAGTCATGGGTCAGTTAAATTTCACTAGATTGTGGATCTCTATGCAAAATAGAAATGTTCCTCGCCGATTATACAGAACGGAAATTAGATAAAAAATAGTATGACGTTACTCCTTTTAATAATGTTAGTGATGTTTTAACGATGATAATGCAACAAATTCTTCTCGCGTCTTCAATATTCTGTGCTTCGTTCACCAATTTTTGCATAAAATCCGCAGTCTACTTGCTACACATGGTGCTGAATTAATCAAAAATTGGTTTAAAGTTCCATCATAATTTTTCTACATGTTCCAAAATTGTTATTTAACATTGAATGTATGCTCGTCGGTGTTGATAATAAAGAGTTGAGACGGTACTGCCAGGAAGAGATAACTAGTTTGAAGAAACGTCATTGTCTACGGTGCGTGACGTGCACATAAACTGCAGCTATTTAGGTCGTTTGACAAAGTTTGACGCGATTCGGGCGATCGATGTTGTTGCGACCTATAGCTACCTGCGTGATCAAGCTAAAGTAATGGAACAGTTTGATTAAACACTGATCATCCGTTCCATCTATCGAGGTCGCAACACTTTCTTTCCAATTACCAAAGGTCTCGAGAACAAGTTTTAATAATCGTAGCTTAGGGTGGCGGAGTCGATTATCGTTGGGTGACCAATTGCTGCGCTTTTGCTTTATTTACAGACACAATTAACTTTATATCGAATAAAACGTATCAAATGCCTTCATTTTTCTTTATAGAAATTCAATATATCTTATTCGATAAATACGAAATCAATTATGCTTGTAAAGACGACAAAGGCACAGTAATTGGTCAGCCAAGAGTAGCAGACTCCGCTACCCTAGTTCAAATATCTAAAAATTACACTGTCACGAATTTCTATAAAGGAATTTAATATATTTTGTTCAATAAATATGAAATCGATTGTGCTTGTAAAGACGACAGAGGCACAGTAATTGGTCAGCCAAGAGTAATCGACTCCGCTACCCTACTTCAAATATCTAAGAATTACACTGTCACGAATTTCTATAAAGAAATTTAATATATCTTGTTCAATAAATACAAAATCAATTATGCCTGTAAAGACGACAAAGGCACAGTAATTGGTCAGCCAACAGTAATCGACTCCGCTACCCTATTTCTAGAATTGCACTGTCGCGAATTTCCATCGAGATCGACAGTGCTCTCAAAGATCTCTCGCGGATCTTTCAGATTGGCGCATTTACGAATGCGGACCAGTGTGCGAGAGTCATTGAAAAATCTGGATCGGCGCAGAAAGCAAAGGGGGGAAAGTAAATTTCGATCGACCCGATCCTCGGGCACCGCCTGCCGGGGTCCCGGCGCGCTAGTGGGCCACGCTATCGAGCGTTCTCGCGCGCCTGCAGAATTTCCTTTAATGAAAGCGACGATGGCGATCCGCGCCAGTTTATTTCCCCCATGAAAGCGTCGACTGCCTCGACTTACCAGCGAGCTCCCGATTGTCCAGCTCCGGCAATTAATGGCCGTAGGTCCTCGACGGGCTCGGAGCAATAAGAGGAAATAAAAACGCAATGAAAGCGTTTTATTGGCTATCATTGGCCGGCTGCTGGATGCCCGTCCCGTTCCCATTGCCATTCCCCTTTCCCTCTTCTGCTCGCGAAAACGGCTCCCATTGTTCCACGGCGGAGAGCGATCACTCGAAAAGTTCGACGAAGAACGGAGCCGACTCGCGATCCAGGCTGGTAGCCGTCTGCGAGCTGGCTCGGTTAATTTCAACCGGTTAACGCTCGCTGAATGGCGCGACGAGTGATAATCGATCAGTCGAGCCCGTTTATGTACCTGTCGGAACGCGTGATCCATCGTTGGACAACAAATCCGAGTCAATATTAGAATCGCCACGCCGCCCCGGGCCTCTGGTTTGTCCAACTCATTAGAAGCGACAGAACACGAGATCTCGCGGCGATGATTCCCCGTCCGTGATCCTACAACTTGATTATCTTCGACATCGTATTTCCTCCCGTTGGACACTGCCGCGTTCATATCTGATCCGACGACACGTGACAGTGTTTAATGAGTAGTCGAACGCGGCGCGCATCGCCGAGCACCGACACCGTCTACATGATCCTATGTATCATACCAGACGAGCGTTATCATTATTATTTTTAGCCGACCGAGGCTGCTCGCTGAACGGTATTGAACCCTGGATTATTCTTTAGCTGCGAGGTTTACGTGGGGCGCACCGTGTAGTTGATTCCGCCTTTTATTGGGCTACAGTCTGCGATAGTCTGCGATAGTCTGCGGTAGTCTGCGGTAGTCTGCGATAGTCTACTGCGAGACGTTAGCTCCACGGCTTATGAACCTTCCCCTATTCCATCATCGTTGATTCCCCTAGTCTGCCTCTATTGCTTCCTATGTCCTCTGGACGAGTGCAATTTGGCGCAGAGGGCTGGTTCTTGCTAGGGTAGCCGACTCGGCAGAGAGAATATTCACTACCGGGCGTATGGATTTCGACACTTGGTGAGATACAGATACAGATACATAACATTTATGGCAAAAATGAGTGGACGAAATATAAAATTCTAAAGACGCTAGAAGAATTTAACTAACTTTAAGCTAACAGACTTCTTAGAAGAATCAATTTATATTTATCTCGTATCTTGCAATCGAGGAATTTTTATTTTGCACATAGATGCACATTCTGATAATGGCAACACAGTTTGCAACGACGTCGATCGACTAAAAAACTGGTTGATTGGCAAAAAGAGAAACAAAAACACAATTGGTAACGAGTGAATAAATGAGAGTATCTTTTGGTTGCAGGCTTGTCAGCATGATATGATAGCAGGGCCCGAAGCAATCTCCCCTGAAAGATGAAGAATCCTCACGTGCTCGCGTGCTTCCTGCTGCTGGTGCCCCTGTCGCTCGGCTTGACCCTGCAAGAGGACGACCTGGTGTTCGACGACGTCGGCGATGAGAGCACCAGCACAGCAGCCACGGTGATCAACAGCCGGCGCTTCGACGACCCGAGAACGAGCTGGCACGAGCA
>CM052162.1:14113269-14159763 GCA_028455555.1 Augochlorella aurata | reverse complement strand
CATATTGAGAAACAATGTATGAATCCGCGGATTGCTACCCCTGCCACCTCTCTGTCTCCTCCTTCTTCTCCTTCTACGCTGCGTCGCATAACTCCAAAACCACCCTTATCAGTTTTTATACAATAACAAATTATGCAATAACGAATGAAGGGATGCCATCTTCGAAATCATATTGAGAAACAATATATCTTTTTTCTTGAAAATATTGATTAACCCTTGAGACGTGACTTGAGACTCGAAACAGTTATGCCATACAGTAATAATTCGGTATTTTTTAAATTTTCATTAGAGCCCCAAATAAAAGCGACAGCTTTTAACATTATTTTTTGTTCGGAGTAATAGTAAAATTTAATAAAATGTATTTCAGTCATTATACAGTAGCCCCTCTAACATTTACAGAGAAATTTGAGACCCCGGTCTGCTCCAAATATGGCATACTTTATAGTTAGGAGACGCAGCGTAATCTCATTCCGTCTCGTTCCATCTTCCTCCGTCTTCTTCCATCTCACTCCATCTCATTCCACTCGTTGTACTTGTTTCCCTTCCACTCGACTGCTGGACGCTGGCCAACAACCGTGTACCGATCCTGTACACTCTTGCCGATTTATTTTCCCGCCTACGCCCCGGCCATCGTTGCTCGGTGTCTTTGTTCCTTTGTTTTTAAACCTCTCCACGACGCGCACAAATTTTCGTCCTAGTCGCTGTGTCGCTGTCAGCGAGTCTTCTTAGATATTTATAGTTCGGACGATCAGACAGAGTGCAGACACTCGGCGGTTTTGGTTACTGCGAAGACCGCGAGAGAGACGCGGCTCGCGAATTCGAATCGCCGAGGAGGTTCGTAACTCTTTGGCTACGAAAGGCGTATACACGTGTACGCTCTCACAGGTTTATTAATATATGTATAGGAAAGGTGTAAATGTACGTAGCATTTGTTAACGCGTTATATTAAAACACAGATTATTATTGATGGAATTTGCGAGTTGAGTAAATTAGAAATAACTTGGAAAACGAGTTAACCCTTTGCGGGTGGCGACTCTAAAGCGCCGCTGAAACTTATCATGCCGTGTCATCAATGTATATATAATAATAATAGAATATCCAATGTATAATATAATATGTAATATATAATATAGTATTATATATAATATAATATATAACATAGTATTATATATAACAATATATAATATAGTATTATATATAATATAATATATAATATAGTATTATATATAATGTAATATATAATATGGTATTATAAAATATGTAATATATATTATATAATATAATATATAATAACAATATTTACTACCGAAATTACAAAAACGATCGAAGCAAAAGCACCGAGTTGCACAAGGCCGACATTTTTAAATTTTTGTTTCTCACAACACGCGAGTTTCCATTACGACGATAATCATTCATATATGTACGATGTATTTCGTTGTCGCGTGTGCAAACACCATCTATTCTATAAGAATTATTCAGCCAACCGCAGTGCCACCTATAGGTAGAATTGATATGCCACTCATTTTCTGAAATTGCCTGTTTGAATATTTTATTAAGTTATAAGAACGACGTCGCATCGCCGGTAATAATAGTTTACGTTCGCAGAACCTTAAACCGAGAGAAAATTTGCTACCTTCTTAAAAGTTTCGACGGTCGGCACCGTTCGTTTCTGTTACGAAACGTAAATAAGTAATAGCAAGTCCGAGAATTATTCTTCTTATCTCGGAAACTCCTGCAACTAGTCTATCTGGAAACGGAATCTATGCAGCTCTCGCTGTGTTGCTATATATTTACCGTGTGCTCCGTTTAGACAGTTGCAGCTCCGCGTAATCTGCATGTAAAAGTTACAAAAGAACTATTTGAAATTTCTGCTTCGCCGTTGAAGTTTGAGAGTCGTGTATGATCGGCGATAAAATGTTTCTTTCGGGGAGCGCTGCTTCGGTACGGTGTGCTACCCCTTCTGCGAGGAATTTGTAATGCTAATGTGGAGAAAGTGAACAATACTTATTTAGAATACATTTAAATTATTTTTAAAACATTTTATAAACTATTATAAAAACAACGATGAGGATAGAAGAGAATAGAATGTTAATAAATGGAATGTTCTTGCATGATAATGATGCAAAATGTAGCATACGCTGTTAAATATAATAACAAAGCATATTATTAGAATCATGTGATCATGACATTTTCTGTCGATCGAGATATATTTTCAATATTTTTATTTATTAATATATTTTCAATAGGTTATTATGCTCTCGTCCCATTTCAGTCGGCACGACAAGATTATTAATTACGGTACTTTCAAGATTAAAAATGTCTGCCCCACAAAATCTACCCAAACGTGCAAGCAATATTAATTTAACAACGCCAAAAAAAAAAGCCTCACAACCTCAAGAAAGGTTCGCGGACTAAGAATTATCGATATTTGTTGTTAAGAAATCTTAAACAGAGAACAAATCGAATAAATAACGTCGATGCCGAGCTGCGAACTGTTCCGCCATTCGCGAGAGATCCCTTTCGCCGTATGCAAAAGCCCGCCTGAAATATAGGGGAGTTAGGTTCTCCAATTGCTCCCCGAAGCACGGCAGCAAGTTCCCGGATAAAACGCGGCGCGGGACGTGTAAAAGCGAAGCGGATTTCCTGTTATACCGCGGAGGCGGCCAAGGCAAATTGAATCACGAATATAGATTCCCGACAATGTTGGCACCGCCGACAAAAGGAGGCAAATGAAAGACAGGGGAATACGTACGTCCCGCGCGGCAAGGATCAACCTATGAAATTTGGCGGCAGGCCAGCACATTCGCCTGAGACGGAACCCAGGAATTGTCGCGCCCCTTGCCCTCCCCCTCGCGGTCCGACAAATTGGGGTGCATCGAACTACTTGTTGTGCCGTTCCGATGCGGGTTCGGCGATCGAACGATTCCTGTAGCAACGTCCATCTCTGGACTATGAATCTTGTAACATCAATTTTTGGAACAGCGAAGCTCTAAAGACAAAAGAGGAAAGGCTCGTTAGAATACTATTACCTTCTTGAATTTTTTGGAGATGTTTTGGAGACAGTTAGGAGTTAGTTATGAGTTAGTTATGAAATATTCTTTTTAATTTTGCTATCATTATACTTCGGAAAGAATATACAGCTCGACTTGTTCGCCCGACAAGGGAAGTATAAAAAATTAATTTTGCAAATCGCAGTAACTGAAAATGTATACTTTTTACAAGGGTAGTAGATATCATGCTTCGCTCTCCGTAGCATAGTAATTCCCTCTACAAGCAAAAAGGCTGTTTTTCGTTCTCAGAATTTGCAAAAATTCGAACAAGAAAGTCCTCGGTTGGCTGAAATCTATTTCTTGAAACAGGTATTCGACGCGAACGGTAGCCAGTTGCCGAAATGGATGTTCTGGGACGACGCTGCGTCGACGCTGGTGGGCGTGCCGACGAAAAAGGACCTGGGCAGCCATCATCTGAGCGCGAAGGCCATCGGGAAGCATGGCGACACCGCGAAGGACCTGTTCATCGTGCAGGTCGTCCCCGAGAAGCACGAGGAGCTGAAGCACAGGGACGGAAAGGTGAGGTCCTTATCTCGGAGGTCCGGCTCGGGACGAGATGGTTCGTCGTTAGCGGTGAAAACGTTCCGTTGGCAACGGTTCAAATGTTTCCGAGCGAACAACAGGTATCCACCACTAGCCTCTCCGAGGATTAATCGGAGGGAATTGGTAACCTGTTGTTGAACTCGATCATTATTTCGACCGTCGTGGCTCGTATTAAATTTCTTAGCAATTTTTACGCTTCTCGAGAGTTTCGTGGAACTCGGCGCTGGATGTCTTGATCACGATGGATCGCGAGCTGAGCGAATGCCGCCTCGTGGAACGGATTGCGCAAACGTTTCGCGGTGTTCGTTAGCGAGATATGATTGTACAGGGGGGTTCAAAAGGAACGAATAACGACGGCGTTGGTTTAACGAATGCTTAAATTACCGACGGTTGGGGGCGATTAAATATTGTTTCGTAATAGCGAAGATTTTTTATTTATTTTAATTTATTATAACTTATATTATATAACAGAATTCTCATAAAAATATTTTTATACTGTTAGGAATTATAAAAGGTCGTTTCGACAAGTTGTAACAATATGTACAGGTCTTGCTAAGAGATTATTGGGACCTTGTTTGTTCCGCCATTTAAAGCTGATAGTTTATGCACTGGTGGAAACGAGTAAACAATTGTTAATATTGAAGTTAAAAGAATGTAGTATGTCCGAAACATTTGTATAAAAATTGCATTATTGTTCCGAGGCCAGTGTTCAACACTAACAATTTTTTTTTCGCTGGCTTGCAACCCTCGGACCATCAATCATTTTATCTCTCAAGCATGATAGAAAATCGTCTATTTTTAATACACTTGTTAACTAATCTAAGAAAGATATAAAAAGAAAATTATGAAAAATTTGCGACGATGCTAAAATTTGTAATTAGAGAAACGCAGAGCTTAAAATCGTTAAACCAACATCCTAATTAATAAATTGCGAATTTTATGGATTTGAGAATGTTATTGTATAACTGTCAACTTGTGACAATGATTAAGAAACAAAATATATGCTTCTTCAGTTTCTGCATCTAACAATTAATGAAAACAATCTTTATCTTGCATAAAAATCGTAATTAAAGTGCGCGTAAAGTCTGTCGTTAAAAAAGCGAATTTCTTATAATTTCCCAGGACGAACGGTTAATATTTAATTCTTTATAATTAATAATCTTGGGGAAACGTGACATCTCGTTTTCAACAGCTTCCATTTCTTTTGAACCGCCCTGTACCATTTTCCACCGTCGGCGACGTTCAGCGTCTCGTTAAAACCCGATCGAAAACGTCCGCGTGTCTGAAAATTCATGAAGTAACCGCTAAAGAATTCAATTCTTCCTTAATAGCCTGATTCAGCGGTGGTTAAGAGGCCTGTGCCGTTGGGCCCGTCTCTAAATTCGGTTAGCAGCCGCGGCCGTTAACGAAGCGATAAATCAATTAGCCTGTTAATCGGCCCCATTCGCATCGCCGCCGGGAAACAAACTCGTCTCGTTTGACTTTCACGCGGTCGTTAATCGTTTTAATTGGGTCCGAGGCGATTTTCGGACGATCAATTAATTAATTGGTCCCGATGGCTCGTTTCAGTCGACGGGAGGAGTAATTCCTTTATCGGGACAATCCTTTGCAAATGTTTCCGACAGTCGACTCAATAATTGAATCGTGTTCCAGCCGATGGAACTGACTGAATTGACAGTTGATTGCAACGGATTGCTGGCGTTCGATGAAATTCTAATCGAGTTCTATCAATTAAATGCACAAAGTTTCGTAAAATCTAGCTCGTAGAAATAGTTCGTTTTGATTGAATGGTATTCGTGTTGAAACGGTGAAAAATAGAAAATATAGGGGTAGGGGAGAACATTTATCCGAGTTTGGAATTTATTATAAAATGGAATTTATTTTGTTATAAATACAGAAATACAGAGGCTTGACGAAAGAAGAATTTAACAATACTGCAGCATTGCTTTCATTGTATCAACATCGTTAAAAGTGGAAGTACATTTTTATCTAATTTCTATTAAATTCGAGAGACGTTAGCAATTTTTATTTCGCATAAAGATCCGTAGTCTAATAATATGTTATAATATGAATTGGAAAATGATATATAATTGAACTTGTAACTTCGGATTATTTAAATTCAGTTACTGTCATAAAATTCCAACATAAAATTCCGTAAAATTTCGTCGCCTGTATTCAGTCTACTCTTTCTTTCACAGAACAGTTTCCAAAATAATTTCTCGAATCCACTTTCAGAAAAATCTGCAAATTTGCAATCGAAAAATTCAATTCAGTCCCGGTTCCCCTAATATTTTAAGAATAAAAATAAGCAGAAAATTGATACTGTACAAGTAGACATTTTCCTGTTTTAACGGTATGGGAACGAGCAGAAGGCGTATGAGAGTAGGCGAAAAGAGAAGCGCGTGGCCGGGAAGAACGGCGGAAAATGTTGGAAAATATGGAGACGAAGACGGGCAAAAAGGGAGGAATGCGAGAGAGGAGAGCCGCGATCGTTTATTCGCCTCGCGTGCAAGCGTATCGTGGGACACAGAGCGTTAACAAAGCGTGGCCGCGCGCGGCTGCGATTGCATCGGTATGCCGCATTTAAATCTCGCGGAGGAATTAGTTTCGTAGACGTTCCCTGATTGATACCAATTGATAGAGCCCGCGGTATGTGCGTCATCCGCAAGCACGCTGTGGCCGCTGGTGACGGCCTTAATTCCGCGAGGCTCTCGCACACTGACACGATTCGCTCGGATGGAAACAACCAGCTGAAACGGGTACGCGATGTCTCTGATTTCAGACACACTGCAACGAGGGGGAGGACCAGACGCTCCTCTCGATTCTGCTCGATGCCAGGTTCGACAACCTCTCGCCGTCCACGCGAGTCAATGCCATCGATAATCTCTCTGGATTCCTTGGACTTCACCTGGTACGGTATTCTTTTGTCGTGGCACCTAATACTGTACGATCTACAGAGTGTCCCAAAAATGTTTGATTTCGCTATTCGGATGTGGGGGATATCTGAGATCATTTTGAGCAATTTGTTCCTTTGCAAATATTTTCTCCGAGGCGTCGTTGACGAGTTATTGGTCAATGAGAGACGAATATTGCGGGACACCCTGTAAAGAAGAAACTCTTTAACACTGAATATAAGGACAGCAGAGAGCAAACTTGAGTCATTTTCAAACTTGTCTATAAGACATGAATTTTCCTCTAAATGTTAGAGGGATGTTTTCCTTGAAACTACCCTAAATAACTTAAATTTTTTAATGTTAAACTACTTCGCTGTACAATGACTGAAATAATTTATTATAAATTTTAATATAATATGGAATGTAAGAAAACCGTCGTTTTTTCACTTTTTTATCTATAATGAAAATTTAAAAAATTTCATTGGGCACTTCTTGGTGACTTATATATGTATTGAATCGAAATCGGTTAACCTTGTCGTAAGATCTAAACAATTAAAGGTCACAAAAACAGTTAAAAATCACAGTTTTTCGCAAATTCCATCAAACAATAATTTTTACACATATCAGTGTAGCTTGCTTATGGTTAACCGATTTCAATGAAATTTTTAACATATAAGTTACCAAAAAGTACCGATAGTCTTCCAAGTAATGTTAAAATTAAAAAAGAAGTATTTCAGTCATTGTACAGTGAACTACCCTCTAACATTTACAGAAAAATTTACAGACTCAATTTTGTATCTCACTCTGTATATAGATCATAGAATTGAATTTATTTAACATTAATGCTACCGAGAATAACCATTACATGTTACAAGAGTGACGGAATATATATTTTAATAACAAAGAAAATGTCCGATAATGCTCTACAGCGTTGAAAAAGGGGATTATTAGCACTCATTATACTTCCGCCTACAACACGCGAAACAAAAGAGTATTCGTTAATCCTCGCTACGTAGCTATTTATTTGCTGCCTGTAACATATAAATAAACTAAACTTCGGACAAGAACGAATGCAACAAAGTGCATCCGGAAGGAAATAAAAAGAACGGACTAAAATAGGATATACGTCCACACATGAGCAAAGCTTTTACGGTCCTCGGGGTGTTTAATCCTCGGAGACTTCGCGCCGGCAGAAATATTTTCCGAATTTCAAACTTCCGGGAAACCGTGGGAAAAGTGTCGGCGAGAGTTACAGTACTTTTAACGAATTCAGAGGACTCGAAACTTGAACGGAAGTTGCGCAGATTGAAAGTCTACGTCCGAAAGGTCTCGCAGGACTCGAGCGCTTTATAAATAATAGTAGGAAACCGCCTACGACTTTCGCCGAGGAACCATTCGAGCTCTCCCCGACAGCGTTCGTTTCTTTCTGCATGAAAATTTAATAGATCCCGGATACTTGGCCTAGAAAAAATGAAAAAGGAAAGGAAGATCTTACGTTCATCCATTTAGAGATCATTAATCCTCCAGGCTGATCTCCTTCCGTTCCGGAACCTTTCATTACTCTCGATCCCCGCAGTCTCTTCCTCCGGACAATAAAAATCGAGAATTTCATCTTACCGTCGCCGAGAGAATAGTCCATCAGGATCCAGGAGGAATAACGCAATAATAGAAAAAGCTTTCCGCCCTTTGTTTACGGCGTAAAGGCGTATAAAGGTTCGCGCGGGAGCAGAGAGCCGCGCATGTCAATGAGACAGCGTAGGATGTCGGGGCCAGCGCGTTTCCTTCTTGCCCGGCGTCGCGATTAAATTAATTAAGAATTCCCCCGGCGGAGTGAAAAATGCCAGTCTCAAAGGCGTCCAATTTATGACCGCTGGAACGAAAAGAAGTTCCGCCCGGCCCGGCCGGTATACGTTTCGAGTTGAAATTTCCCGCATTATGTCGAGCCCGCGATGCATCTTCCGCGCCATCCCCGCTGCATCTCGCAGCATCGTAAAAGTTCCGTCTCATAAAGAAACTCGCATTCGCCCGGGGAAGAACTTTATCAAATATTCTTCCGCCGCGGCGGCAGCGTCACTTTGTGCGCTCGCGAAATTAGGATGCTTCGACGATTCCTTCGTGTTCCCCCCTAATTAAAGCTCGCCGCGATGCATCGTTAATTAGCGGGGAAAATCTGGCCGCGATCGACGCGAAAGGCATTGTTTCTAACCGATTCTTCTATGTGCATAGTACACGGGGTGTCCTCGTAACTGTAAACAATAATCTCGAGCTTGAAACTTTTACCTTATAATTTTTTCTCTATTCTGTATAACACTTTTAATTTTTTTAAAAGAAAAAAAATTAAAATACGTTCTACCATGGTTAAATACGGATATTATGTTTAAGAAGAAAATTAAACGAGCCCTCGAGGGCCATTGGTCGCCGCCATCTTGCTTCTTCAGACAAAAAAGCGTTTCTCCGGTTTTGTCTAACCTATTTTGCATTTTCCATTTTTTAAATATTTTTCTTGTTCTTTCGGAAGATATTTATTAAATTTTTAGCATATCCTAATAATAATTAGCAGTACCACGTTGACTACATCGCGATTCAGAGGACGGCATTTTGATCTTCACCATTGATCGCGATAAACATGATCGAGTACAAGAGCCTGTGTCGTATATTTTAGTCATAGCTCTCGAAAATCGCATTCAGTATCTCCTTTCGTCCGAATAATTCAGCCGGTTTAGCAAATATAATTTCTCCCGACTGATTAAATTATATCGATCGAGAATTTTTTCGGTTCTTCGAGCGTTGCGATCGAAAATCTATTTTCCGCGTTATTAGAGCAGTCGACATAATTGAAATTGGCAGGCGGGCTTTGCATTACCGAGTCCCCTTATGAGTTATAGAACGCGGCCCGGTCAGTAATTGCAAGCTAATCCATTTGCGCTGATTATTCCAGAGTGCGTTTTCGATGCACCCGCAAAATTTGAAGGAGAACTCGAACGTGGACTCCACGGTGATCTTCAGCGGGCCTGGGAACGTGAAGCATCGTAAAGAGAAACACCTGACCGCGATACAATGGCAGGTGAGTGCTCTACTTCTGGTAATTCTTTAAAGAATTAATTCTTTAAAATTAGATTAATTATATATAAAATAAAGAATTTTAATTTTGGGAGAAATAGTTTACAAGGATTGTAAATAATTTCGGGAATTTCTGGCAGAGAAATAATTCTCCTTGGAAGAGAAATCATGCCGTTAACGACCTCAAGAGTTTCATAAAATTAAAATATTTTATTTAAACAAATCAAAGCTACAAAATTAAGTAATTCAAGATCATTCTCAACATTTTTATATTTTGGGGATGATAATAATACTGACGTACCAATTTTCAAATTTGAGTATGTACTTTTTTTTTATTTTGCATCCTTGAAGATGCAAACCCTTTAACCCTAGATCCCATTGCTTCCACATTTTTAA
Source organism: Augochlorella aurata (assembly GCA_028455555.1). Classification (NCBI taxonomy): domain Eukaryota; kingdom Metazoa; phylum Arthropoda; class Insecta; order Hymenoptera; family Halictidae; genus Augochlorella; species Augochlorella aurata. The sequence continues at coordinate 14,149,820 of CM052162.1, read as the reverse complement.
ATGGCCTGCAAACGTGTGAATAAATGCTAAAAGTTTCCCTTGTCCTCTCAACTCACGCCGTATTTCATATTTTATATTTTGAAAATAATAAGTGATATTTTCATGATTAAATATAAAAAATATAAAATACTAAATATAAATATAAAAATACTAAAAGTTTCCCTTATCCTCTTAACTCACGCCGTATTTCATATTTTATATTTTGAAAATAATAAGTAATATTTTTATGATTAAAATTTGATGTGTCACTTATGCTGAAAAATGGAAGAGGGTCAATTGCTCTCCGCGCCCTTCCACTTATTCCGTGATTGAAAGAAAGCGTCCTTGTATCCGTTCGACATGCAGGAAATTATGAGTTAGGTTGTACAACAATTCCATGGGAAGTAACAATTGAATTTCTCATCAGGTCGGCTGCGACGGCCACTTATGGAGGCATCAGACGGATTTGGTAAAACGATTGCGTGAGCAAGCGAGGGACGGCACATTGGCGGAGGTGATGCAGCTTCCGGTGCTCGTGTGGCGCGTGAAAACAGAATCGAGTTCCTTATTGAGGAACCGGAGGGAAGCCGGCTCCGGAGACTACGGTACGGACGGCTATGAGGACCCTAATTACAACGAGGAATACGACGAAGAATACGACGAGGAGGACGACGAGGACGGTGATGACTCGCAAGTGCAGCCGACTTTCGTGCCGGATACGAGTGGCCCGAGAGGGAACCTCGCTCCGGAACATCCTCACAGACACCACCATGGGGAGGAGGCTATCGACTGGAATGTAAGCGCTTCTCCGAGGAACAAATACTAAAAACTATATGTTCGGAATTTTAGAGGAGTTCTCTTAATTGAACTTTTGAAACGAATTTCGCTAACGTGGCTAGTAAATTATTTATTTAACGGAAATCGAAGGTTAAGCTCCAATTTCTATGTTTTTTGAAACACTGAAATATGTCAAGCTTCTTTGTAATTTTTATAATATATCGAGCGGATATATTCATCATTTTGTAGATGGTGAAGACTACAGAAGTCCTATTTTTAGTTAAAAAATTGTTAAAATCCAAAAACATAGGCATGTTCAAAATTCTTGGTGTTGCATTTCTTTGAACGACATTTTATAAAAAATAATATCTTCCTGGCTAAAATCACAATTTGACAGAACTTTAAAATTCAAATTTGGTTCTATTCAACCTTTCTATCGACTTTGCATGCAAAACATTTCTCAGAAGATTATTAAAAATTTTGATAGGGGTTATAGTAGCAAGTCTGCTGAACATTGTGTTCTCTAAAGTCAATCGTATCAAAATATAAAAAAAATCCTGTTCAAAGTTGTATGGAAGTTATACTGAAGTATATGTAACATATTTCCAGTCATGTTATTAAAAATATATTACTCCAAAAAGATGCAACACGATAAAATTTATTTTATTGGACATATTAGAGCAGAGTAGCTTCTGAATAATGATTAATACCGGAGAATGACATTATACATTTGTTATTTTAGACCGAGGATATCGACGACGTGATAACATCGGTGAACCAGGCGAACACATTGGAGAGCGCGTTGAACCGAAGCGCCGCGGAAACCAGCACGGTAAGTACCTTAGCAAGAATCCATCAACGTGTCGTCGCATCGGCACCATCGTGTCCAAGAAGTCAGAAAACCATGGATCGTCTAGCGATAACCGGCTTTCATTGAAAGTTCTTACTTCTGTCCTTCCATTCACGCCATCGCCAATCGCTTTGAGGGGATCGTTGCGCTTGGGATACTTAGTGTCCTAGCTGTGGGTACTGCGTGTTTTAATGTCGGCCTGTTGTTGCGATTTCCGCGCCGTTTTAGACGGCGCATATTGATCGATGTATAGAAGAGAGTCGGCCCCGCATACCCTATGAAAAGAGACGAAAGTCCGAGAGACATACTATATTTCTCTATACTCCTACTTACCACTTACTACCATCACTACCACCACTACCACCACTACCACCGTCTACCGTCTCTTCTACTTCGCTCTCTGACCTATCATTATTGTAACTAACCAAGTTTTTCGTGCCGTACAACGCATCTACTAACGATTTCGCAGACAACAACCACTGAACTTACATCACCACCATCATCAACAACTCCGACAACAAGTATCACTACAACAACATCAACCCCCACGACGACTACCTCAACAACAACTCCAACTACAACCACCCAACAAGCCTCGTCGACGACCACTAGTACCACAACTAGCACAACTACGACTACAACAACAGCCGATACAACAACAGCTACTAGCATCTTGGTACCGACCACCGTTCCAACGGCAGCCGAGTCTCCGAAACCGGACACGACCGTCGAAACTACGACGGAGACCGCCAAGCGATCGGAGAACGAATCCGTGAACATCTCGTCCGCCATTATTCCAGAAATCACGACCCTACCCTCAATAATCCCGCATTCTAGCACCAGTGGAACCGCTACGACCACCATAGAGAGAACGGACACGGACGTCAACGGTGGTACTGTTAATGTCACCACGGAGGAGGTAATGCTTCAATGCTTCGAGCTTCTCATTTGTATTATAGTCCATGCTGCTGTCATTATAGCCGCGATTACGACGAGTCTCTCGCTTCGCCAACCGGTTAGGTATCGTCACCAATCCCGAAACCACCCACGTAAAACTAGCAAAGAATCGTGTGCCGAGCTTCTGCTTCTTTACGCGTGCTTCATTTGTTGCTCGCCGTTGTGTTCTAGATCTATGACACATTCTTGCAATGTCTATCTTGCCGTGGGTGTATGAGAAAGAGGGAAATGAATAAATTGCAGTTTGTTGCATAAGTAGGCTGTATATCATATTCATGGCAAATAGAATTTTGTCACTGTTATTTTAGCTACTAAACCTAAAGTATGTATAATCTGATGACAAAAAGAATATATTGCAATATAAGAAGGAGAAGCGACAGGACTCACGATTCTTGGTGCATCCTTGTGATCATCTAGTATTCTTCCTGCCGATGGTAGTTCGTTCCCCTATATCGATGGTCCACAGAGATACTAATTCTGTTTCCCTAGTTCTAAGATATCTTCTTTCTGCCTCCAGCCAACGGAACAGCCGTCAGAATCGTCAACGAGACAGACCGTATTCGTATCGCCCATTACAGTACCCGTAAGCCACACCACGACCACCACAACTCCAGCCAGTACCATGTTACCAATATTGGTCACGAACACTACCACAACACCTACAACAACGACAACAGAAATGCGAATACCAACCACCACAACTACCACCACAACTACTACCACAGCTCAGCCTACTACTAGCAGTACTGCTAGCACAACCACTACTACAACAACCGCACCAACAACGATCAGAACCACCACTGAACCACCCAGAGTTATCACGGAAACCATAGAGTACGGTCTCCACAACTTCCCACCCAGACAGGATAAGAGGCTGAAGAAAATACCAGTGACCGCCGGCAAACCGCTGAGCTACATCATACCGCCCAACACGTTCAGCGACTTGGAAGATGGCGATACCAGAAACTTAAGACTGAGCTTGTATCTCCAAGGCGCACCGTTGAAGAGCTCGCACTGGTTGCAGTTCAATCCAAACACCCAGGAGGTCTATGGATTGTAAGCACTCCTCTTCTTCTTGGATGAATCTTTGCCAGAGATCTTCCAGGTATCTTAAACTGCGTTGCTTTCAGGCCACTGGAGAACGACATCTCTACCTGGACTTACGACTTGATAGCTGCAGACAGGGAGGGACTGAACGTGACCGATCGACTCGACATCCATGTGCAACAGCACAAACTCAGTCGTAGCGTCAATCACGAATTTAGTATCTACCTTAGGATCGATAAACGTACGGAATTCCCCACGGACGTGGATTGGGAGCTGAAGGTACACATCGTTGTTCAAATAGTTGCGATGGTCGCTGTACTAGGGATGTAACGTCGGTTGCGTTTCAGGTGATTCGAAGCATAGCTGAATTATACGGCGACAGCGATACGAAACACATCACTGTTCGATCGATTGACATCCTTAAGGAGCAAGCTATCTTCACATGGACCAACGACAGCCTGCCGAGAAGCCCCGACTGTCCCAGGGAATACATCACTGATCTGTTACGTGTAAGTATTCTGTTGCAGGTATTGTAATGAAAATACTGGTGAACTTGTACTGATCATGTATTATCTACTTAGATGCTTGTCGACCGAAACGGCGAACCCAGCAGTGCTCTGAAAGAAGTGCTTGCCCCTGAAATCAGAGTGAAACGAGTGGTGCATCAAGGTATTGGTCAATGCGAGGACATAAACAGACCAGAGCCGCCGAAAGTTTCCACCCAGGAGCCTAAATCCAACTTCCCGCCCATGTCTAGAAACCAAGTAGATCTTGTCAATGCTACTGTTGGTCAATTGCTGGTATTCAAGGTGCCAGAAGTAAGTTTAGCACGTCTTTTTAACACTGTGGCTACTGATACGAATATTTATTATATGACATATACATGTCTTTATTTGAAAGACCTTCATAACTTATTACAATGACTCTTTCAGGACACCTTCTACGATCTTGAAGACGGTTCTGCCCGAAATTTGCGAATGTCTCTCCTGACCATTGAGCGCACGCCTATACCAGCCCACGAATGGTTGCAATTTGATAGCAAGAATCAAGAGTTCTACGGTGTTCCCATGCGCAGTGATGTGGGACGTAAAGAGTATCAACTAGTCGTCACTGACAAGGAAGACGCTAGCACCACTGACGGTCTTGTGGTAGTTGTCTATCCAGCGCCAATGATGCATCATACAGTAGAATTTTCGATGACTTTGGATATCCCTTACGATTCGTTCGCGCACTCCGCCCTTCAGAAACGTAACTTCATTGAGAAGCTGCGTGATCTGTACCAAGACAAGGACACCAATTCCATATCCTTGCACAGCATATCTAACGGCAGTACGGTAATCACGTGGCACAACAGGACTCTGCCCACCACGTACTGCGCCGACGACGAGGTGAGCAGATTGCGATCGGTACTTGTCAAGAGCGACAACGATCGACGATCCGTGACCGATGAAGTCTTGGATGCGATGGGCTCGAAGTTCCCCGTGAAGCAGATAACAGTAATCCCTATGGGAATCTGTCTCGGTGAACTGACCGACTTCCATTCGCCGGATAACAATGTTCCACCTGTGGATGACTCCACTTCGGTCGGAACGTTCCACGATGACTACCTCATCACGTTTGTTCTGCCTGCTATAATCATCGCTGCGATGCTCATCCTCGCGGGTATTATTGCCTGCGTGCTGTACAGGCGAAGGAGGAGTGGGAAAATGAGCGTCAGCGAGCAAGACGACGAAAGACAGAGCTTCCGAAGCAAAGGGATTCCTGTGATCTTCCAGGACGAGCTGGACGAGAAACCTGATCCAGGTAAATACAGTATGTTGACCTTGATTACTTTCTGTTAACCCATTTGTATCTAAAGTGTCATTCTTCATGCACATAATATTCTTCCAAGTTTTATAGTATTAACGTAGTCGATTTTTATCCAGATAGTTAGTCCAAAGTTTCAGTTATATTTATCAAAAGTTTTAACAATCAAACTACCTTTTTCCACACTCCAGGATTTTACTGTTCCTCTTGGTCACTTTTCCTAACTGTTAAAAGAATATTATAAATTTCATATTATCGTTATCATCGCTAGAAGTGTCATCATCGTTAGTTATAGTCGCATTCCATTTGAAGAAACAGAAATTTCCTCTATTGCTACAAATGGGTTAATATTTAATTCGACGTTCAACTCCATTGTTATTAATTCTGATTCTATATGGTTCCTAGGTAACAAATCGCCGGTGATTCTCAAAGAAGAGAAGCCACCACTGCCTCCACCGGAGTACCAGAAAACCGAGGACGGAGCGGATGTGCCTATGTTACCAAAAGAGAATTCGGAGGAGCCTTATCAACCGCCGCCGCCATTCGCCACGAACCGCGACACTAATCGTCAGAACCGGCCAAAGCCGACTCCCACGTACAGAAAACCGCCCCCATATGTGCCCCCCTAACAAAATACGGTCCACTCCCCCACGCGCAAGTATATGCTAGCGATGCTCGGAGACTCCCCAATACACACGCAAAACCAAAACAATTATCAGAAGAAACCTCAGACTGCCGGTGACGTCGACGGTTGTGGATCTCTGAACGTATACAGCAATTTGTAAAGCTTTTTCGTTCGTCCGGTATACGAATCCGGTAATATAGAGACATTCGCTGGCGAGAAAAAGAATCGCGCGTGCACTTTTTACTTACATTTATCGTATAATGTATACACACAAGCATACACATATACATACAGAGAGACATGCTCTCGATCGTCGCTGTTCGTACGCGGTAATTGTATTTAAACGGAGACTCTCGACTGGGTCCCCGGTACATGTTTTTCTTCTTTTTTTTTATTAATATATATATATACTATTTCCGTTCTTTTTCGAAACCGATGTACTTTACCGAACCGTCGATATTTCACGGGAAATTTTTCTAGGGAGTATGGGATACAAATCACGCGTTGCCTTTCGTAACGAATTCAAACCGTAGACGAGACGAAGGATTCACTGCTCCGACTCCGGGATTAAGCGAGTTTAGACTTTAGGTTTTACTGGATAGAACACATCGATACGGCGAGGTTGTTCACTACTTTCGTGGCGAGGAGAGGAGAAAGGGGGGGGGGGGAAAGGGGGGAGCAGCAACGATACTCGTTAAATATTTCAGTAATCAGTGCCATTTTTGTAAGCAATAAGGGTATCTTGCTGTGATGCGGAAGACTATCGCGATGGTCCGACGACATTCACGCGGTTACTTAACTGTTATACGGTCTCCAAGTATCAAAGACTATCAACTTAACGAATCTTCTCATCGTACAACGTACCTACAACGTGTAACACTGCCAGATGATTAAAGAAGAAGAAGAAAACGAAAGAAAGAGAATCGATTGGTTGTCGGGTGACGCAGTTTTTTCGCTGATTACGCGCCATTCTTTTTTCTTTTTTACCGCCTAGACGACAGGATTGAAGCCGGGGAGACGAGTTCGATCGAAACTGAAGCATCCGACGATCGGTTTTTCATTTAAAAAAAAGAAACGACTAATGTGTTAGAGAGTACTGAGGATTTTAAGAAAACAAAAAAAAAAGAGGAAGAAAGAAAACGAGAAAAAAAGAAGAAAACTTAATCGACTATATTATCTGTTCGCGCGATGCCATTGCAGAGTGACAGCAAGAAAAATGCTTCCATTGGCACTGTAGGCCATGCAGAATGAAAAAAGGAAAAACTAACGATAACAAATATATATATAAATATGTATATTACCTAATCGTCGTTCGATAGAGACAGTCTGCAGTCACTTAGGTCAATGTTGTTCATACGCTGCCAGACCCATGTCACAGCATTTAATTTGTTGTCATCGTTGTTCTGTTTCTTTTTACTGCACACTTGTACAGAGAGAAAGGACGCGGACGCAAGAAAGCTTTCTGTTCATTTTCGTTCTTTTTCTTTTTTGTTTTTTTTTTACGCACAATCTTACGTTTCGTTTATTACGCTACGCTTCTCTTTGTAACAACTCCCGGCTATTGCCAACAAACATCTTCTATTCGGCTACCGTTTTTGTAAGAGCCCTCGAACGAATCTTGAGACTTTGAACACCGTGTTTTGAACCTGTTCGCAGAAGAGAGTTATTTAATTAATTTAATCGTCGTATAGTTACCAAGCCAAAAGATACTTATTTAAAAACGGAAAATGGAACAAAAGAGGAGGGGAGAAAGATGGAGGAAAATGGAGAAAGCGAGGAATATAAAAACGGAGGAGCGAGGAGGTGGATAAAGGTTTAACGAGGCCCGTTTAATCGATAAGGTGTACATGAAGTATGAGCTATAACCCTTTTTGCGCGGGGCGCATACATATATACATGGTTTTATAAAATGATTTTGTATAATCTCTCCGAACCGCTCTGTTCGCAAGGTCCTTCTTATGTAATTCGAACGTGGAAGTGTGTTTTCCGGGCTCGATACGGGTATGCGCGCCGTTTCTTCAACACCTCGATAGTTTCCTGATATTTTTTTGAAAGCAAGGGAAATACGAGATGGCGAGAAAAGAAAGAAACCTGTGGGGAGGGGGATGGCGAAGAGAAACGAGAGCAAATGGAAATATCTTGCACCTCGAATTTGAAGGCTCCGTTTACATCCGCTTCGCGAAGAACAGGTAGTTGACGAATCCGCAAATTTGGGGTCACTCCTATATAAACTCGTGTGAATGATGATATGATGATGCTGCTGATGATGATTTATTGTGTATGTAGAATGATAAACGGATGTTTCGTATGCAAGCTAAATTACAATATAATATATATTACTATTAATTCACGTCTTTGTAATGTAGAAGTATATTTACGCGACTACTGGAATCCTTTTTCATCGCGACTTGTTTATCGCAGAGGGAGCCAGGCGGAAGAGAACTTGATCATATGAAATGAAAGCGTTGCGTTGATCTGAGAGATATGCAGGGTGGAGCGTGTGATATTATGCTCGGTCGTGGAGATGCTGTAATCATGTGTCTCGCTCATTCTTAATAGAAAATCGTCGATCGTTCCTGAAACATTGTTGATTCGGAGACTTCGCAGACAATAAAATCTAGGTTGACAATAGACTGCAAATTACAGCCGTACAATTATTAAATATTCTAGAAGTAGTTCAGAATATTCTAATATTCCAGAAGCAGTTAACGTATTCAAAGTAGCATTATAATGATTGAAAATTGTATTAGAGCATTCACAGTATGTTGCAAGCGATTCTTTCTTTTTAAATTACGGCAAGAGTGTAATCTGAATAGTTAGTTGATTTTACAAATACCAACTTCGTCCTATACTCCGCACACCGTTTATTAAAATATTTGTCATCGTTCAATTCTTTGGATTAAAGTACTTATGTCACAGTATTTATTTTACAATCGAAAATCTTATGTACTTACGTCTCCGCGGATCGTTTCTCGGCGACGGTCGCCGCGCACACGTCCACCCTGCAGACATTCAGCGAGTAGCGGAACCTCGGAATATTTTCTATTTTTGTATACCATTTTTAGCGTGTCTCTTCTGCAAGGAAATCGCAAAAGCAAACGGCCACGGAACGAAGAGAGATCGGCCGCCCCCGAGCCACCACTGAGCGCACCTTTTTTTACACGAGAAGCTCGAATCGCCGGCGCCGATCTCCGATTTACGCGGCCGGAACGAATTATGGCCCAGCGCCGATGAACGCGCGGCTGCGATAAGCAAGGACACCTCATATCATGCTTCTAATCCATATCATCGCTCGTTGAACATCGCGTTGCTCTCAAGCGCTGCAATTGTGTTAACTGTGACGGAAAGAAAAGCGAGGAGGCGACGATTGTGTATGATATAACGTGTACGATAATTAATAAGGATGGGCGAGCGTGGTGACAGCGGGAGAGACTCGAGGAGCGAAGGGGAGAAATTTGACAAGGGTTGCAGGGGGACGTCTTTATTATCTTCGGAGCGAAAGTATTTTGTACAAAGGAGAGCGAGGGGGGAACAAACCACGAGGGAGAGAGAGAGTGTGTGCGAGGGAGAGGATTGGGGAGACACGAGAGATCTACTCGCTCCTGAGGGAAACGAACGGGGAGGATTCACTAGTATGGTGTCGTGTATAGGAATTTCTTGTATACAATAAGAACCACGTACTGACTGGGATTTTCAAATTATTTTTGTCCGCTGTAGCGCAGCTCGATGGAACCGGATATTGCGGGACCTCGTCGCAAAACCAAGCGTCCGGCTCGTCGACGTCGTCGAGCGTCTCGTCGACGTCGTCGAGCGTCTCGTCGCCGGCGTCGAGCGTCTCGTCTCCGGCGTCGACGACCAACGGAACAGACATTGAATTAATAACACACGTATACAGATATCTCTCGACAAGTACCACATATTAAACACGTGTAAAGTTAAGGAGTTAATAATAAAGCCATTTTAGGATAAAACCGATTTGTGTTCGCACTGCCGGAAGTCTGTTGTCTTTCGATTCGGCGAACAATAGGAGATCCTTGCCTCCGGCGGGATTTCCAAGGGATCGGCCTCGAGACTTTTACTTCGTCCACTTGAGACCTTGCGGTTTCGTTTCGAGCACGCTCTATCGATCACGATCGGACGCGTGCTCTGTTATCGGGAATCAAGTGAAATCGACGGTGATTAATAAGTTTATGATTACTAGGAGCAATTGCGTCCAGCGGCGAAGGACAGCTATCGAAATGGAAATGTTTTCAACGGTTCGCTAGACTCGTTGCAACGGCCGGGACCTTGAGAAGAATCTTCTGCCGACTTCTCTGACCTTCGCCGACTCTCGTGGCGGAAACGTGAACCGATTTTTATGCATTTTTTTTATTTCTTAGCTTTGTGTTCTCGGCGATGCTTAATAATGCGAATAATGCTGAAATAATGCTCAAGAACAGGTAAATTTGCATACGAAATTGCAAATTGTCTTCCTATTAGTCTATTCGATCTTCCATAAGGGACATTCAAAATTTTGAAAATATCTTTCATGTGCTTTTAACGAATATTAAGCAGCTTTAATTGTTCGAGTTTTATTTTATTTAAGTATACGAGAAAGGAAACGTTTTTAGATATTCTGATAAGAGAATCCTCTTGATTCAAGATCTTAGATCATTCGCGAGCTGTCTGTCTATACTACTGCGAGTTATAGCTAAAATTTAGCTATCAGATGATTGATACAACCATGATGGAAGCTAAATTTTCATTAGCAATACGATCAACTTCCTACCAGTGACCAAAATAAGAATATACAGATCTAGACCCAAGAAGATCTCTTCCCTATCGCCATCAAACACCACCATTGATACTCCTTACTAAACAGGTTTGCTATAGGCGCAGCTCTGAAGCTTTCTCCAGCTTTTGGAGGAATTTCAAGTCACTTTAAAGCGTTCGCGTAAGTACAAACACTAATCTTCTTTTTATTCCTACAAGGCCGAGGTATCTAAATGTATCTTTGATCAGATGCGTTGCATATGGTTGTTATGCTCTTGCCATATGCCTAAATTCATGAATATCCTTGAATAGACTGATGTCATATAATTGAAGACAGACATCGTTTTTTGTTCTACATCTTGAATGGCAACAGACGTTCCATGTTCGCATTGCGGTTTGGATAAGGTACACGTGTACATTTCGTGACCGAAAGTTCGCGTCTGGTATCATCTCAGTCGCTCCTTTACCTAAACAATTGGCAATGACTTAACGAGGATTAATTAGATCGGACGTGGTAAAGAGTTCTTGTGACAGATCGCGACGCGGCCTTCGTTCGAACACCGTCGCGCAGTTTATACGTGTTTCTTTAAACAATTACTTCTTGAACATGCGCTGCTCCGCCGCGTTTCTTGCTTATTGGAGAGACGGACGGTATACAAAAATTCGGCGGAAAAGCTTTCCACGTGGCTCCTTACGAACATGGCTCATTAGTACGCAATAAAATGGAACCCACGGTTGCGACACGCGTGACAATAACCGAATAAACGACGCTCGACGGCACACTTTCTTTCAAAATGATCAAAGTATCGGTTCTGATTGATATAGCCGATTATAAAAATGCGGAGATCGCATGTTGTACATAGAGATCTTTGGATAGAGTAATTATTCGACACAGTTTCAAGGAGCGTATACGTTCGGTTTATATTGTGGTAATATTATTGTGTAACTGTAACAATAAAAGTGAAATTATGGTAACGTAACAAAGTGTAACTTATTCTATATATATCTTATTAAAGTTTAATAGCAATCGAATTGTGCTTCGCTTGAACTTTAATTTACAGATAACAGCTCGGAGGAGGGATGTCCCTTTCCACCGCAGATTCGTCAAGTTGGCGTATCAAAGTTCGCATAAAAACCTAATCTAATTATAGGAATATATCTCGTTCTTGAGGAAAACACGGAAATCAAAAAAGCATCAAAGACGCGATAATATTGCTAAAATAGCAAAAATTAAGCGCCGACGCAGCTTTGAATCAGACCAAACCGCCACCCTGACCTTTCGTTGCAGCTAGATAAACGTTCACCAACACTTCGCAGTTTAAACGTCGCAAGTAAACATCAAATATTGATAGAAGTCAGGAAATTAAACGAAGTAGCCGCTGGAAATAGTCGAAAGAACGCGACGGTTACGTGTGCGATTAGCATTTTTAACACGTGGTGTCAGTCGCTCTGACGAGCAGCATGCGTAACACTGTAAGGGTCAACCATAACCGTTGTGCGGGACACAATTAGCATAAATCATTTCGAACGAAATTGGATGTCTGGAATTTTCGCCATCTAATTGCCGTGAATAACTTTGAAAAATCACGATTGCGCAAGACCAGCTGTGGAACGAAAATTATAATGAATTATGACGAAAATGCAAAGTAAATTATGTGAACAAGTTATTCTTGGCGAATATACGTCGAAAATAAATATTCATAGGTCGATTGCACGATCTTATCTTAATCAGTGTTTTCAATATACGCATATATTTGATTTATTATGTCCTTGTGGCATAGCGGAAACATAGGCCATTTTCTCCTACAATGGCGGAGCAAAAACTAGTTTCCAGAGTGAACAATTCGTGACAATAAATAACGCTCTATTGTCATGTTCCGAGGAAGTTATAATCAGTCAAAACAGTGATGTCGCAAGTAAGGCATCGTTTTTAAAAGCAACTTTCGTTAGCTTTAAACTAAAACAATTTATGATAATTATGGAACTACGGATTTTATGTACTTGTGACAGAAAATGAGTGATGGGAACATGAAACGGTGAAAGCGTTAGAAGTCGGGCAAATATTTACTGAATTCAATTCTTTTTAAAGTCGAGCATGAGAATCTTATTTTGCATAAGGATCCGCAATCTATTAATTATGTATGTAGAGATGCTACCTTCGGATCTTGATGATTTTTTATATATAAATACTTATAATTTTGTATTATTTAATACTTATAATTTTATATTATTTAATACTTATAATTTTATATTATAAATACTTTATATATAAATAATTTTTTATTTATAAATACGAAAGACATTACTAAAACAATTACGCAACAATTAACAGCAATAACTATAAAATGATTAACGATGATTAACTTTATTTATATTTCACGAAATTTTTGCAAGATTTTTATAATCGTTCTGCAATCAAACAATTGTTATCTATTTCTATATTATGTAATTAATTCTAACGAGACATGATCTTAGTAACTATGATTATTTGAGCGCTGGTTATTTTATGAATAAATAATCACCAACATCAGTTCCACCTGTAAATACAAAGACACGTGATCGATGCTGCCTAACTTCGCTAATTACAACAATCAACTGGCAAATTAATAAGTATGTTATATATACGTGCAAACGACGTACCGCATTAACATTAAACATACCAATGTTGCTCAAATAACCAATTTCACATATTTTATTAAACTACTGATATTATAGAGATGCTTCCGCTAGATATTATCGAAAACATTCCGTCACCCATATCATTATTATAAAAATTTCAAGAATCCTAAGTGAGCTCGGTCTTCTATTTTTCATAAAGCAATACGTATCAGTCACCACTAAAGGGTTGGCGGAATTTTTTATTGGTTACACGATCGATGAAAATGTTCCTATAGATCAAGGGGAGCGGCCATCTTTTCGGCGCATAGAAAATGAGCTCCATCTCCTCAGAATTCACTGGAGTCGTCACCTTCAAATGTTTAGAGCATCTAGTACCATACTAGCTGCGTATTTTAATAAAAGAAATCCTTCAAATACCAAACAGAAAGCCTTGCACAACTTTACGAATGTGTGAACTTTTTTCAATTCTAACCTTCAAGCTAGACGATGTCGTCGAACCAGTTCTAGGCCGAATTTCAAAAAAGTCTTAGGCTAAAATGCGTGTCTGGCTAAGATGCGTGTCATTCTTAATAGTAAAAGCACACAAAATTTCAACTCTGTCGGATGATTGCTAAATAGAACATGACTGCCCAAAAACGTGAATCAGAGCAACGTGACTTAGACTCCAACTGTGTTAGAATTTCTCGCCCACTTCTAGCATTCGAAACCTCATTTCAATTACAAATTCTGACTTCGAATATCTATTATATATCTCGGATATCTATTATCAGAATTGATCTCCTCCGCTCCAAAAAATACCTACTCCATTAAAAATCCACGACGCGCTTCTGGATCCCAAGAACGATCACTGTCGAACAATAAATTCTCATCGATATAAAAAAATGATCGCCGGGCCAATAGTCTTCTCAGAGCAAGCGTGAACACCTTCGATTGTTAAAACGATGATAATTTGTTTTTGATTTAGGAAAAAAGAGAAAATAGCGATGGGAAAGCGAGCGCACGATTCCAGAAGACGCTATTATGTGTGCGACAGACGCTTCACCATGGAATTTGCTAGAAATTCATTAATTTTTATTGGGTGCATCGGCGTACGAACGGTTCGTTTATTGGTATAATGAAGGCGAAACGACGATGCGGACATCAGGCACGTTCCATGACATAACACTGACGTGACAATGTTATCCGAGCTTGATGAAATTAAAGTGGCACGAGCTTATGGAGCCAGTTCTACGATGGCTTCTCTGTCTCGCTTTCTCTATCTATCTATCTATCTATCTATCTATCTATCTCTCTCTCTCTCTTCCTCTGTTGTTCGTATGCACACAGCGATGAAATCGAGCATTGCACTTTTCTTCCGTTTCCCGGATGCGTTTCAGTATGATGTAAATACTGGAACATGAGTGCCCCGTTAATTGCAGCCTATTATTGTCTCGCCGTCAGTTTGGAGTTACGGTGACTTTAATGGTCTTATCTTGCATGTACATATTTGCGAATCCAGCATCGTGACAGTGTGTCTCGCGATTGTTTCGAACATTTTTAATTATAAACGGATACAGTCTAGCCACGATATTTTGGGAACATGGTTTTGATATAACACGGTGCGAACATTGCGATATATAACACGGTATATTGTATAGCATGGTAACTATAACATGGTAACTATAACACGGTAACTATAACACGGTATTCTTATGACGCGATCATTTTTCTGAGCTCATATTAATATAATAGCAGAATGTTTCCATCGCGTCACGGTTTTTGTTGACATAAGCAGGACGTTCGCCTTGTAGATACACAGGGTGTCCCAAAAGTGTCCCCTGAGGTTATTTGGAGTAACTTTTCCCTTTGCAAAAATCGTCTTCGAGGCATCGTTGACGAGTTATTCGCGAAAAACAGTGACCAATGAGAGGCGCGCTGGCGCGAGGCGGTCGAGCCAATCAGCGGAACCGAGCTGCGACCGCCATTGATTCGGCCGCTTCGCGCCAGCTGATCTCGTGTCTCATTGGCCAGTGTTTTTCCTTAATAACACGTCGACAAAGCCGCAGATTGCATTCGCGTTAAGGAAAAAGTGACTTCAAATAACAAATGAATTTTAAATTCATTAATAATATTTAAAACAGTTTTAGTCAGTGTACATATTCAAATCGTCCGTCTCAGTTTCATTATAAATGGAATAAGTCGCAATTGTAATTTCATTTAAACTTTCCATTTACGTTGAGAGGATAATCTAATAAAATTTTATATATTATTGAAATCATCGACAATGTTCTAATATTCGCGGAGAAAAAATAATTGCAATTAATAATTGCTTAACTTAATTGCACTAATAATTAATAATTGCTTATTTTACGACGATCAAGCGGATATTCAAGATCAATTTCAAGATTAGTATCTTTTGCCAGGGGTAGTTTCAAATAAAATCCCTATACATTGACTAGGTGTCGATTTATCATTTAAATTGATTTAGAGTGTCGAAAAACCTATCTGGACAGAGATTTCATGTCGCATGATGAAAGCATGGTGGGAATGGCGCAGTCCTCGAACTGAGGGTATGATTCACGCGTTAACTAATTGCTACTGTTATCAGATTATAGATTTACAATCCAACCGCGTCGTAATTAACGCAGACGTGTACACTCAGTCAACATTTGAGCAACAATTTATCTAATTAATATAGTAATTTATTTTTACAATATCCTACAGCGTGACTCTAGTTGAGTTTCTTAAAATATAGGATGCAAAAATCAGTCTGCAAATTGTACTGTGTTACAAAGTATCATGATTTGAACAACCATAAATTCGTGCTTTTTGTTGCGTCCCATTGATACAGCTTTCTTGATAATAAAGGATGATAAATGTTACAAATTGTATTAAAATTATTCTACCTTCACAATTTCAATAACTCCTATCTTTCCATCTAATAATTAAGTAAAAATTCTCGTGGAAGATTAAAAAATTTGGAAATAAATTTCTTTATTTCCTGGATTCCTGGTTCCGTGATTAAATATTTATTGCATCGAAATATCCGAAATATCGACGAGGTTATTCGAAGAAGAAATGACTCGGAAAGATAATCAATGACGCATACAAGTAATTTTCAATAGAAGTACGTACTCGCAAGACCGATAAAGAGCGGCTGAAATAATGGAGAATTCAAGTTCAATTCGTTTAATCTTTCCTTTCATCGGCAATTAATCGTCAAGCGTCGCCGGCGAGGGATTGCATCGCCGATAAAGCAATTACGCTTTCCGCGAAACATTCGGTTCGACACAATTCGAGATGTTCAACAACGAAACGATTTTAAATCCACCCGATGGAGACACGGTCACGTGAATTCCCAGACACGCGGGTCTGATTTCTTGTCGCGTTGGAGGAATCGACAAGTATTACGTTACCTTATCGTTTCATGGGGATTACATCGGTCGGCGTTTACAACGGGAGTTGAGTTACCACGACGAACGCCAAAGTTTTACAGCGACGATAAAGAAACTGTAATTACTTCGTAATTCGTGCAATTAGTGGGGCTGGGGCGAATGACGATGCTCTTGTTTCGCTGACGTCATTCGATAGTTGGTATTATTCCAGCATTCATTGCTGAAAAACAGACAGATGTCAATAGGTTATCGATGACATATCGAGATATATTTTTATAAAAAGGTAACTTTCCTAGTTGATGTTATTTTAGTGCTTATAGTTTATCGTAGGAAACAACTACAGCAAATATTCACCACATATAAACTAATAAACCTAACTTCACGAAAGGTTCAGCTCATTTTATACGATGTTAAAAATGTAATTTTATTTTAAAGGGTGTTTTATCAATTTTGGATATAACCCCTTCAGTTGTAACACAGCAAAGAATATTTTATATCCCATTCGAGTCCCGCAAGGGTTGTTTTTCTCCCAGTGTTCTTCTGTTTTTCCAGTCTTCTCGAAAAGATTGCCTTTGATATTAGAAAGTTCAAGATCGTTTGAAGGTCAGATGACATATATATTTGAAAATATCTTTTAACCTTCGCGTTCCGGTAACGGGATCTCTAGCATCTTCTTATTTTATAGACAGTGACGAAGCTGGGCGTGTTAGTGACTCAATACTGTCCCACATTGTGCACCCCACGTGGACACGTGTCGGTGACAAACCGCGTTACCGTACAGCGAATGACCGTATTTCGAGGGTTGATGAAAGAAATTATAAAATATTTTTATAAACATTATTTTTAATAACATAATTATGGAATTAATAACAATTTTAAAATATATATATAGTAATTAGAAAAATACAGTCGAAGGCCTTGGAAACCAAAAGAAAAAGCAAAATTTATAAAAACAACCCCAGTGTGATACTGGTCGCTTGATAACACAGAAATCAATAAAATATTTTTTTCTTTATCACGATTAAAAAAGATATTTTGTATATTAACACAAAACTAAATATTTATTTAAAAGGGACCAGAAATCAGAGTTGTTTGATATCTTTTTCTAGAAAAATATATAAATATAATATATAATCGCAAAATTTATAGCGTTAACCGTCTTGGTTACAAATAACTATTATAACCAACTGAAAATATTCTTCCTGATTGTTAATCATTATTTATAAGAAAAATTCTATTTCGATAATTAATATTATTAGCAACCAAAATAGAATTTCCATCGTCAGTAATCATTATCGGCAATGAAAATGCTCTTTCCGTCATTCGTACTTATTATTTATAACGAAAATCGTTTTAGCATAGTTTAGCATAGTTTTAGTATAGTTTTACTATAGTTTTAGCATAGTGTTAATATAGTTCTCCATTTCTATAACAAAAGTCAGGGTCTCTGCTGTAAACTAACCGTAGCAGCAGGTTTCTTCGATCGACTTGCCAAGCAACATCCCCGATTATCCGAAATTCTGCTGACCGATCGCGTCCGAGCACGTGCTAATGTGCACATGGTGGGGCGGGATCGCAGTGCACGTGTAAACAATTCCCGGCGCATGCGCAGGCGTTCCAGTCAGTCGGTGTAGTAGCGGTCACGTGACCGACGCGTCTATATAATCCAGTGATCGGCCGGCCGGCGTCGCATACGCCATACGCGGACGATTGTTCGAGGGTTAGCGACCTTTTTGTTTCTCTATTAAAGCAGAAACCGACAAATCGTTTTCGAAGTAGCTTCACAGCAAACGCTGCGCCGCCGTTGCGACCGAATTGTTCGCGTACACCTGTTCGAATACGAACCAATAGAAAAAGCGCGAAACGCGCGCAGAAGTTGCTCGGCGCAAACTGCTGATTCGACTATCGTTCCGATTTGAAATCGCTCGCGGGTGCGCTCGGCCGGGAAATTCGCGGTGACAGTTCTGGCGATCAAACCGAGGTGAGACAGTTCGATTAACCCGAGGACCGGAAGCAGACAAGACGACAGGGTGCAAACTCTACTCGGATCTGAATTTCCCGGACCTGAATTTTCGATAGCCCGATTCTCGTCCATCGCGATGGAGGACCAATGGGATTACTCTCTTACGAACGGTGAATTTTTTTATTTATTTATCTCATATTCTGGCTTGTTATTTTTATTAGCGAAATATCCGTGTCACGAGGATGTGAAAAACTGGAAATATTTGTGTTTTTGAAATTTATTTAATCAACAGTTTTCACGTGTTGATAGAATGGAAGATTTTTATGGGTTAACTGTATTTTGAAAGTGACCTAAGTCCATTTTCCAAAAACATAGATTTACGTTTTTACGATATTTATAATTTCGTTTCAGCAAAGCCATGACAACGAAAACGTTATACTATCAGTTACCAATATTTTCAAATTTACTAAAACGCAAAATCCTTAAATGTCTGGATTTTTAAATAAATTTACAATTTGTTGGCCTGTTAACGCTTGGCAAAAAAGATTTTCGATTCGAAATCGATTTTCATTAATATTTGCTACTTAACGCTATTTCTAGGCACGCTAATTCTCAGAACCTAGACAGTCAAATAACAATATTTACGCTCTGGGTCCAAATGGACCCGATCAACTTTTTTATATATTCATTTATACGAATTCATATTGCAGATATATTCCCATACAGTTAAATAAAAAATTAACGTTTAAGCTGGTTTTAACGATTTTCGAAATTAAATGGAGCATGAGATCGTAGCGAAGTTTTAAGCATAAAATCAACATTTGTTACAATCATTATAATGTCTTGATTATCATCTGTGCAATAAATAAAATACATCCAGCAGTCAGTTACATTGCTGATATGCAATACAACAATACAATACAACATATACAATAATACAGTGTACATTTTACGTACAGCACGAATACTTTCGTCCATCGCAGTAGAACTCGCACAGATAATGCTTTCACGGTTAAATCTATATTAGCTCGTAACATGTTTTATGCAGTATACTTGATGAAATATTCAGCTCACTGTCTCATCCGATTCGGCGACGAAACAGAGGAAATAACGATACTGCGAGTTATCCTGACTACACTGAATTTTAATCTTTACGTCACTTTGACGTCGCGGAGAGTTTGTACAGCAGCGAAACGAAAGTTCGAGAAATCTCAGTAGCTGAAGTCTCCGAGCGCTTATTTTTAATTTGCTTCTCTCCCACGCTAAATACGACTTCCAGAAATCGGGTAATACTTGCAGTCGTACTTTGTTTAACTTTCCTATGGCAACTGGTTTGAACGCGAAGACTGGCACCCGTGTCTTGTGAGTTTTATTTGCTCCTCGTTCTATTAGGACTGTTGATGTAATTACGATCAACTTCATAACAGATCCATAAATCTTTAAATACGCGGAACCGGGTAACTAACTTTGCAGCCATTTTGTCGGGTGCCCTGATCTCTAGATTCTGCAATCTTTTCTTCTTGCAATCCGTACATACAGATAGAAAAGTTTCTGTACAGCCTCTAAAAAGTATCAAAATTGCTAAAAGTGAATAAAATTACTTGTATTATTGGAAGAATTAGTTTGTCATACCCAAAAAGACATTTTTTCTTCGTAATTTATGGGAATTTTAAGGAAAATTGCAGAATTTGCGATTTACAAAATTTTTATCTACGCCTATGATGAAAATATAAATTAAAGATATACAAAATGATGTCAGTCAGAATTATAATTAATTAAAAACAGTGAAAATCCAACCGAGTGCGATTTTCTCGCAAAATTGTACATCACAACTGATATAAACTAATCCTTATAAAATCTATAAAAAAACAATTTAAAAAAATTATTCTACTTTAAAAGCTAGGATTTATAGTGTTTAGTAGTTTAGAAAAGTTGAATAAAAATTTGTTCGCATTGTCAATCATGTTTACTGTAACTGCATAAATTCCCCGATATACTTTATTAAACAGAGACGGGAACGAAAAGCAATTTAGTACAAGCTCCCAATGAATTTTATATGGTAAATCCGAGATCATGTTGTCCTCCATATCACTGTCCACACTTGGGAATATTCAGGGTCGCATTACACGAACGACGAAAGTTATTTGCCTCGCATAATGCGTCACACTCCGTTAGAAATCACACATTTATGTTAATGACGACCATCGCGTATCTAACGCCGTGTATTCCATGCAACACTAAACGAATTATTTCTCTCTCTCTTTATTCCTTCTAAATAATAAAATTCGATATTTATCTCCGCTGTGCATCGCGCCGAGAGGAACACCGCCTCTCGCTCCATCATCCGAAAAGAAACGGCCGCCAGCTCGCAAGTAAAAATAGTTTAGCAGGCGAACCATTTTTGACAGGCGCCGACTAAGTAAACACGATAAAAAGAACACGGTGTCGATCATAATTAGACGTCCTCCAAGGATTTTCAAGACCGCGAGGAAATCGCGAAGCTCTGAAACAATGCTCGAAACGATGCATCGCGTTGTCTTTTATTGTTAGTCCGACCACAATATGGGCAATCGCTAAAAATGATTGATCGCGCGGAGAACAATCGAGTCCACTCAACGACGCTTGCAATCAGATTCCTTGACTATAGTGTTTTTTGATATAATTGTTCGATCCTGAGAAAACTATACTAGAAAAGTCGTCTTCGCGTCACCGCAAAGATTTCCAACGCACGCGATTCTTTGTTTAAATCTTCCTTATCGTACAAAAGATGTAACCAGTCATCGGATTCTTCGGTTATGAGACAGCGCGTTTGCAAAATGTTTTATTCCCAGAGAGAGATCAGACACAATGACCGATGTTACACGTATCGCGCGAATCTACGAAACGCGTTGCATATTCGTGAACTGAGCTGATTAGATAGCAACGGTATCGGTAAATGTTATTGTTTCGATTTCTTAACCGGAAGACGTGGAACTTGCTTCGTAAGAGGCATTATCGCGAATTGATGTGCCGCCGCAAAAGGTGCTTTTGACACCTGTCACCGCGTCGCGCGGTAGTCCGGATCGTAGGCTTAATGATATTGTTGTCGGAAGACGACTTTTGCCAATGGATAGCTGTTATATTTCTATTGCTTTCTGAGAGTCTTTGTCAAAGGTGAAGAAAGTAATATTTCAGCTGACCTTTCGGTCCGACCATTTCGTTCCACGCTTTAATAATAATTCTTTAATTTAATAAGAACTCATCCTAATAATAATACGTTAAAAGAATAATATACCAAAATGTACGTGGAAAAATCGACATAAGCAACTGACATAAGAATCGTTCAAGTTTTAAAGAAGAATATTGCTAGATCAACTTCCTCTACAGTGACCCCAAAAGTATTCGGACACTGGTATAACTTTGACTTCTACGCCATATATTTAAATAAATATACATTATATTAAAGTATATATATATATATGTCAAAATACAACAAATCTTCAATTTAGTATAAAACGTTACCTACATAATTGAAAAAATATAAAAAACATCGAATTCTCACGCCACATAAGTATTCGCATAATTCATAAAGTTCAAAAGTCAAAATAAATTGTTTAAAAATTTTTACTACTGATTTTATGCCTCTGTTATTTAACGATAATATTTTTGAGAAGGTATACTAGTGTCCGAATAATTTTGGGAGTCACTGTATATATGATAATTTCCTACCTTGTCCCACTTTCCAAATTATCACTGTTGAAAAGCATTAAAACTCCACACTGACCTGGGAATGATTAACATTATAATCATGATACTTAGAAGGCTACAAACTTTTGTTGAGATCTGTACAAATACTATATTAATCAGGGCAATCATTTACAATATTACATTATATTTTATATTTCTTTCGAAAGTTATAAATATGTTCGAATTGTTGATAGGCGATTTGAGGAATTTTGTACGGGTGCAAAGAGTTAACACTAGACCTATAGAGTACCAGAGATGTCTAACATCTGTTGCCTTAAGACTGAATTTATTTGAACGACTTGCTATTTCCATTACAACGAGAGCTTCCGACGAGGGCCTCTTTATAATTCGGAGATAAACAAATTGCCATATCCAAATTTTGATCAGCTGCATTATCTCCGAATAGTTACATTTTTTACGCACAAGGAGAATACGAAATAAAATGGAAATAATCGAATAACCGGTCAGCCATTGCAATAAAGTGTATAACAATTAGAAAAACTATATATATAGAATCGAATGCATGATAATCGTGGCTTAGAGATTCGACCGAACGTTACGGCATTTCGCATCATGAAAAACGCCCCATAAGATCGCCAGCTCTTTCGTTCACGGTCTCGAAAGCGAAGTTCAAAGCGCGAGGGTGAATTGCGTGGCGCAATGGATTAACGGATCACGAATCGCCGGACAAAAAACGGCAATCCCGGCAGTGATAAGAGGATTTCGTGCTCCACCGTTCGATTTCCACGGTGTCACGATGGCACCAGGCTCACTGACCTAAGGCCATTGTCTTCGAATGCAGGGCGTCCCACTCGTGCCAAGGGACGGCGTTGCCTTCGCCATGCTACCGCGGGACACTACCTGTTCCCCGGGTAAACGAAAATCAATAATTTTCCTCGTTGTGCTTCAGGCCGATGCACCTGTTCTCCCAGGTATAGGCGAGCCTGTGCCTCTCGCGCTATAGCGCGATCGCGATTCTTGCGCGTGGCTGTCGGGTTAACTGCCTGACAATGACCGGAAAGGATCATTAGAACAGTCTTTGCATGTAGAGGTTCCTCGCTAATGATTCCTGCCGCGTCCTCCATAAACGAGCCGGCCACGGACGGCAGGAATTATTGCAGCACAATAAACACACTGTTGCGAAGAAAAATTCTTAGCACTCGCGCGGCGGGGTTCCTGCGACCCACTCTCCGAGATTTATTCGAACTCGATAAATAGTGTCTAGTCTCTAATGCTTCTTGCCATGAAGGATATAAATTGCGACGAGCAAGAATTATCGGAGCGGTTTCGTCGTGCTGGATAACATTCAGGGAAGCGGTATTGTTGAAAATGTTGGACGCTATACGGTTTAAAGGAATGGTTATTATTAACCCCTTGCACTATAACAACGTGCCACACTTTTGACGAAAATTTCTCGCATAACCTACTAGATATGAATTTTATTATTTCTTCTAAATTTAAATAAAATTCGATTCGCCTGTTATTAAAATCTAGGAATAAATGTAGATAAAAACATACAATAAACAAAAATTCTATCGCTCTTTTAAATTATTTTAAATCATAATGTAAGAGGTTAATAGGAAGCGAAATTCCAGCATTGTCGTGCCAAATTTTCGCAGAGCAAACTACTTTGAAAACTTTGTGAACCGCGAATTGTCGACAATAGGCCTGTTATTCCATAAGTTGCAATCATGTAATTTGCTTCCGCACGTAACAAAAGGTTGGGATATATTGTTCATTTTTCTCATTACGATGCATAATCTAGTATTGCGATGTCAATATTCTCAGGTCTTTAAAAACTGTTTTTTACAACAACAAGTGAAAATGTATTAGTGTTTAAATTTAAAGTTAAAATTTAATTCAATCTTCACCGAATAAGATAGAATATTTATTTATTTATTTATTCTGAGATTCGTGTAATAAACAATTCTATATACAGACCTCAGAACAAAGAATCTAAATATCGAAAATCCGGATAATCGTGATCGGTAACAAATTGTTTACTATTTTCTCTTGAAAATGACAAGTTGCTCGTTATAGTCGGAAATCCGGGGCAGGAGGAATCGGCGTAAAGGAACTGCTGGGGAGGGTGGAGGGGGATAGCGGAACTGGAAAAGATAATAGAAGAGAGGAGAAGCGATTTGGAGAGAGATGGAAAATGGAACGAGGAACGGGAGAGCCAAAAAGAAGGAGAAGAAATAATAGATAATATTATAAATATGACTAAATATAAATAAGATGATAAAATAATAGAAATAGTATCAAGACCGAATAGATGCCATGACAGAAAAGGTGTAATGTACAATTAAGAAAGAAATGTGTAAACCGCAAGCCATCCTAAGCGGCATAGACAAGGCTTAGAATAATAAATAAATAAAATAATCAGAAATCCAAGGAATATCGTCAAGAATCGTCGACGGATCAGTCTGCCTCGACGACGTCAACCACGAGGGCCGCGGAAAGCCTCGTTGCGAGCACTAAAAACGATTAGCCCGCAATAAATCCGTTGGTCGAATAATTGTCGCAGCAGGGTCCTTAAGCAGGCCCTATCAGGAACACAAATTAACCGACGATAATAAAGATAGCTGCCCGTAGATTCTTGCCGCGAGTGTCATAAGCCAGCGTAGTGGCCGCGGCAAGACTGATTGCGGTACAATGCCCGCCCACTCCGAGGCCGCATTCTCGCGCACAGCCGAGTTGTAATCTCGTGGCCGTGTATAGACCACGTGGATAGGTTGTATACATACAAAGTACTGACCGCGGATACGTAAATATAATGCGAGAATGGAGAGCACGTTGTACCCCGGATAACGAGGCGGGAGCACGCGCGCTCGATTCGAGAGCCGCGGTCGCGGCGCGTCGCGCCGAGGAACGGCCGAAGCACAGCCTTCGTGTTGCGGGATTGTAAAAATTGTTACATTAAAATCGACGCTGAGTCGCGGAGACGTCGTTCCCTTAGAAGGACGTTACGGCTGACAATTCCGCTTGTTGCGTTCCTATGAAGGATTATCGTCGCGGTCGTCGCACAGTGGTATAGTTCGCTGCGAGAGGTGGACGAAATATTTTTATTCCTATCTGTGAGGACAGAATTATAATTTCACGAGAACGTAATTGCGTCATTTTTTTATATCCACAGTATAGTTGTTACTATACGGTAGAACTTTGTTTATATCAACAGATTGGGAGACACGCTAGCACACAATCCTAACCCCTAAGTGAGACATTCATGCCACCAGTTGAGGCATCGAAGATACTGTATCTAATGATACTGTATCGATTATTCCTTTGTCTCTCTTTGTCCTTTCCTTTTCTACTTCCGTTCCTCAGCTCTTTCCCTTCTGTTCTCAAGTCTTATCCGCTTTTTAACTTTATCGTTTACCTTCTGGCTTTTTCATACTGGAACATCGTTCAATTAATCCCTGCACTTTGGTTTCTTTTACAAGTACATTGATTAGCTCTTTATCGTCTTTAATCAGTCTCTTTAATCAGTCTCTTTAATCATTTTTCTGTCCGTCTTTGTCTACTTTCGTTCCTAGATTTTGATAACACTTACACTTAATAGATTATGCTCGAAATCTTCATCGCGAGTCTGAGTAGTAGATCAAGGGGTAGTTCAAGGGGTAGTTCAAGGGGTGGAAAATATATTTTATTACCATCTCTGTAGTATCTGGGAATTAGAAAAGTACTGTTGCCTCTCAAGTTCCCTTCATTTTCCAGACACATTTTTTCCGAAGAGTCCTGAACTTCCCATTTGTTCCAACAGTACTGGATTTCCCGCGGGAAGTTTCGCCAAAGAAAATTTCAATCGATTCGTTCCATTCCAAGGAAAACAAACCGCCTCCTTAACGGAGCTCAATCGCCTTAAAATATCTGTTCTCCTGCAGATAGAACATTTTCACTGACGCACGTGCAGCGTCACGACCATTCAGTTTGTTCTGAAATAGATTCCCGAATTTTTCTTATTAAGCGTTTCGACGTCGGATGAGATTTACTTCAGCTGCACAAATATATCGTTCGTGTCCGAACTCATTCGCAGGCCGAGTTCGTTCCGGCCACAGCTTTTGCGATTCCATTTAATTCTATCGAATACAACAACGCGTTCTCTTATGGTGTATGGAAAGATGATTACGGAAAAGTTTAGGAAGTTTCCGAATATTGTGCATTGGAATTTTAAATGTTTCGTAATCTATTTTATAGTTTATAGTAACAAGAAATAAAGTGGCTGAAATTGGTATTCGGACACCTTTGAAAATGGAATAATTTTTCTGAAAGTAGACCAGATTACTTGAACGTTTCGGGAGGTCTTCAATAAAATGTTTAGCATGCATACAAGTTGTTATTGAGACCTGCAAAACGTATTTTTAAAAATTTTACTTCCAGATTCCAGAATAATAATAAAACTAAGGAAAAGTATTTCAGCCATTGTCTAGTCCCACTCAGAATAACTTAAAAAATATTTCAAAGTCTTCTGGTCCACTCTTTGAAAAAGGTATACCTCTTGCCGGGGATGGTATAGTATTTTTCCAAAGTTCTAAAACTTATTTATAACTTATTTAAAAATGACATACGGAAATATTGTTAGACTACGTAATCTTATAATAAATTCTAAATTAAATGGAACAAAGCAACCTCGACCGCGAGGGATTAACAGAACTGCTGATAACACAAGGCTACAGAGAAACGACCAGCCGTTGCATCGTATCTGTGCAAGTGCAACCGCATCAATGGAATAGTATGACGTGTCGACGACTTTTCAGTGGTGGTGTACGTCGAACTCGGCGAACGCGTGTCCGAATAGCAGTGCTTAAGGAGCCAGAACAGGGTATCGACGTGCGCCCGTGAACGCTGATATTAGCGCAAACAGAGGGAGCAGAGCGAGGCGTACACGAAGGCAGCAACGGTAGCAAAGGCAGAGCGTGGTGTGTTTAGGGGTCGCAGACCCAGTTTCGCATCGCCTTACCCGGTTACCGTGCATGCCTCTCCGAAATGCCCTTAATCTGGGGCCAATTTGTCAGCGCTATCTTTGAACCGGCGCGAGTGCAATTGCGAAGTCTGGCGGATACCGTGATTTGCATAAATTCCTGGCCGACGGCGTGCAGATCGACGATTAAGTCGTTTGGGTTCTGACCGCTCACCGGCCGAAACACCGAATGCCCGAATTTATTCGCAAGTTTTCGCGGGTCACCGCGCTCCATAGCGTCGCCGTTGCTGCGGCTGCTCGAGGTCGCGGAAAACAGCTCGATAATATTCGGAGGAAAAATATTGCGGACTTTGTTTCCGATAATAGATAATTGTTGTTCGATATATTAACCTTTTAGGAAGCACCATTATGGCGGCTTGCGCAGACGTCATTTTACGACGCGCCGCACTCAATTATATTATCAGTTATTAAAGTAAATGATTAAAGTTAAGGTACATGTATCGTACCTTTAGGAAAAATTGTAATGTAAATTATTAAACTATAATATAATTCAGCTAAATTCAGCCGTGCCTAAGAGGTTAAACGCGCTGCGATTGGCAAAGGGGTTATGTGAATTCAATGCTGTAGATTGCACTCTGAGTTCAGAGAATCCATTAACTTCAATTTTTTAAGTATTTAAGTATTGTAGAAGCATTGGATTCGCTTTTTAATACTTTAGCGACCGGTCATTAGGCCGTAAACATTTTTATATTTTCATAAGATCGGCATTAAACGATATTGATTTTAGCTATTTTATTTATTTCATTCGTCGCGAAAGCTATTTAATATTTAGAAAATTGTATAATAATATCTTAATAATAGATAGCAAATTATAATTATTATAATTATAGCAAATTAACCGATTTGCAGGCTAGAAAGCCGATTTATAAGCTACTTGCCAGTAAAATGTTAAAATAATATCAATTTTTACGTAAATCTATCGCATCTATCATCAAATGCTTTAATTTTATGAAATTTTCTAACTTGTTGACGTAACAATTACAGTATTAACCTTGTATATTTGAAATAAATTAGCTTAATGTTAGGATTGTCATCATGAAATTACAATAATTACCGTCATAGCTGTGTCGGCCATGCAAAAATTGTACCGATAATAACTAGTCTACTAGTCTACTAATTTCATCATTATTTAAAAAATGCATTGACTATATTGACATTTATTTTTTTACTCTATCATTATAACGAGTTCACAGTAATACAATAACATTTTGAGATTGTTTAACTGTCTTCGCTATTTTACAATTGATCCAGCCGTTTGTAACAATACATCCTATTATTTGATTTCATATTTAAAAGAATATTTACAGACACGCATAAAGTTCAAAATTTCGCAAATCCAATTTTCAAGAGAAACATAGAAATTGTTCTGTTTTGATTTTTTAACATATTCGAAAATATTGCGCTTCAGACAAGACCACTCACTGGTTTCGTTGGTTCAACTAGCGACCAAGAAAGAAATAGTCTGAGCAACTGAAATAATTGAGTAACGGATAACAATTGATTGCTGCTGGTAGCGCTACTTGCCCGGTCCCGCAGAAAAATAGGCTCCCCGTTCCTCGGTTTGATTGCGGACACGTGTTGCTCTATAGACTCGGCTAGGAAGAGGAGGAGATGTTCGATCGTATCGTTTTTTAGCGGTCGTGTGGCGAACCGGTCGAATCTACGCGCGCTTGTGTTCTCCTCTCTTTGTTTTCCCCGTCACGTGTAACCGAGATTCGGGTCAGACTGGAATTTCGCTCGGTGCAGAATGATCGAGGTCAACGTCCTCGTTCGATTACACAACTCACCTGCTAAACAAAAAAGCCGATCCAGCTTGCGTTATTCCGGCAATCGTGTGACAAATTCGCGACTGAAAAACTCACCCAGATTCGCGAAATTTCCCTAAAATTTCCCTTCGAATTAAGAGCAAACTTCGCTATTGGTATGAGGCAAACTTAATCGGAACTTGCGACTGAATCGGAACTTGCGACTGAATCGGAACTTGTAACTCAAAGTTTCCTTCTTATATCAATTGAATGTAGACCTAGCTCTTTTAGGTTCATATATGCGATGCAAGCTGCGCGCATCTGCAGCTTACGGTTTCCCTAAACCGAGTCCATGTTCGTAAGTCGAGCTTGACACGGACCTGGTCCGATTTCACCTGAAATTCGTGACCGAAACTCGCAGTTTGCCTTGACACATCCCTCGCCGTGTCCCGGCATTCCGAACAGGTTGTTCGGCAGAAACGGTGGAACAATGCAGCGGTTGATTTCGTGGGAAACGAGGCGAGCAATTTGCAAGGAATCTTGCGGAGAGTAGAAATTTCTGGGCGGTTGTTTTCCCACTTTCATCTTTCACCGCTTCCTGAATCTTCACCTAGACAGTTTTCAATACATTTAACCAGCTAAGTGTGTTTGACGACTATATCCGTCATGGAGATGCGGCAGAATTTTAACGATTATATCCGTCATGCGTAAAATTTTGTTAGAATTTGATATTTAAATTGCAATTCTGTCGAAAACTAAATTATATTCATAAATTTTAATATGTTTAAAATGTTTAGAGGTCGAGACGAAATGAAACAAACAAATGAAAATTATAAATAATTTGAGTTGGATTCATAACCTCCTGGAAGCTAACTCGTAAGCGGTGCATATTCGTGAACATCACACGACAGCAACAGTTTAAATTTTTAACTTCTATAAATATTTGATTTCTTGACTGTGTAAATATTGCTAATAAAATTGTTCATTTTCTAAAATAAAGTCGTCTTTTTGTCCCAATATTTCAACAGCGCCACTTACTCTGTGTTCGACGACTATACCCGTCATCGCTTGATCATCGCGATACACACTGCTGGCCGCTTTGCAAAGAGATCGCCACAATTAACTACTTAACAAAGGAGCAACAATCGCACACGCGTTCAAGCAAATGTAATAAAAATCCAGAAGGCAGTACAGGCTTATAGTTCATTTCCAATCCACGCTATTTTAGACGGAAAGTTGTGTATACGTAGGGTTCATTAATCACTGACCCCTTACTCTTTTTGCATTTGTATCAGATTAATCCCTCGCCGTACCATTTTCTTCGCAGAACTTTTTCCATTATAATAATCTCCGAGGAGGGAAGAAAATTTATATTTATAGCGTGCTCACAGTTTTATTCCAATTCAACATTCCTACTTAACAAGTATTGCTTTACGAATCAGACTCGTCAAAGTACGTCACTGTTTATCACGCATGAGTGACACTAATTTTTAACTAGGTTCCTGAATTAATTTTTATTATAGTAGAGTGAACAAACTAGAATTTTTTACTAGAATTTTCAGAATACGGAATAATTAAACTAATATTTTCTACGATGAATTTGAACTTTCTACAGTTTGAGTCTCATTAGTTCAACGACTTTTTGCAATTGATATTCGGCACTTAACAAAGTCTAATAAATAATATAGAAATATATTTAAACATAAAGCTCGAACTGTTGTGAAATTCTATTTGCAAGAACAATTTCACTATAAGTGTACAGGAAGAACCGGAAGTCTGTGTACTTAACAAAAACCAGCAAACACTTTTTTTTCAACGTAGATCTGTATCTGTTTTATAGCATCGCCTGCAGGCATTCATACGGTCAGCGAGTTCATCTTTTCCATCGTGTCATGTACGAGCCATCTGTTACAAAACAACGTTGACGCTGAATCTCGGCAATTACGTAAATCATTTGCATATTTATACCTGTTTACTTTTTTTCCTCTCGAAAGTAGCCACGGTGCTAAGCTCTATTAACTGAATCTAATACCATCGGCTACGGTAAGATCTTGGTTAGCGACGTTTAACCCTTTCGATTCGAGCGCCAGATATATCCAAAAAATATGTCAACTGATTGGTCTAATGTTTTTAGAGTAACTAATATAATTTTGTATTTTAAAGTCTTTTCATATTAGAAATGTGAAGAGTGCGTGCTGTATTAGAGCAACAATTGTTTTATTAAGCATGGTAATTATTTACCTTCAGCGGACTGGACTCCCGAAGCGAAAAGGTTAAAGAGCTCTGAGAATCGAGCTGTATCAAATTTTACACAATTAAAAAGTAGATATCTTTTATACAAATAATCAAAGTTGCTTTTACCTAAATATTAGAACACTCTTATCTCTCAAATGAGGAACAACTAAGTAAGAAATCGTAAAAGTTTTAGGAAAATGATCTAAACAATCATCCGTGCCCTATTTTCCCATGATTTATCTCCCGGTGTCGTTTCACATCATTGTAAAAATTAATACATTACAGAAATTAATAATTAAATTAGTGCATGGCCTCAATATATAAATAAATGTTTACCAGAATGGAAATTGATTGAATTAACGAAAAAATAATTCGGCAATAAGTTTAAACTGTCGTTCGAGACTCGAATAAAGAACCAAACGATTCCAAACAATTGTAATTTTTGCAAAAATTTGTTTACACATTATCTAGTACACTAATTCCTGCGGTATTAAACAGAAAATTCAAACTATTTGGTTATCCGTTTAGTTTAGTTTTATTTGCTAAACGGTGTCCGTATATTTTGGCGGGTGACTGTAGCTCTGATCTACTTAGCGGCGGTTTCTTCAAAGCGGATGGGACATCGTGTGATTAATATTAAGCTAGCATTGAAAAAAGGAAGACCGTAGGACTGTGCGGAACCACCCCCTAGCTGAACGGAATCGGAACGTTAAAAGATTGATGGTTGCTATTGACAGAAGGTGGTTCACGCGTTATAGATACGAGCATAGTTTGTCGTGGTTCTATATCGATTTTGAATGGTTTCCGTGCTGTGCACGATCTCGATATAATACTTAGTTAGTTCCAGGCTTGCTCAACGAGAGTCTATAACCTTCCATCGAAATAACTCGATCACAGAGGGAGGAGGGAAGAAATTGATACGTCTAATAATGCAAAACCGGCCGCGTAACGAGCATCCGCGAGAATGACATGTTATCTTCGTCGGGTGATCATTGACAAAAACTGATCACCGGAAATCATTTTCAAACGTGTCATCTAACAGTTGATCATTCATGCACGCCCTTTAGAAGAAAATTCGCCTATTTTTGATACCGTACAAATTGTTGGAATTCCAGCGAGGTACTTACAGTTGCAAGTTTAGATTTTATTTATCATTTTTCATAGAATTAAAATCATAATTTTATGAAGACTTGGAAATGATGGTGGTCGATGGTTTAAACTTTAATCTCACGGTTTAGCGATTTTTAATTTGTAAATATTGAATTAACTTGGTCAGAAACATACGACTAGAAAAGTACTAATAAAATAATGAATTCGACGTAATTGTTTTTCTATAAAAAATATGAGATCGAAAATTATTGATCAAAATTATTACTTTTGTTAGGTTCGTTAGAAAAATGTCGAAAAATATTTTTCGAAAAGTCAATTAAAGATCTGAATGGATTTAGCTACCGCTTTTTAAGAGTTAGGGGAATCTTGCGAAAGTGAACAATTTACTTGTATATAATTATTTGCATATTATATGTATACTAATAACAAAAAAGATACGGATAAATTAGCATCTAGCTAAAAATCATCAGGACTAGAAATGATTATTAATTATAGCAAAATGGCTTTTCTCGCATATTTTATTTGACAATTGTCAAAGCTGTGGAGACTTTGTCACGAGAAAAACGATTCGATCGATTCATTATAACAAATAATTATTAAAAATGACGGAAGGTCGCAGTAAATACAGTTTTGTCGTTCTTACGAAGCAACACAGGTCAGTCATGCTTAGGGCTTGATTTAGTATTAAGATCCCTCCGTCAAACGAAAGGCTTAAAACTCGAAACACGCGCCGAATTAAATATTTCGAACGACAAGGGTGGTTAGTTCGCAACATTCTCATGATTCACAGCCGAATACGGAACAAAGGCGCGACGTTCCATAGTCAGTCTCATCCGGTTTCCAAAAGGCGTGGCCATTGCTTACTCTTCGGGACGTTACATCCGACTCGATGATTGCGCGCAGAATAATAGCCTCGGCGGAACGTGACGTGAGAATCCAGCCAAAGCTGCTAATGCAATTAAACATTCCGTTGGTTTCACGCCGCGCTTCTTGGAACCGAAAGCGTTATTTTTACGACCAATCGGCGTAGACAGCAAGCTGCGGTTTCGCAGTGATTAACGATCGGACGCTTTTTGACCACATTGTGCGTGACGCGTGTTCCGATCCGTTAAGAATTTTATGGAGCCCAAAAATACGTACCGAATTAACTACCCTAAATGCAGGACGCAAGAGATATACACATTTAGCTCTTAGTCGTTTTATGAATTGGAAATAGGTCAGCAACGTCTTTAAATTCCACAAAAGTTTTCATTTCATTGCAATTGATCTACTTCTTTTCTTAAATGCGTAGAATCCACGGTCCACTTATCGTATTACGGGTCTTGAATGTTCAGATCGTTTAACTTTTCCCACAAATTACGATTCACTGAATTGATTTCACTCAACCACCTGGGACTTCTCGAGGCGATTATCTTTCTGTTTGACTTCTTCTAAATTCTCTCGTGGAATAAATATTCCCCGACAGCATTTTCCTCGTCTACGTTTTCCTTGATGTGCTTTCGTCATTTTCCTTCGACTTGCTTCTCCTCGTGTTTCTCTGCTGGCATTAACCTTTCCTCCACCTGATTATTTTCAACTTAGTATAGTACGTTTTATTCAAATTGCTGGAGGAAATTCTCCAACTACAAAGGATATTTATAACATTTCATTAATAATTTCCTCGAATTTATGATACATCGTCGACAATTCCCTCGGATTTATAATATTTCATTAACAATTCCCTGGAGTGTATAAGACTTCTTTAAAGTTTATACATTTTCATTAAAATTAAACTTGTCATACCGGTTTCAAAGACCGGTTTCACGCTTTTTGCTCTAAGACTATTTCCATAAAATTATAAAGACTCTTCCATAGTAAATCACCGAATGAATTTCTTAATACGAGCATGCGTTACAATAAAAGGTCTGATTAACCTAAGTGTTTCCAATGGTACGAAGCAACACGCGTCGGTCATTATTAGTAGCCAACAGGTGCGGTGTTGAAAGGATGCAGTAATAAATTCAGAAGCCGTGGTACGACCCGCGTCGGAAGGATAATAATTGTTACAGTCCCGAGTAAGGTCAGGCGAAAAATAAGCCGAAGGTCTACGGAGAAATTAGCCGCGATCGCTGATCGCATCACTTATTGTGACACGAGTTTTCTCGTGGCTCGTTGGGCAAGGTTGAACGAACCTTCGAACAGATCTCGACGGCCTCGAGACGTATTTTTCTCCTTAGAACGCGGCCGAGCTCTGTGATCGCGGTCAATAGGAGCAAGCGGCGTGGATCTCGGCTTCTTTTCTTCCCTTAACGCGTGTACTTATCCTACGTTCTTTCGCTCCTTTAACTCTCGAACGATGAATCACTATACTCGTTGCTTACAACTGTCCACGACTTGAATTTTTGCTCATAAATTTTCCAGAACGTATTGTATTATATAGTCTCTCTGTTGTTCCTAAAGTGACCGCAATTTATTAAATCTTTTACAATAATTATAGCTTTAGTATGCATATAGGTTACAAAGATGTGCAAACTCTACTGTCTTTTTCGTCATAAGATCAAGAACAATTCTTCTATTTATTTTGTCATTTCATTAATTGCATTTTTGCAAAAATTACACATTTTACTGTAAACTTCCGTTTTAGAAATTGTTTGAATACTTCAGTGTGGTGTTCAAGGTTGCAGTTTAAGGATATAGCTAAGATAAGTTTGAAGTATACTGTAGCAAGAAACCACGTTGATATGTACAACAATTTAATGCAAAATCGATTAATCTCAGCGATTCGCTAATCTCTCAATGAAGAAAACATTTATGAACAATATTTGACATATTGCTACAAAAGTTTAAAACGCATTGATCTGTAGAATACATATATGATCAACGTATTCATCAGAAAAGAATCATGAAAGCGATGTACTAAAAAATGAGAAACTCGCACGAAGACATAGTGATCGGAATTTCAACCCTTAACTTAAATTAATATACCTAATTATCCATCAAGTCGTCAAATTTGCAACATTTCAACGGAAATATACTTGCACATGCTAATCTGCAAGTGTGCAATATTTACTGATACAATAACTGGTAATTGGTAGTGCGGTTAATTGTTAAGCCAACATCCTAAAAGCGAAAACATGCGAGCCGCTGCGTTCTTTGCAACCACTACATATGCATGCTCGCACTTTTGATCCACCTTGTAGCCACTGTAAAGCGACCTACGGAATTTTTCTGCCGTCAATTCAGCCTTAACGCAGCCTAGCATCCTTATTCGGTGGAACAGGATCACCAGGCGAGATCCTGCGTCATTGGCGATACGACTTCCCGGAGGAAAATAGGATCGCGGAGTCTCTGAAGGTACGCGGATCGAGGCGAATACGATTCCGGTGCACTCGAACGCGTCAGGGTCGATCAAATAGACCCGTGAGACACTTCGTAAATTAATGGCGTGCGACGATCGTAAGTCGCACGAGCGCGCGGCAAGCATAATCGCGGTTGCGTCGCACGATTATGTCATCGTATCACGTGCTGGTGGCTCGCAGCTGTGAGCCACGCCGCGCGGCTCTCTTCGGAACGGCCCATTGCACGTTGCTCCGATAAAGGAACGTCGTCGTCGACGGCGTCGTCGTCGTCTGCACGGGACAGCTGTATTTCTCTTGTCAGCGGCGCGTGCAGATAGCGCAAGGATGTTTCCGCGGAGCAAACACTAGCTTTGATAGTTTCCACGGATCACGAGTTATCCGGCGATCTCGTTTTCAATGAGAAAAGGAGGAGGCTGGGGGGAAGGAACGAGGTCCATAATTTCTGCTGCTACCTATACCTGGTATCTGGTTTCCTCGATCTCGAAAAGCGAACACTTGAGCGATTAGATCATCGATTTTAATGACTTCTGTTTATGCTGGAAAACTATTTGCGTGTACAGTGTTTGTATGAACTCTAGTTGTTTGAATTTCATTTATGTTAATTCCGTTTATATGGACTCTAGTTAGACAAACTCCATTTATACGAACTCCATTTATACGAACTTCA
>CM052162.1:14091897-14113169 GCA_028455555.1 Augochlorella aurata | reverse complement strand
TCCGGCGCATCTATTTCCCACAATTTTTATATCCTCGCAGAACACCGCGAGCGTGCAATCCTCTCGCGATTCATTTCGCAACGTTCGAGCGACGCGGAGCACTACGGCACGTGACGACGTTAAAACGATCTGACATAATTAATTTGTAATAACGCGTAATGTACACTAGCATCCATCCGCGCACGATACCCGGCGTTTTATCTAATGTCGACACCGGCGTACACAAAGCATCTTGCGATCTATTCGCGATATCCGACGTCGATTAACGTCGATTTCCTGGAACGTCGTTAGAAAATGGGGTTAGGCCATTCGAACTAATGGAAATGCGACGATTTTACGATAATTCCATCGGTCACGTGTCGGACACTAATTGCGCTAGTGACTCTTGAGAGGGTATGATCCACGCGTCGAACTCCCAAATGATACCGTGCTACGATAATGAATGTTTAATCGCGTCCAACGGGGCGCGGTTTTGTCATTCGCCGACGGAGATAATGATCCGGAGACAATGTTTCGGAAGCTTTCGCCAGACTGATTCATTAGCGTCGCTCGTGAAATATGTAATCGTTAGTACTTATCATTGTCGGACGCGTGGATCGTCGCGTGAGCGCCGAAAATGGATCGTCCGCGACGAAATACTGTTGGATTTAATAATTAAATAGTGTGACACTGGATATGAGCAAATAGAGAGATCAGAATCTGAGGAGAAGAGTTGTAAGCAGAATATAAATGTATAAGGAGAGATGTCTGTGCGTCTATACATGTGTTAGAAGCCCAAAATGGCAAACTACCTTGAGGGTAGCAAGGGTGGTATTGTTTCAAACGAGTATGGGACGTAAGCCAACAGTCATCAGTCGATTATGAGCTCTCTTTTTGTTTTAAAAATCATTTAGGTGTCGTTTCTTTCGGCGGCCATCTTACAGAATTCTTTTTTGACAATTTTCATGCAGGTATTATACTTAACCCTTTGCACTCGAAGCCGCTTTACCTCAAATTCCAACATAGTCTACAGTATTTCCATTTTATACGACTCGTCGCATTTTATCCATACGAAATTGAGTCATGCAACTCGTACAACAGTTGCACTTTTAATAGCTTTTTAAACATTGATACCTATGATAATTTACAAATTATTTAGAAACGTGATAGAACAATTTTTAGTGCTGCCTTGGAGTCCCCACTCAAGTGCAAAGGGTTAAACGTATAAATATATTTAACACGTTGAATGCCGCGCCAATTTTACAGGGATTGCCCGTGGCGCCATGATGAATTTTCTATTATGCGATACATATAATGTTGAAATATTATCTGCAATAGATATAACAATGTTTGAGATGTTAATTGCGACGGGGGTCACCGGTGACATCAACGATGATAATGATAAAAAATTATAAGTATTGTCATTTGTTTAAATTATATATATATATATATATATTTCTATGAATCTGGGCGCGCCGGTCACCGGTGGCCCCCATGGCGTCACTGTCAAGTTGAGTGCCGGTCACCGGTGACCCCCATGGCATTCAACGTGTTAAAGAATTCTATGAACTCGGAAAATAAATCACGTCTCCGTTGGCAATCTGATACGGAAATTAAAATGTTTTATTTGCAATATCACAGATATTTCTTGATAACGAAGGTAAAAACAGAAAGGAAGTAGAACTGTATCGCGAGAAATCATAATTATAGAAGTTTAAGTGCAATTCAGAGTACATGGTTTCATACGAATTCACCTAGTCTATCTTTAATGATACAGTTTACACAACTGTTTACACAAAATGAAGTGAATTATCTGTAGTGCACTTTTTAACTGTAAGAATTATATAAAAATTCATTTAAAGAATTGAATGGTCGAGTTCGAGAAATAAATCACGTCTCTGTTGGCAATCTGATACAGAAATTAAAATGTTTTATTTGCAATATCACAGATATTTCTTGATAATGAAGGTAAAAACAGAAAGGAAGTAGAACTGTATCGCGAGAAATCATAATTATAGAAGTTTAAGTGCAATTCAGAGTACATATAGTTTCACATGAATTCACCTAGTCTATCTCTAATGATATCGTTTACAGAATTGTTTGCACTAAGTAACGTGGTTTATCTTCAGAGCGCTTTTCGAACAAACAAGTGAAATTGGTCGCCTATTTACTGTTTCAAATAATATTTCACCTATCACTATGTAGGGGTGGTACTGATCCCTGCAATCGGAACAATTAATCAGTCGACACAGGCTTTAAGTTAAAGCATTCGTTATCACGTGCGCGAGTCACGTGCGGTTGTATGTACGTACATACGTACGTACATACATACGTACAAAGTTTTCTTCATTGTGCCACGCGATTCAGATATTGTCCACGATAAACTCGCGTTACAAACAGAAGCGTGAATGCCGTGAGTTGCCGTTTATTTTCTCTGGGATCGTGAACGTGTTCTCTCTGTCGCAGATTGAATTCCACTAACGAATCCGCCGGCGAATCGGACACTGAAATCTCGAGTTTAGTTTGTTCACGCGGAGACCACCGAAATAGTTCGTTCCGCGTGTCTGTTTGCAAGAGCTGATAAGGCCTCGCTGATAAAGTTTTCATCCGGATAGCTGCGTGTAGTAAAAAGATTAAGAAAGCACCGAGACGTCGCGATTGCGGTGTCATACCTTTACGAAATATATTAGATATTGTCGAACCGTGTATATTACGTAATATCTTTGGAAATTGATATTTAATAAGCCACCGAAAATATTTACTGAATTAAATATCGAATGAAAATGGCGGAATTGTTATAATGACTTCACTCGAACTTATTTACCCTAAAAGCAACCCCTATAGTCATAATAATTATTTATTTATAATTTATTTATATAATTAAGCATTTATGGCGAAATTAAGCAGCTGCAATTTCAAATAGCAAAAATATTCCCACGTATTATTGTTAATCTGATACAATTATTTAATCAAGAACATTATATTTATCTTCTACTTCTTGCAAAAGATACAAGCTATTTTCAGTTTGCAACAAGATCTGCGGTATACCGATAATATTGTTGCAAAATGTACTCTTCAATCAAGGATTGTTCAACAACGTGTCACTATCATCGTTAGTGATAACGAAAGGAAAGAAACCATAATTATTTTTATAGTAACTTCGTAAGAACACGAGATATGATAGCTGTTCCTTAGATTTCAGTGGATGTTAGTTATAAATAGACTGAATTTTGAAGTGCAAAATGTCTAATAGCGTCTTTATTTTCATTTTACAATGAGTCTTTTAGTTGATTTTAGTTCCATTTTCTTAGCAACTATTTTGCTCATTTACGCGCAGTTTAATCAAAGACTTTTTGAAATTCGTTTACAATCGGATCGGTAGCATTGCCTAGGTAAATTTATATCATCTAACTAAATTTTTATTCAACTAAATATTTATTTGGTAACGTCGTTGATTTTAGTTCCATTTTCTTAGCAACTATTTTGCTCATTTACGCGCATTTTAGTCAAAGACTTTTTGAAATTCGTTTACAATCAGTAGCATTGTAAATTCGTATCATCTAACTAAATTTTTATTCGATTAAATATTTATTTATAACGTCCAAGAAAATTTTGTTAATTCTCATCTCCTATGCGACATCCGAATAAAACTTTTCCCAACTCGAGAAACAAACTAGATAAATAAAATTACAATCCGACTGAAATGAAGATTTTTTCACGACCATTTCTATAATCGTCGGTTGTCCGTGTTTGTTACAGGGCCCAGCACGTGGGTGACGAAATTCCCAATGGCCGCCGGCTCGAGGCAGAGTCCGGTGAACATCGAAACGCATCGGGTCGAGTCCGATCACGAGGCACTGAGCAACAAACCCTTGCGATGGAAGTATCCGGCCACCGCTTCCCGGAAGCTCGTTAATCCGGGTTATTGCTGGCGTGTGGATACCGCTGGCGAGGGCACGTGTAAGTTCACGTTCATTTTCCAGCCTCAGACTTCGATGACCCTTTCAATTTCCAGTCGCGCACGGAGTCCGACCGAGCAAGTGCCACCTGGACACTTACTTACCTAATTGCAACCTAGCTAATTTCCATCGACTCGTGATAATCGGCTGAGATAATCGGCATCGGGATTGGAAAACAGCGAGGATATCGAAAGTGTCGAGTTTATAGATCGTTTATGCGATCGACGCGTCATTTTTACTTTATTTTTCAAATTTCGTGATTTCATCGCGTTCGTTCTCGTGGTTTACGGAAATGCTGATGCTTTTGAGATGGCATTTTCGAGAATCCAAAATATTCTTGAGAATCCAAAATATTCCAAATATTCTCGAGAATCTAAAATATTCTCGAGAATCCAAAATATTCCAAATATTCTCGAGAATCTAAAATATTCTCGAGAATCCAAAATATTCCAAATATTCTTGATAATCTAAAATATCCTCGAGAATCCAAAATATTCCAAATATTCTCGAGAATCTTGACATAATCGAGAATTTCATTTATACATGATCGAGGAGTTTATAGTGCTTTGAACGATGACGATAGATGTTGCCGAAAATGTTGCAAAATTCGGCGATAATTGAACACCAAATCAGTATTATATTTTCTGTGGCTAATTAAAGAAAGCATACGTGTTTCTATAATTTATGATTCTTTCATATTTTACCATTTTTTAAATGTATAACAAGTTTCGTCATTTGTTTCGCCTTTATCATTGATAACAATGTTCGCATACCAAATATATGAATAATTACAGTTAGCTTATTTAAACTAATACTTTTTGTTCAAAGTTATGCAATTCCTGCATATGAGTATTACGAACAGAAAGAACCATCTCAGCGTTGATATAACTGACATGGAGTCAAAACAGAAACGATATAATTGCATACATTATATTAACCCTTTGCACTCGGGTGGCGACTCCGAGGCGCCATTAAATCTTTTTATGTCACGTTTCAAAATAATTTTATTAATCAAATTCGTTTACATTTAAAGAACTGTTGAAATCGTAACTGTTGCATAGCTCAAAAAATTCAAATTTGCATGTATAAAACGCATTAGGTCATATAAAATAGAAAAATCATGGGTCAAAAAAGCGATTTTAAATTTTGCTTTAATTCAGCCTCGAGTGCAAAGGGTTAATTGAAACCGAATCGATATTAAACAGAATCATTTAACACTGATAGCAGTCATAATTAATTTTAGATAGAGCTTGTATATAGTCAGGACTTATGCGACCTTTACAATCTCTCTTTTCATGATGATTGGAAGAGGGAAAATCCCAATGACGCGCAGGTAGATGAAAGTAGGCACCTGTGTGGCTAGTGACCTAGGAAGGCGCGACCATAAATCGAACACATCTACAGATGGCCAGAGTGTTTGTAACACCGTAAAATTCTATGGAAACGATTCTAAGAAGTTGTACCCATGAAACGGGACTTTTAATTTACCACCTGTCGTCCGCGTTATCGATAAGTCTCCATCGTATTGCCACCCATAAAAAGGGTTATTCAAAGAATCTTTCAATCTCGTCAGAGAGGAATGCTTTGGATGTTTTGAAGAAATGCAGGGAGATCGAAATATGCTAACTATAACTGTAATCTGTTTGACTATGTTAACGAGGATCGACCGACTTCATTTTTCGATGTGGAAATGCTATTTTTGTCATAAATATTTCAATGAAACGTTAATTCTTTGCAAACGGAGATTGAAAATATTTTCTTATTCTTCTAGTGATCTTTTCTTATTGGAATAGTTACATTGTTTGCAACTCGTAAGATTCAATAATTCTTAGAGTACTACATAACCTCAAAATAATTTTATAAAAATGAAGAGACTGAATTTATTGAGACCCTCCGCCATTTTTATTATAGTGTCTGCATGATTTGAAATGTTCTTCTTTAATTCACGGAGTCTTCGATGAAGGAGTCTTTGAAATTTTGACTATTTTCTGACTATTTTTAACTATTTTCTAATAGAAAATATGATGCCGGACAATTTTGTCCGACCCCTAAACCCGGTTAAATGCGCATCAAACTATGCCATGCTACAGAATCGGCTAAATCTATTTTACAATGCTTTTACACTGCTTTTGTTTTAATATTTCACAGTCTGCCTTGAACAATAACTATTTCCAACATGCTTCTCTTAACTGTTCTTTATCGAAATCGCGGAGCCAAGAGCAATTTCTACGAAACTGAGAACAGCCAGACTATTAATTGTTTTGCTTCTTTGGTCCAGTTCATTCCAGTCCGGTTCAGCTCCAATTTATTCCAGTTCAATCTTCAAGATATACTCTCCAAGTGACAAAGACTTGGGCTGGTCGCCCTCAATTTTTACTAATTTTTATTTACATAAGCTTGCACCCATATTTTTCCCTCTAAAATAATGTCGCCTCGATAAAATACTTTTCTGATTCTTACTTGATAGTAT
Source organism: Augochlorella aurata (assembly GCA_028455555.1). NCBI lineage: Eukaryota > Metazoa > Arthropoda > Insecta > Hymenoptera > Halictidae > Augochlorella > Augochlorella aurata. The sequence continues at coordinate 14,106,761 of CM052162.1, read as the reverse complement.
TATTCTGAAATGTTTATGTTTAATTATGTTTAATGCATTCGTGCATGCTTTAACTTGCGGAATTGTTGTTTAAATTCCTGAAAATGGTTTAGGAGTCTATGGAAACTGTCGAAAATTGGGGAGAAGGTTCTAATCACAAGATCTGTGTTACAAGCATGCTATTTATGCTACCTGAAGCACTTTTTAAAAATCAGATGTTGTCGCTAGCATCTCCTGAATCGTTGTTAGTTCAGTCGCAAAATGCATTGGCCTTGAACATCTGCAACGTAAAAAAAGCATAGGCGTTCGAAGCTAATCCCAATTTTAGTCCGCCCGAAATTAAAAGAAAAGTCGAGATTTATCCAAGAATATACCTTTCTTCTTCACTTCATTCTAAAATAGTAATAATTGTTGCTAACAATAATCATTATGATTTTACCGACCGCGAGAATGTGATGTTCTATCTCGCAAGACAAAATTCGAGCTCGCCAGATTCTCAGCTTTTCTGTTTAGGCGAACCACCTCTAACGGTGTCGGAAATGGACGATTAGAACAGCGTTTCGTGATCAACTCGTGCAACCAATTAGCTTCGGCTTGCGGTTAATGCTAAAATCCACTTTGCACAGTTTCGGATCAAGCTCTGCAATTTTCGTCGCGAATATTTGGGCCGCGATCGTTTTGATGACGAGCCGGAAGGCGAACGGTCTCTCTCTCTCACTCTCTCTCTTTCTCTTAACAATTAATACATTTAGGAGGAAATATACCTTTTTAAACGAAGGAAAGATTTCTTCACTTTGATAAGTCCTGGGGGCCTTTCCTGACCTGTTCGCATTTTTATGTTCCTAACCCTATTACATCATACTTCTTGACCCAGTCGAGTCCTTAATTTACGGACGCGGATTTTCCAAAGTGCTGAGAATATTTTTCTCATAAAAATTACCTTGTGTAATCATAGCAAACAATATATCCTTATCTTTTTCTATGTATTTGATAAAATCGTATGATAGCTACTTGTGCAATAAGATATGCAATACTGTGATAAAGATGACTTCATCTTTTAGAAAAACCCAAGGACATTGTTTGCACCCTTTCCAATGTTATTTCGAAGCATAACAATCATTGCATGAGCATGGACAAATATTCTATATTAGATAATATTCTATATTATCAAATATTCTATATTAAGTATCTTGAATTATGCAATCCTGTTTGCAACCCCTCAAGAGACAGCATAGTTTTTCTGGTGATACCGTTGTTCCGAGAGCTTTTCTAGAATTGACGCATTAACACACACCTACCGAGCATTAAAAATAACATAACGCGCGTGTGTTGCTTTTATAAGAACGACAAAGCTGAATTTATTTACAATTTCCGTCTTTTTTATTATAACGTATGTTGAAACGAAGGAAATTCGATCTCCGTAACTTGACAATTGCCGAGTGGAAAATTTTGTAAAATTTTGATCGACGCAATAAATTTATCGTCAAAAATAAATACTACCGACAATTTCGAGAATAAAAATATAGAATATCGGAAGACGATAAAACTCACGATTAACCCCTTGGCTACTTAGGGCGTTTATAGGTGCTTAGAAATGTTACCTATAGACGCTCGACATAGTTTGGCTTTCTGGCACTGAGAGCAATATTTCAGAGTAATATTTATACTAATTCGCTTTAACGAAATAAACAATACTGTTTAAATATAATGAAATATAGCTTTTTGACTATTGAAATATGTTTTCACAATAATGCATCCCAAAAATGAAACTGTAGAACTGGAGTCCACGTTGTAGACTTGTCAGATACGGATACATCAAATCTTACGGAATCAATTCTATTACAATTGAACTGATCGATCAAACAGATTTCAATGGCAAAACGATGATCTCGTTCCCGCGTAAAAAGCGCCGAGTTCTCGGAGTCGCGTTCACATCGGAGCGATCCGATCTACGAAAAAGAATCGATAATCTCGACCGATTCCTCGTCGAAAGGCTTCTCTTCCCACGAAATCAAGCGACCCGGGGAGACATATTTGCATTCGCGGTCGATCTGCAATTCAATGCTGCCGATCGCAATCGTTCTTCCCCGGGTATTCGCCTCGGACTTTGAGGTAACGAACGAGTTCTTAGTCTTGCATTTAAATGCACGAACGAGCCGCACGACACGACGCGTTTCTTAACCCCGAAACCACTCTCTCCACCCTCTCCGCAACGATCCGCGAAATAATATCCGCGTCGAGCGAGGTCTTTGTTCCCGACGGCGCGCCGGAATGCAATTGAACCGCTCGTTTCAAGAACAAAACAAAGAGCAACGTTTCGTTTTCCCTTATGGAACGGAATACCGTCTCGGGGATTTTCAAAAATTATGCGAAATCGTGGTCAAAAATTATGCGAAAGCGTTGTCAAAAATATTCCTTGTGCTCCAGATTTTATGCGAATCTTCGTCGTTGTCTTCATCGTGGATCGTTGATTGTGATCTTTGGATCTTTATAATTTTCAATAAGTCAAGGAAAATGAAAGAATATTCTTAAATTCTTAGTCAATGTTATCATAAATGCGTTCAATGCAGAGTGCAAAATAAAAATTTTCGAAACGAATTGTAAGAAACGAGAGTTCGAAGTCCTCGATTTAAGATTTTCAATAAATAATGGTTCGGTATTTCAACGGTATTTTCATAAAAACGTAAATACATAAAATAACGTAACAATGTCCTTAAACTTTTCTAATATCTTTGCAGTACTGTATCCGACCTACTTATTTTTGCCACGAACTAAATTCGCCGGCAATTTGTCAAATTCTTTCAGAATTTTCAAAGCCACTTTAAAATCTGTGTCACCCTTTCACAAACCTCGATTACAGATCTCCGTCATTAAGCTTCCCGGCCAATTACGTTCGCATTAAAAAAATCGATTCGCTTTTAAATAAGTATCAACCCTCTGTAACCCCCTTCGCTAAAAATTGTAACGCCACGTTGCAGCTTGTTTATACCGCGGAAACTGCTGTATGAGCCACAAGACTCCATTTCGTAAAATTCACTCGTGTTATATATAATCAGAGAATCGTACGAACCTTTTGGATTCAGGGTTGAAATGGTTCCGAGCGCAAGGGTTGAGAAAGTTTCGAAAGGGTTGAAAGTTTTGCTTCCGAAAAACCGAATAAGGTTCCAAAGGGTAGAAGCCATTCTACCGATCAATTTGAACCATTCTAAGCCGTTCCATTCGGAACGAATTCCAAGTTCCGGGGTGTCGACACCCCTTCGTTGCGTGGAGATTCAATATTTGATCAATTTCGTTGAACATGACCCTTCCATTAGGGTCGTAGTAAGTACCGGAAACCCCAATGAGAGCCGATGATCGGTGGTAATGCGCGTAATCAGTGGTGGCGGTCGTCCAGAGCAAAGCAGAGCGGATCGGAGCCGAGCCGAGACGAGCTGAGACGAGCTGAGACGAGCTCAGGCCGGCGCGCGCGTGCGTTTTTCGCCGAACGTTTCGACAGCGCAGCGGTTTCGTGCCTCGAAGAAGGCTATTACCTTCGCGGTGTGCTCTCGAAACGGGGACGACCGTGCCGTGACGCATTATGCGTGCTCATATGTGGCGGGAACGGAGCGTTTACATGACAGAAATAGAGCAGAATTTCAGGGAATCGATGGAACGATAACGGAGCCTCGCGATATACCGTGGCCCGTTTTATTCCCCCTCTCCTCCTCGATCCGTCACTCTCCCTTTTTTTATTAACGATGACAAATCGTTTCTGACGAACACCTGTATGGCCACGCGCTGTTCGTTTCCCTCCGATGGACATCGGATAGATCGACTCCGTTCGAATCGAGCTCAGATATCGAATTTTTCCCTCGCGGAAAGGTTTTCCAACCCTCCGACATATTCTCTCGCTCTTAATTAAAATAATCTCACCTGCTAATTTGCCAGCTCTCTGAATATTTTAACAATTTACCGACCGGTCATTCGGCTATAAACATTTTTATGCTTTAATAACATTAGCATTAAGCAATATTTATTTTATTTATTTTATTGATCGCGAAAGCTATTTTAAAAATTATGTAATAATACCTCAATAGTAGATAGCAAATTATTGGTTGCCATGACAATTGACTCACGGGCTACCGGTCAGAGTGAAAAGCCGATTTATAGGTCGGTAAAGTATTATGTTAACATAATTAAAAATGTTTCACATACATATACACATTTCTATATAAGTAGCAAGAAAAACTATCGACACGTATTTCTCGAAACCAGATTTTTCGAAACGGTTGACAAGATATCTCAAGTTCTAGTTGATCAATTGACTGGAAATTCATGTACGAAGCATCTTCAACACTTATCTTGTCATAGTATGAAGCAAAACTTTCGACTCCCCTCGTTTTCTTTTTCTAATTTTCTTGACATACTAAAGGCGGCAAAATATTTTCAAAATTGATAACTCCGATCCATGATGTTGCCATTTTGTGTATAGTCGAGATTACTATGTTATATATAGCAAGATTTATACCAAGGAAGAAGATTCCTCGGTGTTGTTGCCAAAAATATTATTTATGTTGCGGCTGTTCTTTGCAGCATTGCTGTCAAGTTTGCGCGTGTATTAAAAAAATATAAGTGTAATAAATTTATTACAGAACTTAACAAATACTAATCAATGTCGTTTTTATTATTTTAGTATTAATCAATTAATAACATATCATCGATGTTGCTAAATGAAATTCGCAAAAGAGTTCTAAAATATTAAACACGGATTTAAGAGCAGCGCTTATTGAAATAATAAAACATTAATGCACACGCTGAATTAGTTTTAATGATAGATTTAATAAAAATGTCTTACTTTTATTAAAATAAGTTTGTGAAGTAAATAAATTCACTGAAAAAATACCCATAAAAATATAAGACCTCCGATACAGTTTAGCTCAATCAATTCCGGAAATTTACACAAAATCAAATTTAATTAACAAAGTCAATTAAAAGTCTAATCAAATTTAGTTTGTCAGAATATACTGGTTTAAAAATGAATTTTGAGAATACAATTTCTGAATGGAGCAGTTATTATACTATTTACGATTTAGAAAAACTTAAGAGAACATGAAATCTTTGTGTGCCTAGATATAAACGATAATATCCTTGCTAACAAAATTAAATGACTGCAAGTGGTTGCGCTAATTTGTAATCATTTCGATTTTTTGGCGTTATTAGATTCCAATCCGTGTGATATTTGTCACGTTTCACTGAAAATCGTCTGTCTTAACTAACAGAATTGATAGAGAACAATCAACCCTTTGCAGTCGAAGCCATTTTGACTATAAATATAAAATAATTTTTCTAGCTTATAGTATGCATTTTGTGCATATGAAATTGATTCTTACGACTCGAACCAACAGTTCTACTTCCAACAAGTTTTTAAAGCTAGATTTTATTAATATTAATTATTAATATTATTATTAATATTAATATTATAGATTTATTAAAATTATTTTGGAACGTAATAGAACAGAATTGAGTGGCGACTCAGGGTCAAAGGGTTAACATTTGACGAGTTAAGACCAATCTCCAGCCCAACGCGACAACATCAGACTCTCTAATTTCAGTGGATTTTGTCCGGGGTGTTCATTGACTCCGGCTAAACTCCAATAAATCTTCGTTCCCCTTCCCCTCTCTCGCTCCCCTGGTCGCATGCTCCTTTTTTTCTTTGTGCCGACAAGTGAATCAACCTTTGCCAGCTATGATCTCGTTATGGCCCGAGTATCGTTCACGCAATTCGGCTAATCAACCGTATCCTGTAATTCAACGCAATCAAACGATCCGCGTTCGTCCTGCGACCCTCGTAGGAACGTGATATCGTTCTTATTTCGAAATTAGCCACACCCGACTCGTGCGTATCCGAAATTAACGTCCGGCCATCATCAACCCTCGTCAGTTTCTCATTTTCAGAACTTAATTTCCCTTCGCGGCGAACACACTGGCCAAAATATGAATATATCATGGAAATATCTTATTTCGAATATTTTATTACTCTTATTTTACAAATAATATGCGAAAAGTATTGCGTAGTGCGTTCGAATAAATTATTTTTAAGACGATTGTTTCGTTGTATTATTGGAGTCAAATGAAATAGCAAATAATTTACTGTGTGGCGTTGCACTGAATGAATGGATTAATTATTTAACTAACTGAAACTGAAAAAGTTCATTAAGGAGATTTATATAATTTATATTATTTATATTTATATTAATATTTATATTAATATTTATATTATGTAATTTATATTTATATTAATATTTATATTACATAATTTATATTTATATTTATATTAAGGAGATTTATATTATCAAAGAATTTTATAGATAATTTGATGAATGAAGGTATAAAACAAGTACTATATTCAGAATGAAAATCAAAATTAAAAACAACAAGTTTGGATGATTATCATTATTAAAATTATTATCGTTTGAAATTGTTGTCGCTCTTTTATCAAAATTTTTATTATTTCTATTTGCAGTCTTGAGCGGTGGTCCCTTGATAGACGACGTATACAAGCTCGAGCAATACCATTGTCATTGGGGATGCAGCGATTCCAGGGGTTCAGAACATACCGTCGATGGACAAGCGTTCGCGGGGGAGGTTTGTACAGTTTTAAGTAACAATTATTCAAGCATATAATATGCGATGTTCAATTATATAATCTAAAATATCAATTCAATACATCAGCTATAGAAATCAATTCAATAAATAACGTTCAAAATTGTTAATAATTATATTACATCTGAAACACACTAAAAACTACTACATCGACTTGAAAAGACCATGTAGCGTTTATAAAACTCTATAAAACTTTATAAAACTCGCAAAAAACAATTCGAAATCTCCCAACACAAAAAAGCAACAGAAGCAATCGTCCCAATACTACTTAAATTTTTAGATAAAATAAAAAATTAACAAACAATCGTTGCTCAACCGACGCCACGTCTCTTCTTTCCACCAGAGACTAAATCTATAGTGGAAAATGTTCTGCCGCCACTGGCTCGCCGTGGAACAATAACGCTTAAGGTTCCGAGCGCGGTTTAAATGTGAGGAGCGTGCTCTTAAACGACTTTAAAAGGACGAACGCGGGATAAGCGATTAACCGGGTTCTCTGACATTCGTGGTCGGCTGCGGGTTCGCCGAAGATCGTTAATAATTCAGCCTCGCGGAGCATGATTCGCGTCACGATCTACCGTAGACCTCGCGAACTGCCTTCGGCCTTGTCCGAGCGAGCGTTCTTCGTTCTTCGTCAGTTCAGAAGCTGAATCACCTCTACCGGAACGCATCTGTGATTCGTACCGCTTTGGTCGTTCATCTTCCGCTCGTAGACGGCACGAATTATACGAATTATGCTTCGCGGCGGATTTCGACTTTCTTTTCCGAATTGCGACGACGTTTCTCAGTAATTCGCGTCTTTCGGATACGACTGTAACAAATTCTTGTAATTTTCGAGTGTAGTTTTCGAGAGAATTAATTTTAAAACACCACCAGTTTCCAAAGAAGATATTTTTTTATCAGCCACCTGATTTTTACGAATATACTCGTGTTGTATAAAAATTTGCAATTTTAAATCAAATTAAATTGCAATTTTAAATCAAATTAAATTGCAATTTTAAATCAATTTAAATTGCAATTTTAAATCAATTTAAATTGCAATTTTAAATTAAATTAAGTTGTAATTTCAAATTAAATTAAATTGCAATTTTTAATTAAATTAAATTGCAAAAATTGCAAATTTAAAATTGAGCACCACTGCATCTTGCAAAACTAGTTCGTTTGTATTTCAAAAATGAAACGTAGTTTCTAACTTCGCACGAAGTAATTTTAATCTGAATTTCCTCGAGATAACTTAGGATTTGTATACGTACATTAATTTGATCATTTCCTCGGTATTTAGTATAAAATAAAAATAAAAGAACAATCCGAAAGACTCGTTGCTTGCACGAGGAAGATCGTGTCAAAAGAAGACCTGGAAGCAGTGTTAAAGAGAACAAACAATAACGAGAAACAAGGAGTGACTGTATGCGAAACTATTCAGAAGGCAAAACATTAGGCAAACGGAGGGAAGCAATTATGATAATTGGCGTTCCTATTGAGGTGTACGCGTGCATGGAAATTGTAATCGAATTATGTAACAATACGCTTAGGCATTCTCACCATTTTCAAACAACGCTGACCAGTTCGAGAACTCTTGACGTACGCTCGCTTCGGAAACACTTGTAACACCATTCTAAGATATGGAAATTAGCCAACTAAAGTTTTCCTTCTGCTCAACCGGTCATAAAATCATAGAAATGCTAAAAGTCACGGCAAGAGACGGTTTATTACCTTCGCGCTTGTCCGAGAAGCGAAATATTTGCATAAACCTGCTGCAGATTTTCTTTCGCCAACCTAAAACTGTAGGAACGCTGGATTTCGATTATTTGGAATTAGCGTCCTTCGTGGAAGTATATACATGTCTTAATTGAGTAAGGGTTTTTAAGACCTTGGGCGGGATAAACAGCAGCCTTGAGATCATACTGTGGCTCAAACGAGCAATATTTGTTGTATTGCGAGAAGACAATTTTTTTGTTGAGCTTTGAGATTCAAGTTTCAAGTCTCAAGCTTCAAGCCTCAAGCTTCAAGCCTCAAGCTTCAAGCCTCAAGCTTCAAGCCTCAAGCTTCAAGATTCAAGCTTCAATCTTCAAGCTTGATCATGCAAGCTTCAATATTCAAGATTCAATCTTCAAGATTCAAGCTTAAATCTTCAATTGTTGACTTAGCAGGGTTCGAAATAGACAGGTACCTTCTATTACAAACGAAATTCTGTTCTATAGGATTTTTACGAAACAGATAATTCTCTTGTTAAACAGATAATTCTCTCGTTAAGCAAATAATTTTCAAAACAGTGTATTAAAAGTTCCAAGAGAAGCCTTTCTTTTCTAGAAGCAAACTCAAATCGTGATTCCAGAAAAATCGCTCGTCGTTGCTACTTCACGTTTCCTTCTTTCCAGCAGACTATAAAGATAGACGAAACGATACGTGGAATAATTGCGTTGGAATCCGTCGACTGTCCACACTTGCATTCAATTTCCACGCACGTTTTTCTTTTGCTGCTCGCTGCTGCGCTTGGAATGCGCCGTGAATTCGTGCATAAATCAGAGAAAACTTGAGAAAACTCTTTCGCGTCGCGTGATGAACGTACACCGTTTCGAAGCGATTGCTCGAGTAATACTCGCGGTTCAAGTACAGTAAACACATCGTAATATCCTACATTAACGATAGCAGACTACCATTAGAAGATATGATGAACGGTACCTTCGGAACTGCTTCAACTTGCTCAATTACTATCACGTTTTGAGCGTAGTTAAGCGATTATAGAGTGCCACGTTAACGCGTTCGCTGCCAGCCGCCGTTATTTTAGTCGCGTTACTCGAATTTATGACTTCTCTCGGGTGATATCGTTTCGTATCGAACGAATTATTAGTAATAATAAAGCTAATTAGTGGTAATAATTTAATTTGCAATTTTTTACTATACTACAAAGCAGCGGAGAAACGAAGGAGAATACTTCCATATCATATGAAACAACGTTCGTCGATGATTAGTATGAAAAGTATCGACTCCTTGCAATTCGTTAGGAAACACAGTCAGAATAATGCTAGTAGACTAACTTAACCCTTTTCAGTCAGTGCTATTTTAACTGGAAATCTTTATTAACTGGTGCATTTTATACATTATGGAAATGAAACTTGTGACTCCTGCAACCCTCTGCATTCGTGCAGCGCCGTTAAAAATGCATACGCTCTATAAAACAATAAGCTTGACGTCACGTGCACAGCGCGAAATAAATACTGTAAAATTGAAAAACTGTAAATCGAAAGAAAGGAGTGAAAATAGCTTCAAGTGCAAAGGGTTAACAGCTCTTAACAATTTCTTGAATATAAGTAAATTTAATAAAAATTATTTCGAATCGTTGCATTATAATTTTTAGCGTCGCCAATCGACCGCAAAGGGTTAAGAGGACTTCATGGCGTCGCAGTTGCTATGCATACGTGATAAGCATGTTGAAAACCATCTTTCAACTGAAAATATTTTGTTATTCAGATTTTATTTAGAGAACGTGGATTTATTCCGTTGGATCTAAAGGTATTGTTAGGAACGCTTCGTCCAAGAATAATTTCGCCGCCGTTTCGCATAAGTTTATCATGCTTTCAGCACGGTGGATCGTCGCGCGTCGTCGGTTTATTTAGTTTGTTTTACCTGTGACGCGCGCTAATCGCGAGTGTAGTTTGCGAAACGTCTTTCACGAGGGACTGTTTGAGCAACCTGTTAGACGGCCGACTTCGCTGTCCGCAGAACAATAAGCTTTCTTTTCGAACGAATCGCGCCTCCGATGAATAGATCGCTGGAATGTAGTTACCGATCATTAATTTCCATTGCGTTTATTAGCAACAGCTATTGTCTTGTCTGATGCAAGAGAGGAATTTTGAGAGGAGCGAGGAAGTGTTAGAGAAAGATACCGACGAGATTTCTTAATGTTAGACAGCGTTGGGTATTGTGTCTATTGCGACAGACACGTGACTTTTTAGCAGAAGAAAAGAGAGATAAATATGTATAGTAATCATTTGTTAATCTAAAAAATGACAGAAAACATTTTTCTCGTCAATAGAAGGAATTACTTAATTAAGAAAATTACGTAATTAAGAAATTACAATGGAAAAAATCGCTTATTAAACCCTATTCATTTCATACAACTAAATATTCTACAGATCTGAAAACTCAAGTAATCATCGACCACGTCATAATTTCCATGAGATTGATAATCCAATTATACAACATCTTTTCTTATTTTATGTTGCAGTTGCATCTAGTGCATTGGAACACCAGCAAGTACAACACGTTCGCCAAAGCAGCGAAAGCGCCGGACGGCCTCGCAGTTCTGGGCGTCTTTCTGAAGGTCAGTGATCATGCCATTTCCTCCTACCGTTTCCTGGATCACAGATTTTTTCTTCCGGTTCGCCTAGTTTAGTTTCAATGTCGCGTTAACCGCGCGTTTTTCCTCGCTGCTCCAACAGGTCGAATTCAGAGCAGCGGATCGCTCGCCGCCGCGTTATCTTTCCATCGATAACCATCTTTCCAGAGAGACTCGGAAAGCGAATTACATCGTAAGAGGTAGTTGAATCGCCGGCAGCTGATACTTAGAATCTAGCCGTGCTATAATTAAACTATAAGCGCGCCGGCGAAGTACTGTTACAGTTAATTGTAACTCGTTCGGATTATTTTCTCGGCTCGCTCGGCGTAATATCATTTCAGACCCGAGCGTTTCATTCCGCTCATGAAATTCAATTCGGAGTTGAACATTAATCTCTGCACTCGATTTTAATCGTCTTTGAATTAGAATTGCAATGGAGGTCGTGAATAAACTTGGCTAGCGCCGCGATCGTTTTATATTTTATTTGCTGAATCGCGATATTGAGCTGCTATTGGACTAAGTAATAGATGCAATGTGAGATTAGACATTTTTGTAAATAAATAATGGACGTAGAAAAGTTTCAGGAGAAGCATATATTGCGTAAGGAAGAAGTGTTGCATGAAAAGGAACATAGTTGCATTTCTAAAGGGCACTCGGGTTACTCCGTGATAGGTCTGCTAGCTTTCTCGCTCTTCTAAGTTATTATACCCGTTCCAATGATTATGTTTAGTTTATTAATCACTCTCGGAATTATTTATACAGCGCTCATAAGTCAAATTGATTTTAGTTTTCGCATTTTGATATAGAAAATATAAGAATTCGCCTTGCTTTTCGTGAGCAAAGATAGCACTGGTATTATCACAAATGATTATTTAATTAATATAATTCTGAGGATCTATCAATTCAAGGTCATCTACCTAATCATCTAATCACCAAGGTCATTTTCAATAACCTATTTATCTTTGAACCATACTTAATGTGGTCTTCCAAAATTAGCGAGGAAAATGATGCGAGTAAATGCTCGCCTGCATTTATTTTATTTGATCGATATTTTTTCATTAGATAAACTAGAACTGCTGCTTGTTCAAAATTTGTTTAATTAAATTGATTAAACGGCATACGTTTTAGAGATAACTGAAATTTTTACCCTAAAGTTTACCCTAAAATGGCGAGTTCCCTTAGTTTAATTACATCTGCGAGAGGTATTTATAAAGTAACTAAAAATACCTCTAAAGTGCTCTCTGAACCTATCATCAAGACACAGTGACTCCCATTAATATTTAAAAGATGCGTTTCGCAGACCTCGATAAGTTTTATGCACGTTGTATATTGTATGGAAATCGGTCGACCTTGCAATGAATTTTAAACAATCAAAGGTCGCAGAAATTGCCGTTTTATTTTTCTCCGAAAAATTTGCAATTTCTAAAGTCGCTCGATGCTTGTACCTTGACTTTGTGTTAATCGATCTCGATGGAATTTTCAGCATGCATATATACCACAATTCACACATTTTTTAAACAATTAAAAGACGAGGGTTTGTTTTTTAATTGTTTTTACATTCCAGATAACAGCAAAACTATAACAAAGTAGTTTAATCATTGTATAGCATATTAGTCTCTCTATCATCTAAACAAAAATTCGGATCGCTCAGTCCGTTTCCAAAAAAGTTATTATATTTTAAAAAGTGTATTAACGGAAGTCACTATACCTACAAATTCAATAACAGAACTCTGAATCGAAATTTGCATTCCGCTATTGGAACGATTCCGCGTTGGATCCGACTTCGACCGCGATGGCTGAACTGAATTCGCGTTCGACTTAACCCATTGAACCCTGAATTCAAATTGTAGCTTAGACAATGAACTTTGAATTCGATCATCAAACTCTGGTTGCGGCATTGACATTGGCATTATACAAGTGTCTCGCGGTCAATCTATCAAGATTACGAAACAATCAACTTGACCGTTGGCATTGACAGTTCCCCCGCTCGCGACAATAGGTAGCCGCATCGGCGGGCTTCCCGATAGTCTAATTCATTTACATGCTGTTTATGTCCTTTCTACGGGTGCAGCATACCGATGCTTGCATATTTATAGCCGCGCGAATCTTTTACATAAGCTGGTGTAAGCTCCGTAAGCAGAATCCGTAACAGTGTGTGACGCCGTTCGCTCGTTCCATCATCGACTGATAGCGTGGTTACATAAGCCCCGCCGAGAACACGAATCATTATCCGAGGTCTCGTAAAGACGAGGTGAAATTCACTGTTGCCGCTTTTGATATCGAGAACGCCGAGGACGAACGGAGGAAATCATGCTCACGCGAGATCGAATCATGCTCTTCCGGCCTCCTCCCGTCGTCGTCCTACGTGGACGCTACGATGAGTTCTCTTTCGCGAGAATCGTCTCTGCAGAGTGGAGTATTTGGTCTAGAGAACTGGAAAAAATCGAATGAGGAAGTCTTTTCTGCGAGATGTACAATTTATGCTTTCCGAGACAGTTGAATGCAAGGAAACAATACTCCGACGGCTTTTCTTTTGTGTGAGTCACTCATGACGCGTTGTATTTCCTTAACCTCTTATTCATACGGCAGAGTATGATATTATAATTTAATAATTTGCATTATAATTTAATAATTTACATTGTAATTTAATAGTTTACATTATAATTTTTCCTAAAGGTACGATACATGTACTTTAACTTTAATTATTTACTTTAATAACTGATAATACGATTGAGTGCGGCGCGTCGTAAAATGGCGTCTGCGCAAGCCGCCATATTGTCGCGTCGTTCCTAAATGGTTAATAGTAAAGTGTTTCTACAATGCTATTTCCCTCTTATAAACTTTTATAAATAACAGAAAGGTGTAAATAATTACAAATACCTCATTGGAGTACATTAAATATCAAACATTTCATGTAGATATTTATTATGCCTTCCAGAGAATCCCAATGGTTGCTTCGATGTTATTAAAAGCGGTGAAGTTTTTCGTTTATGATGCAAAAGGAACTAGCTTTCGATTCGTGCCTATAAGAATTTCTAAACGTGCTTAATTAAACTAAATTTAGAGGTGCTAAAAATATAATATTAAAAACATAAAATATTAAAAGATAAAATATAATGGATGAGTTCGGCGAACATTTCGATAACTAATTACAAAATAAAAAATGCTTAATATCAAATAATATGGACACTCATAAAATATTTATAGACATTGAGAAATTCTTTTTGCAAAATGCTGTGCATTTTTTGTAAAATCATTCCCTATTTACAGCTAAATGCATTATACTACACCGTGCGACGGAAATTTTTCGGACACTAGTCTCCAACAGAAAACATTCCGTCGCGAATACAATTGTTGCAAGAGCGATTATTTGGCAGCTGTAATCACAGACAGGAAAACTGACTACGTTGATTCATAGGAAACACCAGATATAATTAACGATGCACACGCGTCCCGATCGAAATGAAGAACCGCCGAGTGTAAGGCTCGCGTGGACACCGCCGACGAAAAGACTGTATCGAATGATTTCGCGTTGATTGTTTCCGTTTCGCACGACCCTCTGAAGAATTTTTAATGCTTTTTAATGCCCGGTCATTACGGTGTCAACAGTGCGAGATTACGCAATCGGTTCTCAAGCTCCGCAACGCTGGACTTAAAAGTCTAGTAGCCCACTCGTGTCGGAAGTAGATGCAGACGGCATTGTAGCGCATAATTCAATAATGCGATGCAATTCGGAAAACGACGTTGCACAATCGAGCGTGTCCATAATGTCGATAGGGACGCAAGCGGTTTCCATCGAATTTGGAGCGATCGAATCGAACGATTGCGTTATTCATTGTCGTATTGTCATTTTCCTGAGATGCGATCATTCCGTGGTTGGTGTGCGACGATGCTATTGCGACGCGTC
>CM052162.1:14011140-14091797 GCA_028455555.1 Augochlorella aurata | reverse complement strand
ATCGCCGAAAGTCCGCAAACAGTCTTAGTATATCAATATTTACTTATTTATTTAATTTTCGAAATTTTCCTGATGCTGACATCATAAACGTAACAATTTCTATTTCACGTTAATTTTACAAGACTCGCGCACTATAAAATATCCATAAAAATAGGCAAAGTCGATAAATTTGACGTCAATCAGAATTAAAAGAGCGATCCAGCTCGGTACTCTTGGCGATATTTTCCCGGAGCGCCGTAGAAGGGCTGAATTTACGACCGCCACCGTAGCTGTGAACGAAGTATGACTCTCGAAAATCGATTAAACCGGAGCCGGTCACTTATCGGACACCTCGGTTCGATTAATCTCCATCGCGGTCGCGGGACAGGTCGCATGATTCGCGATCGGGGACACGATGCTGTCGCGGGTCGCCGGCCCGCCGGCCCGCCCGTGTCCGGTCGTTGTTTCGTCTTCGTTATTTTTAGCAGTGGCGTGACGGTCCCGAGTGAATTTCAAATCGGCGGAATCACGGCCCGGTTTCCTAATTCCGGCAACTGTACTCTTGGTTCCAGGTAATCAACAACTTCCGTCCGCCGTTGCCGCTGGGGAATCGCGTGTTGCGCGAGTGCGGCAGCTTCTGAGTGCCGTCTCCCGGTTCCAAAGCCGTCCAGGTTCCCGGTTCCAGGTCCGAGCCGTTCGGGATCGACGGCCGCCAGGAACAGGAACTCGGAATCAGTCGATGCCAGTCGAAACGCGACCGGAAGGAAGCGACCGCCGCTGGCGGCCGCTCGTGGCCGCTCCTCGTCGCTCTCGACGGCTGCGCCCCTCCTTCCCCCCAGTGTCTACCCCGTCGATCGATCGATCGTCCTACCGTGTGCAATAGATCGTAAACAAACGAGGCGAGAACCGGCTCTTGCCCCGAAACCCAAACCCTGGACGACCGTTCGCCGACACGCGAGCATTCCGCGTCGCTTCGAGTACAAAGTGCAATTAACAGTAGTTCGGACCGGAGGATTACTTCGCTTCAACCTAATCTTAGAGACTAGATCCCTAGCCGGAGACCCTGTCGGACACCAGCCTGGACTGCTTCTTTACTGATCGGACCGAGAACGTGCCTATGCAACTACATAGTATACAGAATACCTGCGGCGGCCTCGTTCGCGGCCACTCTCCATCGTTTCAAGAAACTGGTTTCACGGATTCGGCCTCGACCATCGCGGCCGCGTGGCTGCTGCGCTTTCCTATTTGACTATAATATGTTTGTTTAACCCTTTGCGGACGGGGATCTTTCAAAGTGCTGCGATTATTTCCCTCGGAGATAAGAAAGACTCGAATAGTGGGGGAAATTAAAAATGTATCCTGATGTTTTGTTATGTAGAGAATCGGACAACTTCTGCGATTAGATCTACGATCCTGATGTCAATATGTCAGTTTTCGTCCTCAAAGGGTTAATTTGCAACCAGTGCAGTGCTGCGAAATATTCAGGAAGTTCAATCTACGGTAGAACCTTGATTATTCGAATAAAGCGGAAGATGCGAATGTTCGGAATAGTTATTTAGTAGCAATGCTAGCCTAAATTTGTACCGATTTGTGCAATTTATTTGTTTAGAATCGCTTTGATTGAACTGTTTACGTATGTGGAATGTGTTCGGGATAATAAATAAGACAACGAAGGGTTTTCTGTATTTCGATGTTATTCTCGTCGTCAAGTAGACAGGTTTAACCCTTTGCACTCGAAGCTATTTTAATTCGAAATCCAAAACATGATTTATGATTTCTATTTTATAGGATTTATTGCAATTTATTATATTTATTATTGCGATTTACAATGTTCATAAATACTTGATGAAGATTAATGCCAACGAATCTGATATTATTACAAATATTTTGAGAAATATTATACCAATTTTTAGTGGCGCCTCAGAGTCGCCACTCGAGTGCAAAGGGTTAACTTATCGGTGCGCATTGTTTACGCGGATGTTTCTGTCATATTTCCTTCTATCTATTTTCTTCTATAAATTGTATACAACAAGCGTTTGAGAATTATTTTGCCTCGTTTGTAACTGGGAAGATATTTAGTGAAAAATATACAGGGTTGGTCCGAATTCGTTGCGATACAACCAAGCAGGGGTGATTCTATGTGAACAAATAAGGAACAAATTCGATGCAACATTTTTTTATCCGGGATTTCGAGAAAATCGACTTCAAACTTTGCTCATCTTTGTAAAGGATTTAGACTTTTTACAAACATTAACTGTTGCAAAGTATGTAGTAATATTTCCATTATTGTCAATGACACCTGCGGTAGAATAAACAATTAAATCCTTCACAAAGATGAACACACTTTAAAGTAAATTTTCTCGAAAATGAAGTCCCGAATAAAAAAATATTAGACCAAATTCTTGTCTCATTATTTCACGTCGAATCACCCCCTTTTCGATTTAAGACGAATTCCAGCCCACCCTGTATATCTCGCAGATTCATTACAGTTGCTACAGCAGAGCAAATTTTAAATTTGTCCGCGATTAGTACTAGACAAGTGTACCCTAGCAAAGAAGTATCTTAAAATGACGAGTCGAGGATAATTGCTTGACAATCCGTTTGGAGAATGTTTTAATCACCGAGGACATTTAACCCTTTCCACTCGAGTGGTGACTCTGACGCACCACTAAAAATTATTATATCACGTTACAAAATAATTTTTAGACTATCATGTTTATATCTAAGAGTCTCTGTTAAAAGGCTAATCATCATACGAGTTAATAAATAAAATTCGAGAAACTGTCTTCGATTTAGAATCAAAATGGCTTCGAGTGCAAAGGGTTAATTCGAACTTCGAACTGTCAAACTTAGCGCGGATAATTTCATTGAAACCACTGCTATATATTGCAGCTAACAATAAACATCGCACAGTGGAACGAGAGCATTCTAACGTGTTCTCCTTTTACGCCCTTCATTTACAACCTCGAGGGAATAAATTTTGATATGGAGCAACAATTAAGCAACACGAATAGAAAAATTATAAAAGTCTTGTCGCATGATGACAACTGCTCAGGCACTAAAAACAATTCGGTATTTTGTATTTGTAATAGTACAAGGTGGACAATGGAGAAGAAGCTGCGCTTAACATTTTTTATAAAAAAACATTTTCAAGATGCATCGTGCAACGTTAATCGAAACAGAGAAGATCCGTCCATAATCGGCTGGCCTCTTCATAGTAAGCCATTCAACGAGGAACAAGTATCGTTTAATATTATTACAACGTCCATATATAAACGTAATTGTATGCACATATACCTGCATATATATATATATATATATATATATATATATATATATATATATATATATATATCATACACGGATCAAAATGCGGTGTTCAAAATTAACATTCGCAAATAGGTATTCTTCGCGATGCTTCGCGAGACTATTGGGCAGCGAAGACTATTTCAAATATCTTTCTGGATTATTTACTGTTCACACTATAGTTGCCCGTGTAAGAACATTGTATAAAGTAACACTAATTATAATATTATTACTATTAATACTAATAATATTATTACTATTAATACTAACAATATTATTACTATTAATACTAATAATATTATTACTATTAATACTAACAATATTATTACTATTAATAATATAATTAATAGTAATAATAAGTCGAGTGTGCCTATTAGAGAACTAAATTCAGCGAAAGAAGATCGCGACTGTAGATAATTACCTCTAAATTATACAACCCCTAAATAACAGTGAGTCCGAGGAAGAAGCTTCAATTTATGGTTACGTATCACTGAGACTACTATCACACTTGATTCCTCCACGAAAGTACTATCACTTCACCCTCCAAACGAAAGATACTACATACATACTTCCTCCATACTTCACTCCTTCGTAAAGAAGAAAGGTACTCCGTTTCTCTCCGAAAGAGCTGATCTACTCTTCGGCGAAAATGATTGGAACTCTTCCAGCTGAAACGAAAACGAAGCGAAATATTCAGGCGATTTCGACGAGCCCTGTCAAAAAGTCATCGACAATCCCTGCACGCCAGCGTGCCTTCTAACAAGTCCGTCATCATATCTGTCAATGGTCCAATATAATATACAAGTTACGAGTAGAAGAGCCGGCCGTTGGTGCCCGTAACCATCAGTACTCCGACAAAGGTGATCCCTGTCACGAATAAGCATCCGCATAGTTTCCTTAGCCTATCGCAATTGTTATTTAACGCATCGGCCGTCGCGCCTTTGTCTCATTCGAGAGACGCGCGGCGGCCGATCCGAACGCTTTTCAAAACTAATCAGTAAGACTTCTGCGACTTCTCTTTGTTTGGTTCGAATCGTTTTACAGTTTACGAAATTTCTGTAACCTGAACGTTCCGATCTGCTCTTGTAAACGGATGTTTAAATGTGTGAACATATGTTTGGCAAACCATAGTTTCTAATAGGTCGATTTAGATTGATGTTAAGTTGACCGATAGGTTTTGTGTCTCTTCCGACAGAATAGAAATTTATGTCACCGAGTGTATTATTAATTATTGTGTTTGGAATGAATACAGATTTTAAAGAGAAATCTAACGAAAGAAATTTCCGATCTGTGTAATAGTAATTGTGAATATTCGTTGTGATCCCGTAAAAGAATGAAGTAGACACGCGTGATCGCAAAGGGTTGTACCAGAGCATCGAGAGTGTCGGCTTTTAACCCCTTGCGGTCGAGTGGCGACTCTAAAAATGATCATGCCACGTTTCAAAATAATTTTTACCAAATTTACTGATATTCAAAAAATTGTTAAGAGCTGTTAACTGTTGCATACATTATTCCATAATGTACAAAATGCACCAGGTTGCATAAAATGGAAATACCCTAAGTCTGAAAAAATATTTTGGATTTCCAGTTAACATGACCTCGACCGCAAAGAGTTAATACACCAGTTCGAACGCGTGCTCAAAGCAGCCACGTTTTCTCCCTCGCATCCCCCTCCCTTCCCGCTGGAACGTGTATTTGACAGTTCAGATGTATGTATGTATTTCACAAGAAGACAAGCCACTCCGGATGCCATCGTGGTGCTCGTTTTTTAGCATCCAAAGACGATCTTTCTTACGGGATTTCTGTGTATTTATTGTCGGACACGTGATAAGCAATCTGTATTTGTATTTCGTAGCATCGACTGTGATAACAGAAAGAATATGTTATAAATAATAAAGTGGAGACGAGAAATCACGAACGATTTGGTCATTCAACGGAAACCTTATGGAGTTCTGTAATTACGAATAAACGTATGAACGATTTCAAGCATGATTTTATAACTCACTTTGATTTTAACTCACATCGCATAATGAACAATTCACGTTGCCGCCTTGGGCAAACCGTAGAAAATGCGCCTGGCAGTCAACGTGCTAAGGGGATGATGAAAACAAAGGAGATAGAAATCGATTCTTCGACGTGTATTTGATAACGTTGTCTCATAGAAAAATGACAGATGACAATGACGTTCTTTGCCGCTAAATGAAAGAATCCCGTGACAATTCTGACCGTGTTGCGCGATAGGAAATGTTTGCTGCTTTCGTTGAATTCTTTTATTTCGGTGATTAATCTTAGTCGCTGAATTCTGTTTACAGAACGCATTGTCGATCAAGATGTAATTACACACCTTGCATGAGCAAGCGCCACTCAGTCAGACATGTTCGTATATTTAGCGTTCTGCCATTCAAGCGGGTCTGGTTTCTACCGTTAATGCAATGGTATGAGAGCCCTCTTGAAAACCGGTCAGAGTGGACGATGCACCCTCGGATTCCTGATTGCGTTGCTGATACCTGCGCGTGCCGAACGAACTAAGTTCTAGCCTGATGGAAACCTGTCTCCCGGTCATTAGGACCTGATAGAACTAGTATACTTGAGGTAGTAAACGTTGCGTAACTCTCCTTTACAATATTCTTGAAGAATTCATCATTGATCCACCAAGGCCTGGCAATAGAAATATTCACAGTGGACATTTTAAGAAAATACTTCTTCCATCTTAATTATTTCTATTTCAAAATTAAAATTACCTGCGTGAACCTTTGTTAGATAAAAGAAGGAACATTTATTTTATTTATACAGCTTACGGATTATATCGATCGCTTCTGATTATTTTTAAAAGTTTTAGAGAACAATATATGCCTATATCATGCTTACTATTAACAATTAATTAGATACTTACATACTTAGAAGATACTTAGATAATATTAGATAATTGGGACCTGTATCACTTCCGCTGTGCTTTTTGAACTGGTGGTGCCATCAGCAATAAGACACATGAACTGATAGACAAATGTCGGTGGCTGTGATTGTAATTTGCAGCCGGCATAGTAATTTCCCGAGGGTATTTTATCGATAAAATAAACCGCCTTGCTCCTTACTATTTTGTGTTGCGATTTGTATTACCGATAATATAGTTCATAAAAAATGGGTACGTTAGTAAGAAGCGAATATCGTGTATATTTTATTTCTACTACGAGTAGAAGCGTGTACGGCGCGAATATTTAAATGGTGGAAATAGTATTTATGAAACACATGCTACTAAAATACGACAAATAGTGCAATTATTTTTATGAACAGTCGAGCCATCATTTCTACTAATTATATAATTAGTGATGGTACATATATAGTAATAGTTTTATACATTGTTTCTTGTAGATGGTATATTTACAAGATTAATAAATTTATAATATTTATTTTTAAGTATCTTTTATTTTATCATAACATCTTCCAATACTGATAGAAACACTGTTATATCGTATGCCTTAGCATTATTATAAAAATTAACTTGACTTTGAGCTATGTCGGTATTTTAGAACGTGAGACACAAAACCCTATAAGGTGTTTAGTCTACTTCGTACCTCGTCTGTGGTAAAATGTTCAAAGTGTTGCAACTTCATTCTATTGAAGTGATTTATTGTACGTTCATGTGTAAATAATATTTTGTATTTAACCATATTCAATAAATATGTTACCTTATACAAAAATGTGTATAAATCATATAAAAACGAAATCAACAATGTTATTGCCTAATCAGTTCAATTTATCAGCACAACAAAGTCGGGTAATGTTTTACCTTTTATCAAATAGTAGTACTTGAATTCTGGGTGTTATATATTTTTAACACATAGAAGTATGTCAAATGCATTAGAATATAAATAATTTCTTGTCGTTTTAGAAATGAATTCTTACAAAGAAATTTTCAATCTATAAATACGCATTAATTAATATTGTTTAAATAATTTTAATAACATATTGTTTTCTTTTATAGAATACATACATTCTGAAAAGACAATATCCAGTGCCCCTGCATAAGAAAAGTCAGAAGCCACGACCATTAAAAACTAAACATTTTATTTATGACCTTGTAGAAGATACAAATTGCCGTAAACAACAGACTATTGACTTAATTCTATTAGACACTGTAGCGGGTGTAGGTTTGAAAGGGCAAAAGGTTTCAGTGACATCTCAAAAAGCTTATAATAACCTGTTGTTACCAAAATTAGCTGTATATGCAACTCCTGAAAACATTGAAAAGTATTTGATTATGGAATCAAATGTTGAAGGCGAAGACACAAACAGTTCTGAGCTTGTTTCAAGAACAATAAATGTATTGTCGCAACATTATTTGCAAATGAGGATGTCTATGCGTGTTCCCTGGACAATAGAAAAATGGCATGTCAGAACAAATTTTCGTAGAGCAGGTTTCATTGTTCCTGAAGATACAATAACCTTGCCAGAGAAAAAAATATGTGGACCAGATTTGTCCATCGAAAATAAAGAATTTTATGTCACGGTTAAAATTAATAATAAAGAGGAAGTAAAAGTTAGATGTAAAATTTTTCATTGGTCTAATAATGACACACAACGAACTTCACGTGACTTAAATGCATGGATTTCGTCCAATGAAGCAATCTTTCCAGAAGATCAACCAGTTTTAGATTCTCTTCCAAAACATCGTTTATATAAAAGTCAATGTAATGATATGCAATAAATTTGTTACTCTAAATAAAATGTTATTTAAACACAATTAACATTTTTAGAATCTCATTATCAATGAATCATCTGATTAATAAAAATGTTAATAATTATTTGTATTAGGTATAAC
This sequence comes from Augochlorella aurata, assembly GCA_028455555.1. Taxonomy (NCBI): domain Eukaryota; kingdom Metazoa; phylum Arthropoda; class Insecta; order Hymenoptera; family Halictidae; genus Augochlorella; species Augochlorella aurata. Next base: position 14,083,693 of record CM052162.1, on the reverse strand, counting down.
AAAATAATAATTTTATGTAAGTACTTTCTTAATTAAGTTCATTTTTTATGCATTCTATTTAATAAAGTATAACATATAGTATCAAAATTTAAAATAACTTTACAATTATTAGCTTTTTTAGTATCATATTTGACGTAACTTTATATCTGTTTAGATTTCTCATATAAAAATATATTAATATATATATATACATACTTATGAATCTCAAAAATATTCGCATACTGTATGCTTGATTTAACGATTTATATCTTTGTCAATTATAGAAGAAATGAACTCAAACTTGTCTTTTTCGATAGAGTATTTATTGAACTTTAAATATGTGCAAAATATTTAATTATCTTGATGTATATATGACAATATTATAAATAAAATGAAATCACAGTCATTTTTCGAGTTATAAAAATATTCGAATGCTATAGATAATGAGAAGGAGATTGTAGGACTTTCGGACAATGATGCAGTAAGTACTCTTGTACAATTCGGACTTTATATCTCAGATTATTGTCTTGGTAAAATTTGAAGCTTCTTTCAATGCCCATACTGACTGCACTCAACATTAAATTTTCTTTTAATATATGTAAATACTTGTGTTTGTCCATAACATACTCAATAAAAATAAGTTTTCCTACTCCTCTGTTCGATATACAGCCCCAGACCATAACATTTCTTCCACCGTGCTTAACAGAGCCTCGCAAATTTTTCGGATTTAGAGCCTCCCAAATTTGGCGGAAATTAAAGTGAAACGTTTTTATTTTTCCGACCCATTTTCACGATAAATGACAGTACACAAACTGAAATCTACGGTAACACTGACCGCTTGGTGTTAACCGCGATAACACTTGTTTATAAGCAAATGCTACGTTTCGAGTCGAAGGTTTGTAGGAAAATACATATATGTATTGAGAAAAAGAGTAACTGTCCGCATATTTTTGTAACGCGTAAATTGAATGTAATTTCAGTTAATGTTTAATATCATATAAGTATATTAAAATAAATTAATGATCCTTACACATCTCCCAAATTAATAAGTAATCTACTAAAAGCAATAATTTCGGACTCATATCATGTATAAGTAACAAAGATACAGAGCGTCAAAGTTTAAAAAATATTTTTACTGCTATTATATATCGCGCACATGTATCATTCGATTCATGTGACCGTGAAAAACTCATGTTTAAAATCTCTGGTGCGGGAACTTATTGAATGTTTACTGTAAATACATAGAATAGATAATCAATAAATGAAATTCAACCACCACCAAACTGTGTTTTATGACTTGCATTTACCTGATTTGACTAACCTGAATTTGTTTATAATCCATGGTTATATAAATAACTTGTATAATTTTTTTTTACTGTAGTATCTAAATATGGAAGATAAACATTTCGCATGGGATGAAATTTCGGATGCGCTAATTTTATTAGAGTAATAAATTATTAAAATATTATTTTATGGAGTTATATGTAAAATATGTGATCTTTTAATTTCTTTAGAGATTCTATTAATAAAATATTCAATTAAATACTGTTTTATGTTTATACATAAGTGTGCAAAAACCAGAGGATGAACAAATTAAAAGGCATAAAGGAACATTAGATCACACTCTGGACTCAAACATTTATAGTCCACATGGATATTTAATTTTAAATTTTCATGAAACTTTAAATCAACGAGAAAAGGTAAATAATAATAAAAATAAGTAACTACAATAGTACTACCAAATATCTTTTGTATTTTAGATACAATTTAGAAGAAATTATTTAAGAAAAATATCTCCAAACGAACCAAATGTCATTATCTTACAAGATATAAAGGATCTTGTACTATTTTTATTGGCATCTCCTATTAGTCCACAATTTATAAATTTCTTTCATTTAGCCATTGTGGACCGATTCCTAAGAGCTATAATAATTTATTTTCAATACTATGTGATAATATGGGAAGAATTAATGGAAGAACGTGCAGCTACTATGAAAAAAGCACCAAATCCTTTAGCTCGAGGCTATAGATCCAGATATGCAAACGATATGCAAAATCTTCGGTGTATTGTAGGTAGAGAATATGCTGATTTAATAGTAGGTTGTCAAGACAGTATGCAATATCACCACATGACAAGTGGAAAAAAGGGTGCAACATCATTAACTCAATCTCAAGGAGAAAAAGATTTAAGAATGTTTGAAGTATTAGTTTGTATGACACACCGTGTAGTTTGGATAGCTTTACAACGTAAATATTTCAACTTAATTGGTAAGTTGGCCTATCAACAAAGAAATTTTTGATAAGAGCAATGTAATTAATGATAAAAGTACTCATTTCAGAAATAGAATTACACAGATTATTTAGGAGCGATGCATACAACATGGCTATAAGACGAACTCCTAGTCATCTTGTTCCAGATATGTTAGAAGATGATACTGCTGTTCTACAAGGAGCTAAAATACAAGAAAAGCGAAGATTGTTGAGAAATTCTCCGGTGATAAAAGAATTAATATATTCAAATTATGATCATCGTCTTCTTTCTTTAGGTATGTCATTTTGCAACATACAATCTTGTTTCTTTACTGTAAGCTTTTCTAAGTATATTTTATTAAATAGGTATGGGAGATGATATTGATGATGAACGATTATTTTATTTACAAAATGCTCTATTAACCACAGAAGATAAATTATATGAGTTAGATATTAAAGTAGGGATTTTAGGAGACTGTAGAGACAATTATGATTTAATGTTGACACCGCTTGAAGAAGAACAAGCTTCTGACGTTCAGATATCTGAGAAAGCAGCTTATGAAATGACAAAAACTGTAAGGAACACATCAACCATTTTGTTGTTTTTATTATCTAAGTAATGCTTTGTACCTACACCTACAATATCATTTTGTCAATTTACAAATGTGTCTTTCTCTAAAACTATTAAAGATATCTGAATAAATCTATAGATATACTCTTTAAAAAACAGAAACTATGAAAAATGCAAGAAAACAGTTTGTCTCCCTTTAGAAACCAAGAATACTTTCTTAATATAATATACATTCTTTTGTGAAGTACAGATGTTCTGTAATTGCTTTTTAAATTATAGGTCAAAACTACAACACCACGGAAGCTTCCATTATTTAAAACTGAATTTAAAGTAACTAATGATTTTCCAATTAAGACATGTATTATTTCAAAGAATGGTTACGAAAATAATCGCAAAGAAGCAAGAAAAAAATGGTACATGAGAGAAATTAAACATCAGCATACGAAAAATGTAGACACATATTCCGTAGCAACAACATAAGTTACTAAAAAAAAAATAAAAATTAATAAAAGCTAAGATATTATTTAGTTTTAAAAATTTTATGATAAATAAGGTAAATCGGCTGTAACCTACCCATAATTATGTATTACTCACCAAATATGTATACAGTTGAATCGTTCACTAGATATGTTTGATCATTTATTGGTAAATACATACTTACGTTCATTATACAGGCAAATCTAAATTATGTAAGTAATCAGTAAAAAATATAATTATTAAATTATGTCATGTACTACCAATCCACAAATGTATCAAAAGCAGATTATATTATATAATCATTATAAACATATTTGAATTGTTGAGAAGTAATATTAATCAAGCATATGGCCTATTGTTCCAAAATGCATTTATGTTAACAGTTATATGATTAAATATACAAACCGTAATATAAATACTTAGTTTTACATAATACAATAAATGTTAACATATAATTTCTTGTACTCTTAGTCTATACATCTTTCAAACTAAAGTAAAAAAAATTAATACAACAAAAACCATTAAATACTGTTTCAAAGTGGTTTTATTATTCATGAAATTATTTAATATTAATATGGATTGATAACAACCAAATAATTGAATATATGTGTCTACATTTGGTCTTCTCAAGAACGTCATAATTTATACACAGTACAGGTATTTGAATGAATATACTATGTTACTATTAGGAATAAAGTAACTTAGGATAAATCATGTAACGTTACTCAAAATTTTTATTGTAAAAAAATATGAGTATAAATAGAATAAAATACTGATACGAATTTTTTAATTTAAAAAATTGTTAAATATAGACACATGCATTCAAAAGAACAACACTTTGGGGGACTCATGATTTGGGTGGATAAACTGAGTACAATAAGACGATGTAAAAAATATGCTTATTATAATTGGTAATGCCTAATAATGAGTACTAATGCTGATATTTTACAAGGAGATACACATATAGGTACATTTGAAGCAATGCATTTTCTTTTATGATTAAATTCTGCATTGTTTTTTTTATAAATAATTGCTGTACCTACTTATTACCATTATATGTATATAATAACATTATATATATATATATATATATATATATATATATATATAATTATATATATATAATATTTATATGACATTAATTTAATCCCAATATGGGTTAAATTGTAAATTATGTTGTTTTTGTTTTTCATTTACAAGTGGCAAATTTACTATTCATTTGCAAAGGTTTACATTTAGCTAAAACATTCATTATTCAAGGTATACTTCATTGCGACCTATTATCAGTGAATAAGTGACACGCATGTATGAGGTATCAAAATGAAATACCTCATTGCTTGTATTTGGCACAGAGACTTTGATAATAAAAACTAGATCTCACATAAGTCTGTACAATCTTGATGTCACATGTGAAATGCATTTCTTCTTTTCTTCTTTATCCATACTTATTTACATTCTATAAAGTCGTTCAATGTATCTTTTATTTGATCTCTATTACGATATGTATTAAAATTATGATAATTTGAAATATATTGTGTACATTTTGCAGCATTACATTTACGCAGACAACACTAGTATCAACACTATAGCTATATTGCAATATTTTAAATGTCAAATGGCAGTAAGTAATCCAGCCGTCCATACGATCGACAAGAGCAATCTAGTTTTACTCTCAGAATCTGTGCCTTATCAATTTTTTTTCTTAAATCTTATTGTTACTTACTATAATTTCAGATAATAAAATAATGCACAGCGTGTCATCTTTTCTTATAGGCTGCAAGAATTTTAAATGTGTTATAGTTACTAAAAATATCAAAAAATGAAACTATTTCGGCACTTCTTATTAATTTAAGTTTTTAATTGTATATTACAGCTACCTATCACTGAACATTTACCTACATGATTATAATACAAAATGAAGAAAATGATGATGATAGTTATGCGTATGTCAGTAAGATTATTCGCGATTATTTGCAGAGATTATTACAGCAGATAGATGATGAGAAATGAATGACTATTTATGTGTACATGTAGTTTCTTAAATTCAGTCATGTGCCCGTGCAATTGTATTCTATGCATACAATTTATCAATGAAACGTAACTTCTTAAAAAAGATTTAACATTTGTTTAAACGAAATTTAAGTCACATTTTTACCAAAACGTGCATCAAATATAGTACTTGTACTTAATTCTTGGCTCAGATTAAAAATAAATGTTTGATTCTCATTTGTAAAACGTCGTAACTTTTGTATCAACTGCAAGTTTTACATAATGAAATTGTTACTTTTATAGTGGTTATAGATTGTAAAGAAAATATAAATCGAATGTTAATGTAAAACATATAAACATCCATTAATTTTTAATACTTCAATGTTCGGAAACTGTTTATAAATGTATCTTGCAAGTATGTCAGGGTGTTTGAAAGAAAAAGAAAAATTATTTATCAATGCAAATAGCATAAGTTTAAATAAACTTATATACCTAATTTGTATACCTAATTAATATCAGAATCAAATAATAAAACAATAAATAAAAATGAGTTTATGTACCCTGAAAAATCCAAATATATGTTACGACTTTGCAAGATTAATATGTTCCTTTAAATTTTCATACATTTTAGAATGAAAAAACATTTTGATTGCATGCTAATAAAACTACTACTGATTTTTTAAAGATGGTTTGATGTCATTTTTCGACAAATTACAAATATGGTGTCAATAATAGAATAAGAAAGTGATTATTTGTTAGAAAAAATGGAATTTTCAGCACATAATAGGAAATATGCATATTAATGTAGTTGTGATATTGATGTATTTAATAATGTTTATACTAAATTAATAACTTTACTATCTTTTTTCACTTTTTGCATGTCAATCCCTGTCATTATCTTGAATTTATACAGCTATGTAATGAAAGTCAATAACACAATCTTACATTTAGCAGCACAGACACAAACAGTATTTCTCTCTATAATGTAAGGAACACACGCGAACTCATTTTCAAATTATTATATTATTAAAATAGACGACGCTACGAAGCAATATCTGACATAAGTTGTGCCAGCAAAGCTGGCTCTAAAAGTCCATGTGTTTGCCCCATTCTTTCCAAATTTCGTACATCCTTATCTACTGCCTCTAGTGCCCGCTCTAATTCTTCTTCTTCTTCTCTTGATGGTTCATATTCTCCATTTCTACTTTCTGTAAACGTGATAAGAATATATATATATATGTATATATGTATATATATATATATATTAATCTAACTTAATAATTTGAAGATTATCAAATCAATTTATACAGTTTATTGATACTATAATTACCAATGAATAAGTCATTAAAAGCATCAGCAGGTAAGTTATTCAGCACATTGCCAAAGTCATGCTCTGCAGAATCTAAAGATGGAAAAACTTCATGATCTGCCAGGTCCACTTTAAGCCCACCTCCAAGACCAAGTCCTAATCCTAGATTTAAATTAGAAGAATGTGAACTTCCTTGAGCTATCGAATTCAAATTGTTCAATGTTTTTGTTTGATTTTCACTAGAGTTTATTTGACTCAAGTATTGGTTCTCTTCGTGCACCAAACTAGAACCTTTAGTATCAAGCTTGGTCGTAGGAGGCCGTTTTCGTTTTTTTGGTCTAGATTTTGGTTTAGGCCTAGGAATTGTTGGAGAGGATGGTTTTTTACGAGCTTTCTTTGGTTTAGACTCTTGGGCTTTGCGATGGTAGTTATCTCTTTTCCTTGCATGTTCTGGACATAAAGGTAATTCATGTGCAACATCAAACACAGGAATACAACACTGTGTATTATCACTAAACTTGGCAGTGCAATGTTCAAATAAGAGTTGATCTCCATTCAGCATAATGTGACGAGAACAATAACGAGTGCAGGGCAAAGATATCTGTTGACATCCTTCAGCTCCACAATGTCCACCAGCTAATAGTGGCCCATCTACCACTTTGCTTGTACTTGGAGAATCGTTCAAAGCTCTAGCAGTAGATGCAGGATCTTTATAAGCAGCTTCTAATAAACACCTAGTTTTATCACGCAACAGAGTCTCTGAATCTGTTCCACTCCTATGTAACTGGATCAATCGTCGTCTTAACTGAGAGCGCAGTTGGGAAAGACGTGCAGAACGATTTAATGTTGTACTGGTTTCACCAGAAAACCAATAGCGTTGATAGACTGTCATTTCGTCTCCACTAGAGTCACTATCCGATATTTCATCCCCAGCCCTGGGATAATACAATAGGGTGTGGTCCCGACTTTGTTTTCTAGATTTTAATCTTTGTAAGTTCTCAATATGACGATGCTTCTGTTGAATTGCTTTAGCAAATTTATAATCTATATTTTCACCATCACCACTACCGCTGCCACCACCACCACCAACACTACTGTCAATGTCTAATTCTACAGTACGATCTTGTACAGTTTTGTACTCTCCATCGGCTATGGGTGTTATTCTTATTCTTTGTTTCATACATTTGCCTTTTGATGTGATACTTTTACAACTTTGCATTACTTTAGGAGTTTTAGGTGAAATTATTGTAACATTTCTCCCTGCTGTTGTAGTAAATGGCTCTGGTTCACTGAAAATATAGGGATCGACATCTTGACGAGCCTCTGTTTTCAGTAAAGCCTTTAAGCGATCCGAAAACTTAAGTTTATTGTCCATGTTTGAGTTTTCGAATATAGGGACCTTCATTGATTACCGCTTCTCTTGACTCCTGTTCCACCTGCATTCTCAAACCCTCCCAATCAACTTTCTTCCTATCTAGCTAAAACTTAGTTCACGCCATATGCCAAGATCCAAGTCCAGATAGTACTATTTTTGAATTCATAATACTGAGAATAAAAAAATAAAAAATTATTTTATTGTATTATATCACAGCTTGGTATTTTGTATTTGAATTGGAAACATTGATATTTATATGTATTAAAACAATTTAACTGATAAAATGAATCTTTGTACAAAGTATAATAAATTTTAAAATAGTTATGTGCACTTATTTATATCTGAAAATACCAATATTATGTGCACTCAGCTATTTTTTATTTACATGTATGTGCATATATACAAAAAACTTGGTTTTGTCATGGACTCTTGTTTTAATACAAAGATTAAAATTTACTATGTTTTTATCTAGTATCAAATTTGACGCAGTGTTTTACAAAAAAATTTGAATATTTGACAAAATTTATTCTATATTCTAAAAAGTGCAAATAATACTTTAACAGTTAATAATATCCATAAGGATTAAAGCTGTGTATCACTCTGTGTTTGTATTCATATACTTCTATACATAATATTGTATGAGATAATTACTAAAGTCTTCTGGTTCAAGCAATAAGCGTAAACTTAGTCCATGGCTAGATCAGGGTAAAAACAATCCTTGCCTCGCATAGCAATTCACATCAAACATATTCTATGCATCTTCAAGTAATTGCATTGTGTGAGACTCAGAAGCATTGAATAATAACTCTAGGAGTTCTATCAATCTTTGATAAATCGAAGCCATATTAATATGCTTTCTATCTCAGTGTTGACATCAGTACACGATGCTGGCTATCAACACTTTTTGGTTATGTTCACTCCTTATATAGACAATAAGACACTGTGCAAAATACTGTAATTAAGTTTGAATAATACAGTCATCAAAACTCATCGGATGAGTCTTCTCGCATATTTGTACCCATTAACAAGGGTAAATTTTCAATAAATACGCTCACGAAGTTTTCTTTATGTACCCAATGTTTCGCTTAGTTTAACCGAGGTTGGGACAATGCAGATTACTTCCAATAGCAATGGAGGTTGTTGTCCAATCAGGAGCAATCCGACCTTTTTCCTGGAAGATACACTCCAACAAGATTGAAGATTCACGCACAAATTACAGCATTCATCGATAATAACATTAGAAAGACATGTCAGATGTAAGGGAAGCAAAATGGCGGACGCTGCACACACGAACAGTTTCTGATGCGAAAAATCTTTGAATTCACTGTATTATCACTTCGAATTCGATATACAAACATTTTGTCGCCATTCTAAGCATTAACCAGTTCGATATAATATTATATAAAACGAAATTCTACCACAATTTTAAACATTCTTGACATTAAGGATTAGATTGTTCTTCGACATTCACTTTGACATAACCTTTTAGTTGTTTTACATATGCTGCAAATCACATTCACTTTGTTCTTATTTCCTTCATCTTAAAATACAAAAAATGAGACTAAAAACTTTATAAACACATATTATTTCATTTCATGTTTTAAATGTTCATGTTTACTCGCTTATATATGACAGAAGTTCGCGATGTTGCATTGTATTCACAACAACTATATACATTTTATATAATTTCATAATTCTTTTATATAAGAATATTAGGCAATTTTTCTTGATATATAAAGAAATGTATTGTACTATTACATGAAATTAACAGGTATTAAATATACATAATTCTTATTGTATACAATATAAGAATTGATGTTATAACAACCTGTGTATGTATTTAATGCATACATAACGATTGCATTTACAATGGTACTACAATATAACGATTTAACAAAATAAAAAATATTACAATAAGCAACTATAATTATCATTTTTTTATACAATTATAGTAAACAGTAAATATTATCTGATTTATAATTAAAAAAATCTAATTTTTGTTACTAAGGTTTATTATATAAAATTTTTTTGTTTGTGAATAAACACAAAAGATATTAAATGTATATAATCATATACATATTTATATATGAAAAAATAATAAATATTTTTAAAAAATATATTGTATACACATGTACATTAATATTGTCTATATTTTTGTATGTGCAAGATATTTGGCAACAGATGAGAGAAAAATAAAGGTAATTCGTCAAGAAAATTAAGACGAAAATCAAGAATAAAAAAATGTGATGTCAGCTTCCTTTTTAAGTTATTAACAATTCAAGATTCGCCGATTCACCAATAGCAGCGTGCGTAAATTTGCTCAAGGCAAGTGTGAATGATGCATTGTGTAAAAGACAGAGATACAAAAACGATTCAGGCTTCGCTATTGGTCAACATTAATTGTAATAACTGTAAAATAACGCTGCAAACACAATTTTTTACTCTTGATTTTCGTCATGTATCATGTAGAGGTATTCCTTAATTTTCTTCCACTTGTTACTGAACATCCTATGAATCAATCATCACAATAAAGCATAGTTTACTCGATATATATGTACGACATAATATATTAATAACAAGTGAACGCGACAAAAATAATTATTGAATAAGTAATTATAAAATGGATTATATATAAAATATTCGTAGTACGTGTACAACTTTCAATGCAGATAATTTTTACGTTTTATAATCATATGTACAACAACTTTTATTCTATTTTATTATTAATATTACTATTTTCGAACTGGGTTTATATATATATATATATATATATATATATATATATATATATTATTCAACTAATTAATTAATAAATAGTTGCATTACATTTTATGGTCGTAACATGATGTTAAATAATTTGAATCTTTAATAAGTCTAGTAACCTTGAAAAATTGTTACCACCAATCAGCTGATCTTGACATTTAAAAGTCTATAACCTATTCGCTTCGAAGTATATTGTCAAAGACCACCTGTTGATGTATATATTTCGTTTGTTCATCATAATGTTCATTCCTATTGTCGTTAAAAATAATTGTAGTTCAATATTAAACAGCATTTATAATTTCTTTGTATGAATAATATTATATGGATTTATATGGAGATAAAGAATAATAGATGTATTATATACCTAAAGATGGTCATCTATTCATGATATTACACATTTAGTAGCAGCTACTTACCATAATGCACACTCATTATAATATTATAGTTTCCATTATTGTGTCAAAATGTTATTAACATGATCATCATTTCTTTAATTTTATGCAAAAGGTGCTATGACATATTTATTAATAAATATTACAACTTTCATTCAATTATATTTTTTTCTTATCCTCTTTATAATTAAACATACACAATGACTATGCACATACTACTACTTTGTGCACTTAACATTGTTCCAGCTATAATTTTATAACTGTATGAACACATATATTCATTAAAGTTCTTTGTTTGTGTAATGTACACATCAATAGTCAAAACCAAACTTCACCGAATTTATACGAAATGTACGTACAATTAAAATAAAAATGTAAAATAAAATATATTATCTCTTAGGAAAAACATATGAACAATGAATGATCAAACATTATATGATGAAAAAATATATAATACATTTCAAACGATATTTCTATTGCATAAATTTGTTTTTTACAGTTTCAAATCTTTATACAGAAAATAAAAATAAACGTTTAAATAATACAAGTATTTTTAAATGACAAAACTCTTATTATAAACGGTCAACATGGTACTATACAATAAATTGTGTTTACATAACACATTTTCAATCCCTTTGACCTTGCTAAATACTTAATAAATGTTTTTATTCGTTCCTTCTTGTAAATTTTACTTTTTTACTATGAATTACGAGAATGTAACTAAAGTTCATCATGCATCTTGCTTTAGTAAGATAATTTAAAATATTATGACTGTTTGATTGAGAGTGGAGGAAATGAAGCCATAAAGAATAGTTAAGTATACAAAAATTTCAAATGAATAAAGATATAATTGGCTAAGGTCATAAAGGATGCAAGTAAATTGTTTGAATTCCTTACAAAATTAAATGTGTTATGTATTATGGTATAGAGAAATTATGACTACTTCTTGTGAACGATATGTAAGACAAATATATGTGGACAATATTTAATAATCCTGAAAATTCAACAACAAATAAACATAGCTTGGTGAACAAAATCAATAGTGTGATCCCTTTCTTCTTACATTATGCTTACGAAACAATCTTTCCAATTATTTGAAATGTTGGAAATTTTTTAAAATTCTATATTTCAATCGATTCGATTTGTAATGATATCAAATTCTTAGTTTGAGGTATAGTTTGTGGTAGACCCAAGGGACGGTAATTCTTTTTTATTACAAAAGTTGTATTTGAAAACTGTTATGAATTAGATAATAAATGTTTGTTACGTAGTTCTTCGTTGAAGTTTCTGTCCTTTAATAATAGTTGGCCGGCCTTTTATGTAACCTTTCTTGTGGCGTGGTGTCTGAAACATTAATATCCAACCCCACACAACTTCAACTACGTTTCAAGGTCACGCAATGTTTTATTGTGAAAAACGTAAACCGATACGATTGAAATTCCAAAACACAAAACTTTATGTTATTTTATTTCGTCACAGAAACTAAGGAACTCACCTTTCTGCTGATGTATGAATTGGTATTACGTGCAACAACTCGCTTAGATACTGGAATACTAGGTCTATTAAACTCATTTGGTTTTTTCACCCTGAAAATTATAATATATAAATCTTACTATTATCGTCCTACTATTATCCTACTATATCCTACTACCTGTAGATCCTAACAAGCCAGTGTTCAGTGGTATATGCTTCTTCCAAATATGTTAACTGGAAATTTTTATTTCCTATTTCTGCATTACGTGTACGATCATATCCAGAAGGTGATCGATAATCTATCTTAACTTCTCCAAATCGATAATAACTTAACTTGTACATTAATGAATTTAGAAGAGTAGGTGAGGCTTCAGAATCTACCCGAAACTCTCCTCTTTCACTGAAATAATCACTTTCTCGAATGTCTTGTGGGTGTTCACCTTCAGCAATTCGTACCATCCAAAGGAACTTGTTGACATCATCTCCAGAATATCCAATCATTCCTCCAAAAATAACTAATACATAATCTACATCTAGAGAGGTCATAATTTCATAGGCAGCGCTTTCATTTGAGCTCATTGCTTTCCCAACCAGAGCTATATGAGAATTATTCCAAGTATTATTGTCCACAAGTGTAGTTCTAAAGTAACATAAAAAAAATGTTATTGAAACACCTTATCCTGAAAAGGAACATAATAGTAATGATTTTCTGTTTCTTTAAATACCTATTAGCCATTCCAGCAATCTGATAACCATAATCCCACCAACTCATAACTCTGGCATCAATAGGTGTATTTTGCGCTAACCAATAGTAAGCTTCTCTGAAATCATCTAGTATGGCTCTTCCACCATCGTTACTATATGATGCCAACACAATCGAAGGACTCGAATATGCATTATTTGTAATCCAAGTGCAATGTAAAGTGAACATCATCATCAATATAAATGTACCAAAGACAACTCCATTTCGAAGATTAATACCTAATCCATCACCATTTCCTCTCGGTCGTTCATGTTTCATTCTACGAAGTTTACCAGCCTTGTCATACAATGCTCTGCCAGGGCTTCTTTCCCTTTCTTCCTCACTTTCTTCTTCACTTGCATTGCTGCTTCGATCATTTCTTTCACTATCTTCCTCTTTAAAGAATAACTCAAGAAGATCACTAAATGCAACACCAGCCAGCATACATACAATGGGTGTCAAAGTGAGCATAAGCCTCACCATCACTCCAGCAAAATAAACAGCACTTACAGCATATAAGATGACTGCAAAAGAACAGTACCGAAATCAATGCATCTATAACAAGTGTATTACACCATAAATAAAAACTTACCAAAAACACGTTCATCATTAATATGCTTAATACAGTACCAAAGGCCAACAGGAAATGTTGTAACAAGAATATGCAAGTCAAAGAGAAAGCTAAACCATGTTGTAGGTTGATGTTCAGATACAGATGCTATTATTGGAATGTGTATTTTTGCATAGCCAGTATCCCACAATGAATAAAATCTTCCGCTCCAGGGTGCAACAATACCAGCATAAGTTAAACAGATCAAAACCACAAGAAGAATGCCAGCAGTTACTGCAACTATTCCTCCAAAATATTTCATTTCAGATTTTGTAAGTACAGTTTTCAAATACCTATAATTGAAAGGGAAGTGTTGACATAGTAAACATTTTTCATGTTGCAGTTATAGACAAATCAATATACCTGAGAGTTGCTACGAATATTAATAAACCAAACACACCCCCAGCTGCCATGTGCTCTGATGTTCTTATTGGTTGGAAACCAACAAATGGTATTTGCATACTTAAAAGAAGTCCCAATATATAAAATGTAGTGTAACTAGTAAATAGACGATTACTAAATCGGTTCATGACCAGTAGTACAAAAACATGGAATGGAATTAAATTAATGATAAAAACATAACCGCCCCAGGCAGATACCATATAAAAGTAGGACAGAGCAGTCATTGAAGCCCAGAAAATGGAACCAGTTTTAACTGATTTAACCCACAAATAATATGTAATTTGCAAAGCAAATATAGATATGCCTTCATTGTCATAGCTTCCGGCTACAGATCTTGAAATGTAACCAGGTACAATTGCAATGAAGCATGCTGCGAATAAGCCAGCTCCAGCAGTCCATATCTCTTTTGTTAATAAGTACGTAGAAATGGCAGTAAGGCCACTAAAAATTGGAGCTAAGAATACACAAATGTCTCTTATATGCACTGGAATATTTAATGAATGTAATATGTAATGTATCGACCCAGAAGTGATCATTAATCCAGGGTAAACAGTTCCACCCACAATACGACCCAATGGGTACCATGCTCTTTCATCGAACCAGTTCAAGAAATTATAAAATCCATGTTGTACCATATACGCCGTTGATCTGTAGTTAAACCTAAATTAACAAAAATGTTTTGCAATTATAAAAATTAGTAATTGTACTGCATCACATGGTGACTTAAATAAAACTGTTTGATTAAAATAGCAATAATATTATATCTTTATAGCGAAAGAGACGTAGAATATTAAAGAAAATTATTATCACACATATAACTCTTAATGTAATGATATACATACCAAGGATCAAATTCGTGTATGATACTTTCGAAACGTATTACTGCAAAAAGCCGAGAGGCGAATCCTGAGATCCATGCTAATAGCAAAACAGTAAAAGTAATGAGGGAACTAAGTCCTGCAGCGTTCGTTAATGTAGAGGTTTTCATTTGCTTCGATGTAGTTTTCTTATCGGGGAACATATCTTTTCTGGTATTTGTCGTGGATGATCTATTTGACAACATATTTTTTTGAAATTTATGAACGTAATGGGAAATATTTCCGTTAACTTTTACCAAACATTTGCCAGGAACATATTTACGTTTGTTTCCATCCGGCACGTTGCAAATCAAGCAGCCCGCAACAAATTACCGAATTACTAAGCCTAGGCTAGGAGGCTAAGACACGTCAAACGCCGGCTACGTGTTAACTATGACTTCCACACCGATCAGTCGTTCCCACTTGCATAAGAAATTGGACAGAGAAAAGGTACGTTCAAATATGTGCTTAAGCTGCACACCACGTTCGATACGAAGTATACCAAGGCACTGATTGGTCTCGTTAACAAAACATGAAACCAGAAATAGCTTGCCTACCAATAAGATTAATTTCGTGACAATTTAATTTCCAGTTACATACACTGTATGTACACGTCTAGCATCGAGTATGATTTAGATTGATTCAGATTATTCTAGATAGAGACATTTATGTAGTCCAACATAAAAACAGAGTGAGTTACCATGCAAACGTAATTTCCGGATACAATTTGTTCTTTTATTAGTTAAACAACTATCCCTTGCACTGTAAGGCTTATAGCACGCTCGAAAAATAATGTTTCCAGTTTATTATATTTGTGATTGAAAATTAAAAAGAAATTAAAGCTTTAAATATAAATTTGTTATTGTATGTATGAATGTACGTACAATGTACAGTGGTCTTTCAGATATCAATTAAGGATATGTAGTCATAAACTGAACTTTTTTTAAAAATCTAATTTCATTACGTATGTATGTTGTTTTGTTTTTTAATCACAAATACAAAAGAAGTTTGAAATGTTACTGTTTATATTATATTATACTGTTTATATTTAGATTATATAAAATTAAAAATATAAAGTAATAGAGGTCACTAAGCTTACTTAGTAAGATATAGCAGATCAGGCATTCTCTCTAGACACTGTAATAATACGTACGAAGCTTTGGCCTTTAGTAATAGCTTGCTAACGAGATAAACTGGTATTTACATAGGTACACATTATGTTTATAACTAACGTTGTGATTCTAAGGACGACACCGCAATCGTCGTACACGTAGTAAAATATGTATTGTCGCTCAACTTTCGCGCGCTCCAGAACGTTATGTATGTACAGTAATTCCTCACAATAGCAGCTAGGCTTTCCATTGTAAGCATTTTTATACATACTCACCATTTTAATGCGCATCCAATCCACAGTGGATCCCGTCTCAGCAGTGAATTGTCAGCCAATCACAGATGAGCAGTTTCTGTACCTGCTCCTACACTACTGTGCTTACTGTGGTGAGGAATTACTGTATTCAGCATCATTAACAATCACTCAAGCTATCAACACTTGAATCCTCGGTCAATACAGATTCCGTATAGGAATAACTACAAATAAATAACAACGCAATTACACTTGAAAGTTGTACTGCTTTCACACACATTTTATTGCAGTATAGTGACTCATGTTTACTACTAAAGAACGACTTATAAAACGTACTGGAAGAAATGCCATCGGTAGATATGAATTTTTGAAACTCTTAGCTACAGAATATAAAACCACTAAATCTAAAGGTAAAGTGTGTATAAAACAAGATGATACAACTATTTACAATTAGAACCAATACAATTAATATTATCTATTTAACAGAAGCAAAGGAACAAGTATTGGCGAATCTTGCTAATTTTGCTTATGATCCCATTAACTATGGATATATGAGACAACTTCAAATAATTGATTTATTTCTTTATGCATTATCAGAAGACAATGTAAGGTTAATACGTTTTGCAGCAGGAGGTATTTGTAATTTATGTGTTGGTGAGTATTTATACATTTACAGTAGAACAAATACTAGTAGTAATAAATGATTAATAAAAAGTTATTTTCTAGATCCAATAAATAAATTGTATATTTTACGCAATCAAGGCATTCAATTATTAACATCTCTTCTATCTTCACAAGATGAAGATATCTTACTTTCAATAATAGCTTCTTTAATATCTTTGAGAATTCCTGAAGCAAAAGATCAAATAACTAGCAGTATAATTGTCAAAGCATCTGAACTTCTCTTAAATCATGAAAGTAATCGTGTAAAAAATTTGGCAATGGTGTTCCTGAACAACTATTCAGAAACAACAGTTGAAACTGAAAATACATAATACAATTATGTAATACAAATTAAAGTAATTATAAAATGAAGCCAACAAAGACAGTTCTACAATTTTTTAAAAAATATTGTACAGGGACTAATGATATAGCCAAATCAACAAAAACTTTAAAAGATATAAAAACTATGAATGAAATATCAGTTTTTAAAACTATTACAAATGATGATATACTACATTTCTCAAAATTAACTGGTGATTACAATACAGTACATACTGGTTCTGCAAATAATCTTGTACATGGTGCTCTTCTTAATGGTTTCGTATCAGGAGTAATTGGTACCAAATTACCAGGCCCAGGAACAATATTAATACAACAAAATGTCAGATACCCAAAACCATGTTATGCTGGAGATGAAATAGAAATTAAAGTGCAAATTGTTTCTATGAGGAAGATTATTAGATGCGAATATATTTGTATTGCAAATGGAGAAAAAGTAGTTTTAACAGGAGGTGCAAAACTTATGAAAAAATCATGAAATATTAATGAACTATATTAAAGGAAAATCTTTGTTATATTTGTTCATGTTTCAAAATTTTGTATGTTTATAAATAAAAACCAAATCATCTTATGAAAAGAATGGTTGCAATCCACCTACAAATATTGCTTATTACGCATATAAGGTTTGACCCATATTAATTGCTGACACAATGAAACATGTACCTTTAATACCAGCTGTAGTCAGTAGTTAACTTTCATTTAGTATATGCAAGAGCTTTGTTCTACTGAATCGACATAGTTAAGTAAAATTTCATAATTTAAAAATAAAGTGTAAAATTTTAAACAAATATTTTCTTAAAGATAAAAGATGTTTTACACACGTTTATTATTAGTTGTTTGCCTTGGATCTGTTCTCGCAGATGATCAAAGAAAATTAAAAGTTTTAAATAACACTTTTCAAGTAACAACTGTTGAACCTTCTCTGGGTTGTGTTTGTGGAATTTTCCTAAGTGGTAAATTTAAAATAAGTAGTAAAGATGAACCTAATGGTAATCCTGCTCTGACCTATGATCAACCTGGAATATTTCCATGTACTCCAGGAGGAAATAGGCATTGTATAAGTAAATGTTTAGACACTGTAAGTATTAAGAAACATGTATTTATTCCTTACATTAATGTGAAAATGATTAATTCTCATTATAGATTGTAAAGTACCTTCCAAACAGTCCTACAATATTGTGTAGTTCATTAGACCGTGACTGTCATAAAGAAAAAGTAAGTATTCTTATATTATTCTATACAGATATATAATAAAAAAATAATTAATATGAATATATTTTTATAATAGGCTTATTTATTTATTAAAAACTGTAAACACAAATGGATTAATACAAACTTGTCTGCTGGAAGAGAGTATTGCTGTAAAAATGGAGTACCATATAAATGTCCAATATACTAAAATATTTGTAACACATTTTGTAATATTTTTATCTTTATATATTAATGAACATAAAACTACATTTATTTAATAAATATATTTTTGATTGCTCTTAAATTTTTTTATTGAATGTCCCGCTCCTTGTCTAAATATAGCTTCAAGATCGTCACCTACACTCCACATAGAATCAAAGGAATCCCGGATAAATATCTGAAATCGTCATTCTATAATTAGATTTTCAGATGTGAAACTGTCTTCCACATTGTGCATCACAAAACAGAAATATTTCTCTTTATTAAACATTACTGTTCAATAATTGACATGTTACATATAAATTTGTTCTTTCATTTTAATCGGTGCTAATGGGTCAAGTTCAGGCATAACCCTAATAATAATATAGATGACAATGTTAAATTTAAGTTGATCAGTCTTATCTCATGTCTCATAAACTTCAATCAACAGTTACTATCAAGTCTTCAGAATCACTTTACTTTTATCAATATAAAATGAAAAAAAACTATTACTTTTTGTAATTGTTGTTAAATAATTTTAATGAAATTGCAACACTTAGCAAGAATAAAGCATAATGAAGTTTCACTTTGAAAGATAGTGATTGCTTTGTGTTGAAAATATTGTAACTAAGGAATTATCAGAAATATGTGTGCACGATTATTAGCATGTCCTTTATGTTCTCAACCAGGATTTTTAACACTGGATGCACTTCGAACAGGATTAATAAGTGTAGCAACTCGACCTCTTTCATGCCCAGTATGTAATGAAATATTGCTTGGTATTGATAAATTGACCATTCATTTGTTTAGTCACACGATCAATTTGCATAATAATGATACAATGGGATCTTCAAAACATACAAATATTTTTACAAACAATAATAGTTCAGGAACAGAGCTATTGCAAAATATAAGTTTTCATGATTGGAATGTATCCAAGGTGCAAATTGCAGATTTAAAATCTTCTGAAAATATACAAACTACAGGAAATGAAATTCCAAGCTTGAGTTCAAGAGTTTGTATACAAGAACAAAATTTGCCTATAAATAATATATCTCAAGTTTCGTTTCTACAAAATTCAATTTGCAAAAATGAAGGAATAAATGCAGTTCATAAGACACATGAGAATGACAAAATTATGCCAAAAGTAAACAAAAATTCTCAAGAAATAATGCAAGAAACAATGAGTGTAAATTATACCACACAAAATTATGTTACAAATAATATGAAACAATCAAATACTGTACAAGACCATGTCCAAAATAAACATGAAAATACACAAAATTTTAAGCAGTGGACTGAAAATCAATATTGTGAGCAACGAAATTCTATAAATGAAAATATAAGTACACTAGAAAGATCTACAGCAGAAATTAGAGAAGTTTGTAGCAGTAAACAAAACTACAATGAACAAGTAACATCAGTGAATAAATATCCAGTAACAAGTGTTACAACAATTTGTACTAATACTGTGGTGGAAAAATATAATAATGAAAAAAATGAAGAAGACAATTCGTTAATTACATCTAATGAGAATCAAACTGAAATTTTGAAAAATGGAGAAATCTTGTCTGAACTAAAACAAGTTAAACCATCGCCTACAAAGGAAAAGACTGAACGTTGTAATCTATGTGGTTTTCATTTTCCTGATTACAATATTTTACTTTTACACAAACAATTAGTGCATATGATCAATGAAAAAGATTTGAATGTCATTCCTGAAAATTTTTTTAAAAGTTATTCGTGCCATTTGTGTTCTAAAATATTTAAAATGCGTGGTAGTTTAATGGTTCATATGAGAGTAGCACATATGGGATATAATATAGGTATTTTATTAATATTACATACATATATTTCATTTGATATATATTAATAAGAAAATGTTTTTAGGTTCTCTAGCTAAAGGTGGACAGGTAGAACTTATATTTAATGAGAATAAATATAATTGTCCAACATGTGGAAAAATATTCAAAAAGGTAAGTCATGATTTAATTTTAAGCAATTTTTGAAAGTAAAAATGTACTTATTGTTTTAGGAACAACATGTAATACAGCATTTAAAAACTCACGAAGCAAAACAATGGGAATGTGATGTATGCAGTAAAATGTTCACAACTAAATATTTTTTAAAAAAACACAAACGATTACATTCAGGAGAAATGCCTTATAAATGTAATATATGTAATAAGACATTCACTTTTCAACAATCATATCACAAACACAGATTATATCATAAAGATGATAAACCCCATACATGTGCAACTTGTGGCAGGTCATTTAAAGAGCTATCTACTTTGCATAATCATGAAAGGATTCACACTGGAGAAAAACCTTTTGCATGTGAAACTTGTGGTATGTAACTTTTTTAAAAAGATTTTCTTTGATAAATGCTACGAGAGTCTTGGAATAAAGCATGTTTTGTTTTCAGTTATTACTAACGATTTAACATGGAGTGTTCTGTTTCTACAATGTATACATAACAAAGTTTTGTGACCATTACTGCTACTATAAGTGCAGCTTATACATGAAAGTCGAAACTAATAATAAATATCACAAGACAACCGAAAAATGTTATTGTTATAAATTCTTTAATTAACTATTAATAATTCTTTAATATAAAATCTTTAATCTTTTTTGCGAATAATGTTATAAATTCTTTATTTCTTTTAGGAAAGTGTTTCAGACAACGTGTTTCATATTTAGTTCATCGTAGAATTCACACAGGTGTTATGCCTTATAAGTGTACAATATGTGGAAAAAGTTTCAGATATAAGGTGTGTTATAATTATAAGAATTAAAGATTTTATAATTTCACTAGCTATTTGTTATAACAGGTAAGCCAAAGAACTCATAAATGTCCAGCACAACAGATGGGAAATATACCACAAGCAAGTGGTATTGACCTCCAGTCAACAAAATTACCAAATGCACAAAATTTGAATAGCAATTCATGTAAAATTCAGAAAACTAATATCGAAGAAAAGCAATCAGTTTTAAATGTTATAAATGATGAAGAAAACAAGTATGTCCTGATAATAAATACTGAAGGACAACATTTGTTAACAAAGGAATTAAACATTAGTAACGCACAAATAATCCAAGAAAAAGAACAAAAATTGGATGAGTGTATAGGTATAAATGATAAAAATGAGGAAATAAGAAACGTTTGGAAGAATGACATTCCTGATAATTCTATATTGAAGGAACCAGATGAAATTTCTATAAAGTTGTATGTAGAAACTGAAAAACCACTTCAAGAAGATACAAATGACTTATTTTCAATGATAATATCCCCATTAGAGAATGGATTACCTTCTCCTACAGCTGAAATGGAACATTTACGATTATCGTCACCAGCACAAAAAGAAAATACTTTAAAACCATATAGTAACTATAGAAATACAATGCACAAAATAAATTCAGACAATACAAGAATAGAACAAAGCTTTAATAATGAAGATAATGTAACAAATACTCTACAAACTATAAATGAAGAATCTTTAAAACAACTGTTGTATAGCATTAATGAAAAGTAACTACAAAATTAGTTATTAACAAGTATATAGTAAATAAAATATTAGCTTTTGTTGTTCAAAATAAATAAAACAAATTTTTAAACATTATGTTATTTAAAATAGAAAATAAAATCTACTAAATATTTTTAAAATAGTGTAATTATTTATTTGAAGATAAATGAATATGATTTAAATGTGTAAAAATTATAAATAATTGCACATACTTAATATTTCAAATTAATGTGTTTTTTACTTTAATCCTATAAATTTTCTTTTTGCTGCTACATTTAAAAAATACAAATAATTCGTTTAATTTAATTGATTGATGAAATTATGTGTCAATTTTTGATTATAAGTATTGTTAATCACAAACTGTTAGTCGTTAATGAAAGTTAATTGAAATTCTTTTTAATATATTGCTTCTAATAAATTATTCACATAAAAATTAGTTCTGTTACACTTATCATTTTAACTAGGTAATGTAGTTATCAATTCAATTGATGATCAATAAATTATTTCAATTAACTGCTACTATATGTTAGTTACATGTAAAACTTTCATTATATAGCTTTACTATTATATAGCTTACTTTATTATGCTCTGCCTTTAAACTATAGTCCTATATCCTAATGTTTGTTTATACAAAAGCGGATCGCACTGTATAACTGCAATCCTCCTTTTTATGAAATGAAGCCATAACATTATTTTCATCACTGATTGGTTAATAACGAACAAATAGTGAACGTTGACCAATCACCAGACAAAAGCGCTTCTATTTTGCTGCATAAAGAACACACATGCTTCTGTAGAATTGACCGAAGCTACCTGCATCGTGTATAATCCTCGGTCGAGATATCGTAGCAGACGACGCTCCAATCGACTTGACAGCATAGTCCGTATTTTCACGTGTCCTCTCGTACATCGCATTGCGTAACTGGAGTCCGACTTCCAGGGAGGAGCTCCCTTTTTCGGTAAGTAGATTTCCGTAAATAAAATGAAAAATCAATTAGCTTTCCATGATTATCATGTGTTTAATCAATAAGATGAAAATTTGCAAGTAGCATATACATCGTTTATCACAAGCTGTTTTGACGCAGCCTAAGAAATATTTCACTTTATCGGCCAATTGGCCACTACCAAATGAGGTTTTCAACCAATCGTCGGTAGTGTATACATGCTTGTCGTCATTTAACAATAGCATTGAAGCTTAATGTTTTTCACGACATTGTAATCGTAGAAATTTTTTTATTTTCATAGTGTGTTCAAACGTAAAGAAGTGATTAGAAATATTTTATAATTGTTCTGCAACTATTCATGTAATACAAAAATATGTCACAACTATCATCTTATGCATCATTATAGACACATGTAAACAAAATCTTACACATGTAAGCGACTACGATGTTTGAAAACGTCTTACCAGAATTTTCGAAAAACTATAGTATCATAGATAGAGGTTAATTTATTTAATTCTTCAACAATTCTTAAGATGTTTTTGTATAGAAACTATCTCTCTTCAAAGTGAGAAATAATGTATCTTATACAAAAAAATACTTTTATTCCGTTGTAAATATTGGTTGCTCATAATATGTTTAACACTAATTTATTTTAAATATTAATCAACATCGTATGTCATTATCAACTGTTGACAGATAGTTTTATGAGTTACGTCAGTACACGAAAGTTGAGTATTCGTTTATGGACATTTATGATATCTACGCATGTTGTACCATTGCATGACATTGAACAGAATGCGTACGATATCTCGTGTCACATCAAGCTAGGTATTTTAGAAATACATTGAACGATTGGATATTAATTCCATGTAGATTTTAAATTTTCTCATTAATGTCAGATCAACTATTTGTGGCTAATTTTATACCGTATACAAAGAGAAAGTAAAAGTATGCACTTTGAAAAAAGGGCAGGCAAGATAGTATACAGGTACGTTATTCGCGCCGGTTTCTCGTCTGCTGTTGGTGCTGCGTTATGAGTCTTGATTTCGCTCCACGCGGGCATCGAGTTTTCGAACGCACCGACGTTGACTCTGTGTGTGACGTTTCCCGATGGGGGCGGAGCATCCTCCAGCTTCCCAATTCTAACCAACCCGATCCCCATAGCCGTTGCATTCTACTGATTTGCTTCAGTGTGCCTCGGCAGTGCGTTCGGTGCGTTTTTTTGGTGTGTGCCTGTGCACATAGCCGCTCACCACCAACGTACGTTCGTGCTTGCTCACATCCATTTCCCTGTCGTATGTAACAAGAAATTGTTGTGCTTATCAAAATCGTTCAGCGAGAAGACACACTCCTCGCAATGCCCTGGGCATGCTTTTCCGACATTCAGGTAATCTTATTGATAAATTTTGTTTCTTTTTTCCTTCTTCCACCTCTCTTTTTCTTTCTCTCTCTCTCTATCTTTCTCTCTCTCTCTCTCTCTCTCTCTTTCTCTTTCTCTCCCCTCTCTTCGAAAAACCCGTATACCCGAGTGGGATTCTCTTTTTCGAGGACCTCAACCTGAGGTCACACGATGACGAGGAACGGAGAAGCAAAAGAGAGAAAGAGATGGAGAAAGAACTCGTCCTCCATTACTTGTTCCCAAGCAAATGGTGGCTTGCTCACTTACGAGTCTCTTTGTTATAATTATTTACGCCTTCCGTTGCATCCTTACGGTATATCGTGACTCTATTCGTGGCATTGTTACAATCGAGCAATTATAACATTGGTGGAAGGGACTGTATGATGTCAACGGCACGATTTTCCATTGCCTACGATATTAGAAACGGACACCAGTTGTAGTGTTTGTTATGATTCTTGGGTTCGTTACTATCTCTTTCACCGTAGAGGAAAACATTAATTGCGCATCGCCTTCAATGTATTATTTGGTTACACTCCTCTTATCAGAGTGCACAATCATCTAACGTATTTAACTATAATAAGTGGTTTCTTCTATAATCCAGTTTGTCAGAATCGGAGTATCGTGTACAGTCTTACCTTTTTTTTTACTTTAAATGCGCTACACAGAAATTTCCTTTGTCAGAATTGGTAAAAGTGTTCGAACTTTTATGAACGTAGATATGTGCCTTTATATAACAAACATATTTTTGTTAAATATTTAGTATTTCGTCAGTTTTATAATTGTGTTAATTAAACATAAAGATATTTATAACAATTTTTCTCGTTTATACGAAGAAATGGTGGATTAAATACATCTAAATGTGTATTAATATTTTAGTTTGCTACTTTAATGTTTATTATATTGTTGCATAATAGAATGTTCAAGTACACGTTCAAATTTAAGTTATTTTCTATTTCAATTTAATGTTTCAGTTTGGATCATAATTTGAATTACGACATATTCATTACAACCTTGTTATTATATAATGTATAGATGTATTATACAATAATTGTTTTTATACAATAATTCCAATTTATTGTCCTTGAATTATCTTGGTTGATTATTTTGTTCACGTTATATGTGATATTTAACGGAGAATTAGTAGAAATATTTATTCCATTTTTGTTTACAGACAGTATAGTGGCATGAGTCGATTAATCTATGGCAGATCAACAAGATCAGTTGTCATCAGGGGGGTCTGTAGAGACGGCAGATGCTTCAGCAGGCACCTCTAAGCCTAGAGGAAACAGCTCTAGCAGTAGTAGCAGTGGTTATAGAAAACGACAGAGCACTGGTTCTATTTCAGACACTGTAGAAGAAAAAAGACGTAGAGAAACTATTGATAACCCGCAAACATCTCAAGTTTTTAATAACACTTCGTATGAAAATAAGGCTGATACTTTCGAAAAAATAGGTAAAGCAAGAGGTGATAATAAAAGTCATGGCAGTGGCTTAGAATCATATCTAGGTAATTATATCTACTAAAAGCAGTATAATGTGATTATTATATTATATTATATGATAAGTATTATATTATAATAATATGATTATGATGTGATTATTATTATATTATAATAATATGATTATAATGTGATTATTATTATATTATAATAATATGATTATAATGTGATTATTATTATATTATATTATTATACTCTTGCTGAGTTCTTGTTTCATATGTTTTCAACTTGTTCAGCCACATAGTATATTTATTATGTCGCCATTTAAACTATGATTAAAACTATAGACTTTTATTCTAGTTTATTACATTATTAATCCCTATAATTCTTACATTTCTTAGGTAACACTTGGAGGTCTCAGCACAAGGTTCAGCAATCAAATTATAATATCAGTGGGAGTAGTACGAGAGTTCGTAGTACAACAAGAACAAGCTTACCAGAGTTAAATTCAAAAGCTATTGACTGTATTGCTGCAAGGACCCGTTCTCGAACACCGCAAAATTCACAAGCCATATCACAAGGACATAATAGTTTCAATTTATCGCTGACTAGTGGCTTCAATAACAGAGAAGGATTAACATATAACAACTTGGTACCAGCATCAAGTGCTACACCACTTACTAGTCATCCATCCACATCCAGAGGAAGAGGTTAGTTAATATACTTATTTACTTGAAAAGTGTTGGTTGCAATGAGATGTGATGTGTGATTTGAGTGATCAGCTGACATAATTCAAAAATTGACCAAACCAATACCTAATGTGTTAATATATTTATCTTCATTCGTATAATTCAAGAAATTAATATGAATGCATAAATCCTCAAATGATAACAATTAGTAAACAACTAATTAATATAATATCATATATATAGAGAACACTCATCAATTACTTGCATTCATTTTTTTCAAAAAACTAATAGAATTAGCATTCCAAGTTTTCAAAACTTAATCTATTTTGTACCATTGAGTATCAATAACTGTGCAATTATCTACATTATTGTAAATATAGCTGATTTCAAATTAAAAACTGGAAATTTATGTAGATTTACTACATGTTATTTACAAAGATTTATATTTATTACAATTGGGAAGTAATATGATTTATTTAATGCAGTGATGTATCACCTCATACTTTAAAAAAGATTTTCATTTGCAATTTTTTTTCTGCTGCTGTTTATTTATTTTATTTTTTATAAAAAGCATTTTTAATATTCCAATACTAATGAAAAGTATTTATCATTGAATAATGAAAATTAAATTATTTTTATTGCTCACAATTACATTACTTTCTGATTATTTAAATATTTTGAGATAAATCAAATCAGGAGAAACACAAATCTTCTTATTCGTACATAATTATCTATAATTATTCTATAAACAGATTAAATAACACTATAGATTCTGTACACTATTTGTCATGAAATGAAACAAGAAATTTAATATGATATTAGGCATATACATATACATTCCATACATTAATATCACATGAATTTAGTACTATATTAAATATAGCCTTATAATCTATATACAGGGTGAATTAATAAAATATTCCATCTGAAGTAACTCATTATTAATTCATTTGATCAAAAAACGTTTTATACAAAATATTTTCTATTCACTAGAGTTTATTAATTTAATGTACTTATTTTGTGTTGCACTTTTCAAAATGTCTGGGGGACATTAAGATTTTGAAATGTTGTCATATTTTTGGATGCAGAATATTAATTAATATTAAGTTGATCTTGAGTGGGTTTTGGTTTTAAAAACTAAACAATGATGGATAAAAAATAATTATATCATTTATTCAACATTTGTACATAATGTGTTACTAAAACTAAAGTTGAATTTATTGAATATTATTGTGGAAAATATTAAGAGATACCATTTATTAGATTTTTACTTCTCCAGAAGATATGTAAGGGTTTATGTAAAGGATTTCTTAGATTAATACAACATCTGATATATTTTAAGCAGTTGATCAACCACTTCGAAATTATTTGGAAAAATATTGAAAAAGATATATTGTTACTTGATAAAATTGGTACCACTTGAAAAACTTAAAATGTTACCTTGATATCTTAGAAAATTTACAACATGGAAAATTCAATAACTTCCTTGAATAGAATATATTTTGTATAAAACCTCTTGTTTAACTGAATTAATAAAGAGCTATTTTAGATAGAAGTTCTTATTGACTCAGCCTGTATTTAAAAAATCCATGCTGGTGTGTTGTAACAGTATGTTTTGCAACCTTCATTTATTGAAATAGTAGGTTAAAGAATAGGGTAGTAAAATTAGGTTTTTCATTCACAAGTATCTTAAAATTAAAGAAACAAAGTATTACCAAAATAAGAGTCATAGATCAGACTGTATCATTAGGCCTGAGGATGAGCGAATGTCTGGAAGGATTTGTGTCTGCTGTCAAAGCACTTTTTCCAATATCAACACAAACGTATCATCAAGAAGGTAAGCCTAAGGAGTACACACTTCGTACTACATTTACTTCCCCTTATTTTTCTCTCAAGTCCATGAGTAGATATCTTTAAATAAATACAGTTTTGCTATAAATCTGCTCACTAAATTGATTCCCTTGTATTTATATGCAAGTATTATATTCAATATATCAAATGAAATTGTATGTGTCAAATTTAATTTATGCATGACATTTCTCCAGACATAGTAAATATGGTTCTAATGCAATTACACAATATGTTTGTGTCATTCAAAGTTTCATGGTAAAAGTACATATCAGTACAAACACAGTCACTTGTGATCGTTTTGATTACTATTTGGAGATTATGTATTCTGATTTGATAATAATTCATGAGGTATGAAGATGTATGAAAATATTGATGTAATATTCTATAAAAAAATCATAGATCAGATGTAGTTTATATTATTCACAAGTATGACAAGTAACTTCAATGTGTACCAGATATTTTGTAATCTAATCATTTTATAGAGATTCATTGTTTAACTTTGTCAGCACAGACATTTATAAATATATTGTTTAAACTTTACAAATTAACTATCATTTTCATATATGCTTTGTTTTTAATTTACAATATCTATAATGTTCAACACTTTTACGAGTTATTAATTATGCTAAGTTCATATGATGAATGTAATTTATACATGACAACCACAGTTCCTGTTTTGGTGAATAGTGATAATAATGATTTCATGTTTGGTACACACACTTACTAAAATAAAACCCTGCTGAATAGTTTATAAAGGTAC
Source organism: Augochlorella aurata (assembly GCA_028455555.1). Taxonomy (NCBI): domain Eukaryota; kingdom Metazoa; phylum Arthropoda; class Insecta; order Hymenoptera; family Halictidae; genus Augochlorella; species Augochlorella aurata. The sequence continues at coordinate 14,054,142 of CM052162.1, read as the reverse complement.
ATAAACACTTATGTACAAATATGAATAATTTGTAGAAATGCAAATATATTAACACAGTAATAATAAAATTATATTTAAAAAATTATTCTTGGATAATGTACTGTTATCTGTTTAATGAATTCTAGGTTTTTTTTTACTGAAGTTAAAAGAGTGTTAAGCAGTAACTTTCAAGTATAGTGTACAATTAATTACTGCTTATATATCTACGTGTTTTTCATTCAGGTCATTTTAGATTGCATAAGCTTCTAAAAAAAACAATGTTAACAATAATGTTAATTATTGATCTTACTATTATAAGCTATTTTTTTTTTATTACGATCGTAATGGCAATGTTATTATTGATTTCTAATGCTATACATACTTTTTCATATCTCGTTTACATTATTATAAAGGTATAAAGTTGTAATATACATGAATCTATGAAATAATTTAGGAAGAATTAAAAGCATGTACAGTACTTTATCATATGCAGTGGAGGAACATATGTTTCTGCAAATATATTTAATAAACATTTGAATGCAATAAATATGAATATATTTAAGAAAAATACGTGCCCGAATAAGTTGTAGATCGCACTGACAACAATGTAAATATTGTATTATAAAATCGTAATACTGAACAACAATTTAAAAGAATGTTTGATTCTTATAATCATGCACAACGAAAGAGATGATAGTATATATAAAATTTGTTTAGCGTGCACTGAAAGCATTTCATATGTATGTTAGCGTCTCTCTCTTCTTCATTGTTGAAGCTGATAATGAACTTTGACGATGCTAAAGTAAGGAAATCCAGAGACCATTGCAAGTATTATACTCTCTTCTTTTTCAACATTCGTAATTGCACAATGTTTCAATATTTTAGGATCGAAGTCTCACGGTGGTGCAACCTGCGCGAGCAGCAGTGCGAGTAATCAAGTTTTGAGTGTGAAGTCCAGCATCAGAGTGGGTAACGCAGCCAGTAATTCCGTGGAGAGCGGTGGGCGGGCGTTGACACATGACGGGGCAGGCACTAGTGGCATCACAACAACAGCCACTGCCAATCCACCTGTGTCTGCCACCGCCGCTGCCAATCTTACACACCCTTATTCTACGCACAAGCATATATTACGTTCTCGCGCAAAACTCACCAGTGAGCAACCAAAAGAACTGCCAAGTAGTAACAAAACTTCAGGAAAGCATCACAAGAAAGACACTACAACGGGTACTTGTTCAAGCTCCAGGTGATTAATCAAAGTTACCTACCAAATATGTCATGTTGACGAGCAGTACTGTAGGCATCTATGATAACTACAAACAACTGCATATTAACTACTCGCAACTAATATTATCCAATAGAACTTTTCTGACACCTATCAAATTTGCATATAATATATACTCCAAGAGAATACTATAAGACACTATATAAAATCATATAAATCTTTGATATAAGAAAGAATTTTACTTAACTGCTTATTTTACTTAACTACTTTTACTTTTACTTAACTACTTATTAACAATGTCACATTTGAAAATTCAAAAACTGCATGAAAATATCATTCATTAACTGCGACAAAACGATAAGACACGAACATTTTAAATTTATTTTTATGGATTATTAGTAATGTGTACTGTCTTCTTTGTTTTGTATAATTTCTAACATTCTTCGTGGAATAGATTTCTATAGTTTTTTTAAAATCCTTTTTGGTTTTATATTCTTCCATTTTTCTTTAACATATTTTTTACTACTGTGCGCTATTAACAGGTTGAGTGCCATGGGGGTCACCGGTGACCGGCACTTAACTTGGCTGTGAGGCCATGGGGGTCACCGGTGACCGGCGCGCCCAGATTCATGGAAATATATATAATTTAAACAAATGACAATACTTATAATTTCTTCTTATTATCATCATTGATGTAGTGGTCTGAAGAAATGAATGCAGTATAAAACATTTGAAAATAGTTTTATTTATACATTTAATATAAAGAAATAAAGAAATAAAGAAATAAAAAAATAAAGAAATAAAAAAATAAAGTCAATCCCGTACTTGCAAACGTCAAGGAAGGTTTTTTTCCGCCAAGTCCTTGGTTATAACCATTAATAGTTATTACGGTCGCCGATCGGGTGCCGCTACAGAGATAAATGACAATCGCGCGAAATCGTCCTCCAGCGCCACGGGGGTCACCGGTGACCCCCACCGAAATTAACATGCCAATCATGTTTATATGTTGTAAATTATCTATTGTAGATAATATTTCAACATTATATGTATCGCTTAATAGAAAGTTCATCGTGGCCCCACGGACAATCCCGGTAAAATCGGCGTGGCACTCAACCTGTTAAATGGCTTTCCTTTTGAATGAACTTCTCTAGCGCGTATTCCCTAACTAAAATATCTATTCATTTCCTTCCAAAATAAGTACTTATTGTTTTTGCAGTGTACATAGCTAAGTTGTCTTATTGAAAAACAAATTTTTGTTTCGCTATATTGTGTGCATATTTTGATAACAGTCTATCTATTGTTACTATATACGTCTCAATATTCATTGCTGATAAACTATCTGTTTTGCCATAATAGCCTATAGTTGCCCAAATTATTATATCACCTCGCTTATTTGTCACCTTTAAAGTGTGATTTTATCTTTTCATAAATCATGAAAATAATAGTTTACACTATCAGAAGCAACTAAATTAAATCGTTTCTCATGAGAAAAAATTATTCTTTCCCATTCTTTGTGCAATGTGATCTTTGTTCAGCAAACTCCAATCTTGCTTCTTTGTAGCAGCTGGTTAGTGATAGTTCTTCTTAAAAATATTGTCTATGACACTGCATTGAAGAACGTCCCAGAAAGTAAACAATAACATGTTGTATATAATACTGTGTATAGTAACAATGAACTACACACAGAAGAATTTTCTTTTTATAGTGCACATTTGAATGATTCTATGTAGTGTCTTATAGTATTGTCGTAGAGTGCATTTCCCCGAATTGTATATTATAGTGCTTTTTGGACAATATAAGTTAAGAGATATGTAGCTTATTGTGAAAGAAATAATTAGTATATGAGTAGTATTAAAGCAGTAGATCTGTAAAATATTATTCTTCACTACAAGCTTGTATAAAGTAATGATATAATAATAACTTTGTTAATTCAGACACCGCTCTTCGTCACGTGTACGAAAAGCAGTGTTTGAAAGTAGTGCCGGAGGAGTGGGAAGTGTAATGTCAGGATCTGAATCCGTAACTAATAGTGCTACTCCAACATCAGTCTCATCAACAGTTCCTGTTAATCAATTAGTTACAACTACAGGCGAAGACGAATCAGCATCTACAGCTACATCTGCAACTGGTATGTTCATGTTAAAATTTCCTTGTTATGATGGTATTATCTGCCATGATACATTTAAAAATGAGTTTTCTATTTATTTAATTAGCAAGTGGTGGGCCATCTGGAATGTCTGCTACTACAGGAGATAGTGAAAGCGATGATGGCGAAGTTGGAAGGCTCCAAGCATTGTTGGAAGCAAGAGGATTGCCTCCCCATGTGTTTGGTGCATTTGGTCCTCGAGTGCAACATTTATTAAATAGAAGCATGGGCGCAAGTTCTGGTAATAGTTGAGTCTGAATAGCTGTATACTAGATTTTATTTAATGTTTTAATTTATAGTGTATAATAAAATATATATGCTTGCAGCTGCAAAAGCACAACAGCTCCTGGCTGGACTACAAGCTGTTGATGATGAAGGAGAACAGTTACAAGCTGTTATTGGAATGGGCGAAATTCTTGTGATGGGGAACGAGGACACATTAACTGGTTTTCCAGTGAAACAAGTGGTTGCCGCTTTAATCAATTTGCTCGGAATAGAACACAATTTTGTAATAATGACACACGCCTGTCGTGCTCTAACTTACATGATGGAAGCTCTACCGCGATCGTCAACAGTTGTGGTAGACGCTGTGCCAGTGTTCTTACAAAAACTAGAATCTATCGAGTGCATGGACGTGGCAGAGCAATGTCTGACGGCATTAGCCATGCTGTCACGTCGGCATAGTAAAACTATTCTACACGCGGTATGTCCCATTAAATTCGAATGTTTTATATTTAAAATAGACACAGTCATACACTTATTTATTTTTTTCAGGGAGGAGTATCAGCTTGTTTGAAATTCGTTGATTTCTTTAATATAACAGCTCAACGGTCTGCACTAACAATTACGGCAAACTGTTGTCAAAATCTCCATCCTGATGATTTTCACCTTGTAGCCGATAGTTTGTCCTTACTCACTAGTAGGCTGACAAATCAGGATAAAAAGAGCGTCGAATGTGTTTGTCAAGCATTTAGTCGTTTAGTTGATAGTTTTCAACATGATCCTGTAACTTTGCATAAAATTATCAATGCAGAACTTCTTCAAAACCTACAACAACTGGTAAGAGTCGCGTTTGTTTTCATATTTTCAACGGCAATGTTATTTGTGGTTCTTAAAGTGTGCATTTTTTCTTTTTTTATATATTAGCTTATGATTACACCACCTGTCAACAGTATTGGTAATTTCATAACAGTACTACGAATGCTCTCTGTGATATCAAATCGCTGTCCTGACTTGGCACAGCTGCTTTTGCAACAAAATATAGCTTTCACGCTGAGTTATCTTTTAACCGGTTCATTGGAAGTAAAAACGGAGGATGTAGAGCTTGTGCCACGTTCTCCGCAAGAGTGGTTTGAAATTACTTGTTTGATAGAGGAACTGATGCCTCCACTACCAACAGATGGTATATTTAGTGTAAATAGCTTACTCGAAAGGACCAGTAATCAACAAGAAAATGTTCATTGGGAATGGCGTGATGAAAGACATTGTTACCATCCATTTAGTACTATTGATTCTAGAATTATTGAGGTATCATGACACTTGCAAATTAATTAATAGATATTTATCATTTTTAAAAAATCCACACAATACAATAAAATTATTTTTCACAGATGGCATTTCAGAATGGCGAGGATGAGATTTGTCTATCTTCTTTAGGACGAACTTATACAATAGATCTAACTGTGATGAAACAAATCAATGAAGACATTGGAGTAGCAAGAAGCATTTTTCGTAGAGTGAATACTCACCCCACAGAAGGCAAAAGTCCTACTTGTTTGTCAAGGTATGTATCATCTATTTAAAAATGAATAATTACGTTTATGAGAACGTATTTCATTAATTTATATGTTTCACACAGCATGGATGTTGTACCTCCAGTAATCGAAACAAACGAGTGGTTAGTGTCTTTCATTCGGACTTTATTCTCTGTGTTGTATGAAGTATATAGTAGTTCTGCTGGTCCTGCAGTAAAATGTAAATGTCTACGAGCTCTATTACGTATGGTTTACTATGCTTCAACTGATTTACTTAAGGTAATTGTAACAAAAGTATAGTACAAGAATATTTATTTTTTTATGTTTAAGTTTATAATTTCTGTTTTTAATATTTTTTAATATATTCCTACAGGATGTCTTGAAAAATCAAGTAGTATCATCGCACATAGCGGGTATGCTGGCGTCCCAAGATTTACGAATTGTTATCGGAGCTCTTCAGATGGCAAGCATACTAATGAAAAGGCTACCACAAGTGTTTGGAGTTCATTTTCATCGTGAGGGTGTACTGCATCAAATACGACAACTAGCTGATCCTGAAGTACCTCTTGGTGTTTCGCCACCCAAGTGTCCTTCTGGTAATTTAATAAACTGATATCCAAATTCATTTCTTGTAAAATGTAATAATATTTCATTTCTAAAATGTGATGTAACGTTTATATTACGTTTCTACTACTTTCTTAGGTACATCATTACCAACTCCACAGCCAGGTCCATCTAATACATCAATTTCTTCCACCACAATGTTGTCTTCTAGTAACGCCACATCTCCAATAGCTTCTCCATCAACAAACGGTAACATATTATTCGGTACAATTGCAACGTGCCAGTTGAAACCAAATCTATCTGCGTCGATGGAAGCACATACCAGGAATGAACTAAATTCCATAGATGACGTCTCAACGCCACAAAGTGCCCACGTGTAAATACATAAATATATAATAAGTATATAATTACATATACGTATAACAAAAAAATACGTAAGCAATTAAATATAAACATATCAAATATATTTTGAAATTTATAGGAGAATTGGGGATGTTATAAGGAGAAGACGGCAACAAGGCAAAAAGGGTCGTTTTTCTAGATTAGGCGGTACAACACCACAACAAACTCAACAACCTGAATCACTATTCACTGGTTTTGCTCCTAAGAATAATCGTTTCTTAGGCAATCTTAATCCCGCCAGATGGGGTCGGAAATCATCGTCTTCGAGTTCCACAAGTGATAAAAGAGATTCGAGCTCGTCAACAAGTCTCTCGAAGCCACCAAGCAATTCGAGTTTAACCGCGGGTAACCGAGACAAAGCTAAAACATGGGTTCGTGAACAGGCTGCTCAGTTCTTAACTCGTTACCAGGATAATGCTCCTTGCACACACCCTGCGATGACGGTTCTTTCGAGACTCACTGCTGCTATACAACGGTTACAATCAAATGTATGTATAATTAATATATGGGGTTTACCGAAAAAATATTATACTTCTGAACTTATATAGCATGTGTAATTTATTCTATATATTTAGATTACTATGTGATCACATTAAATCAATAATTCACTTGTTTATAGGAATTGGACGAAATGTTGTCAGCCCTTACTGAATTGCGAGATATAGTACTTGAGAGTGACATATCTCCATTTGAGATGAATTATAGTGGTCTTATTAAAGCTCTGCTCAACTACCTCACAACTACAGATGCTCCTGGTAATCGTTATGATCGTCTTCGTATGTTTTGGAAATTATTTGCAGACTCAACTATTGTAAGTAAATTAAGATAGCTTTTATTGAAAAAAGAAAAAAAGAGAAAAATCATATGTAACATTCAGATGCAGCAGAGCAACAATACTATGGATCTTAATCCTGGGGCATTCGGTGCTCTAGTTGCAAAATTGAATAGTTGTGTTGCACAATTGGAACAGTTTCCCGTAAAAGTTCATGACTTACCAGCTGGGTCTGGTGCTGGCCGTGGAGGCACTAGTGCTCTTAAGTTCTTTAATACACATCAACTTAAGGTAACTTTTGATTTCAAAGTTATTTGTAAGCTATTTAAGAGCTTATATACATATACAACTTCCAATTGTTTCGTAGTGCAATCTTCAACGACACCCGGATTGCAACAATTTGAAGCAGTGGAAGGGAGGTACTGTCAAGATAGATCCTCTTGCATTAGTACAAGCAATTGAACGATATTTAATGGTTCGTGGATATGGTAGAATACGCGAAGCAGAATCTATGGTTAGTGACGACGATAACAGTGAAGACGACATAGATGATACTCTGGTAATGTCTTTTTTTAATATATTTTTTTCAAAAGCGATCAGTAATTTATAAAAATTCATATTCAGTAAAAGCGTAATTTAGCAAGAATATATAATTAATATACCTGAACATATAGGATCTTAGACAATATATAGAAGAAAGGTCCCAGTCGATTGAGATAGTAAAAATTGCCCTTAGAAGTTTTTCAATAACTATTATACCGTTCGATATCTGGCCAAGAAAAACTTATCTGTGCAAAATTTCAACCTTTTAACTTGTCCCTAAGGGCAGTTACAGGATAAATTAGATTGCACGCTTTTCTGTCCATTCTCCCCTTTGGAAGCTTTTTAAAATTTTGGAAAAAATATGACCTATTTTGAACATCAAATCGCCTACTATAGAATTTTTTCAAATTTTTTGATTGTAAGCTGTGGTTATGGAAAATGTAAAACAAAAACAAGATCGGAAAATTGAAGATTTCTCGAAAAGTAAAATAGGGCCTCTGCTTTTATATTAATTACCTGATAACGTACTATCAAAAGCAGTGCGCACAATTTTTCTCAGACTTTTCGTCTAGTTAGATCATTGTTAAAAACAATGAATCTTTTGTGATAATATGGATACACACATAAACTTACTTTTTTATGTTCTTGAACTTATAGGCTGCAGTAGTTATAAGTCAAGGGTCGGCAAAGCATAAACTGCAGTTCTTGATTGGGGATGAAGTATTGCCTTTCAATATGACTGTATATCAAGCAGTCAGACAATTTGGTTGTTCTGGGATTGATCACTCTGAGGCAGAAGCTGACGGTGAACCACCCCTTGGTCATGATGCTGTTTGGGTGCAAACACATACAATTTATTACAGGTGTGCTGATTATTTTATTTATACTTCAAATATCTGCATTGCAATTAATATCTAATGGAAATTTGAATATTATAAACGTTTAGGCCCGTACCAGAGGAAGAAATTACAACATCACCAAAACCAGGATCAAGTTGGCAAGGTAATAGCCGTAAAGGTAAAGGAAAAAGTACAAAGATCAGTTCGAAGCGGAAAGAAGATAGTTTATGGCTCGAAGGAATAATTCCTGCACAACGATGTCCACTTGAACCTTATCTGTCTCCTACTCTGCCACCTTCCGTTACCATTAGTGACGCTTCGTTAGATGGTTTGTGCCTACTGCGTCTCTTACATTCATTAAATCGTCACTGGGGTGTACTCTTTCCTTACGTAAAGAGAGTGAGTCTACTTTCTCCGCAAGACTTTATTAATAGTAAGATAGCTGCAAAAGCGAGTAGACAACTGCAAGATCCACTGGTAATCATGACTGGGAATTTACCTTTGTGGCTACAACAAATTGCTACAGTGTGGTTCGTATTTCAGATAGTGATACTAATATACCTATGTGAAGTATTTAAAATGTATATATTACCAATTATTTACAGCCCATTTCTGTTTCCATTCGAAACGAGACAATTATTACTCTATGCAACATCATTCGATCGAGACAGAGCTCTACAACGACTTCTGGACTCTGCACCGGAATTATCAGGATCAGACAGTCAAGAACGTGTTACTCCGCGTTTGGAACGAAGGAAAAGAACTATATCGAGAACTGACATTCTCAAACAAGCGGAACAAGTTATACAAGACTTAGCGTCTAGCAAAGCCTTACTTGAAGTGCAATATGTCAACGAGGTTTTTTTTATTTATTATACATATATATATTTACTTGTGTGTATACATGTATACACTACTATCTAGAAGTTTAAAGTCATACATTATTTGAATGTATGATTGAAGTAAAAAAGGTTGCCGAGTTTAGTAGGATGTAGGATTAACTGATGAATGTAAACTTTTAGATAACAATGTATATATCATTATTTTTATACAATTCCATATTTGAGCAATATATGACGAACTTTTATTTTACAGGTTGGCACTGGTCTTGGCCCAACATTGGAATTCTATGCTTTAGTCTCTCAAGAATTGCAACGTTCTGATCTGGACCTGTGGCATGGGAGTTCAAATTCCACTGAAACAGGATACGTTAACGCTCCGCATGGACTTTTTCCAATGCCGATTTCATGGAATACAAAAGTATCTCATCTTGCAAAGCTTAAAACAAAATTAAAATTCCTTGGAAAGTTTATGGCGAAGGCAATCTATGATTCAAGAATGGTATTTATAGTTCTTTACGCTCATTGAATTTTATCTACAATACAGTATTAAAAATATTGCATTGCAATCTTTTTACAGTTGGATTTGCCATTTAGTTTAACTTTCTATCGTTGGTTATTGGGAGAAGAGCATACTTTAACCGTATCGGACTTAGCATACGTGAGCCCCGAAGTACATCGAACTCTTAGTAAACTACAAGAAGTCGTTAGACAAAAGGAATCTATGGAGAAAGATCAGACATTGAGGCCACATGAAAAAGCACAATTAATAGAATCGTTAAGTCTAGATGGTTGCCCGATTATAGATCTTGGCCTTGTTTTTGAATTACCAGGTTACGAAAACATCGAATTAAGAAAAGGTGGAAGCGATATACCCGTTAACATATATAACCTGGACCAATATATCAAGGTATTTTTATTTAATATCTAAAATAAAACAGTATTTCTCATTATTCGTTATCTTTAGAACTGTATTTCTAGTGGATAATAATATAATTGACAAAAACTAACATCTGATCTTACTGGCACTTCAAATTTGCTTTTTTGGACAACTAATAATTCGGGCTTATACTATTTTGTCTGTCCATTAAAGATATAAACTAACGTAAAGTTAAGAGTAATAGAAGGTTATTAGTCGTTCAATCTGTAAAAGTTCTGTGTTCGTTATAAGGCTCTAGCCCCCCTCTCTCCACCCTTTTCCAAAAAACAAGACCAGTGTTGTTTGAAGCATTTCTTAAAATAATGAATAGTTAGGGAAAAAATTGTGTGGATCATAACATATAAAATTAATTTTTCAGTTGGTGGTACATTGGTTTTTGCACGAAGGTATCTTCAGGCAAATGGAAGCTTTTCGAGAAGGATTCGAATCTGTATTTCCGCTATCACAATTAAGACTATTTTTCCCTGAAGAACTCGAAGCTGTGTTCTGTGGACATGCACAAACTGGTGGCAAGTGGGATGTGAAAACACTTTCGGAATGTTGTAGAACTGATCACGGTTATACTCCAGATTCTCGTGCAATTCGGTTTCTGTTTGAAGTTATGTCAAAATACAGCAGTGAAGAACAGAGACAATTTGTTCAATTCGTCACAGGTTCACCGCGATTGCCAGTTGGAGGTAAACAATTTATTACTTGCTCCTTAAGTAATTTCATCTTTCTTCATGCATCATTTAAATAGTTTTAAACGTAGAATAATTCATCACTTAAAATATTAGTATAATTTTGCAAGATCTATAAACAAAATGAAATGTTCTTTTATAGGTTTTAAGAGTTTAACGCCACCGTTAACAATAGTGCGCAAAACATTTGATCCATCTATGAAGACGGATGATTTCCTGCCGTCTGTAATGACTTGCGTTAACTACTTAAAACTGCCGGATTACACAACTTTAGAAATAATGCGGGAAAAGTTGCGAATAGCTGCACAAGAAGGACAACACTCGTTCCACCTTTCCTAGAAACGGAGGAAAAATCGGCGCGCCATTTGCTCGTTTGCTATCACATTGCCCAGGTCGAGACCAATTATCCAAACCAAATTTAAAACATTAAAAAAAAAAGAAACAGCTTCAACTTCGAAACTCAGTAACTACAGTTTTGCACTTTATATATAACTTTTTTCGAAAGGTTATCTTTTATTTTCAATTTTAGTGACAATTTGTTTAAATAAATCCTAACATGATGTTTGTCTTTGTTATTCATATATTCATGTTGTAACATATTTTATCAAAACGAAAGAAGAAGTGCAAAATGATATTAGCTGTACCATAATGAGTTTTCCATCTTGTGGTATTATGAACTAGGTAGCGTGAGAGAGCAGTCTTGTTCTAGGAAACTTATCTTTGATGTGTTACAATAATTAATAAAAAAAGTTGTATATATAGTTTAATACACGCAAGTCTATATAAATACTTTATATGATAGTAACAAGGAAAATGATATTGCTATAAAACTCTATAATAATTAAAATATAGTTTGAAGGGACGTTTACTAGGTATAAGTAAATTTTATATCAGTGATGCATTTAGCATCGCCATGAATCGCCAATCTCATGTCTCACAAATTTGCAAAGTTGTGTGACATGAATTAAACAAAATCTGTAAGCAAAACATGCGCTACATAATAAGCGTGACCCATGATTTATCACCACTTAAGCTAAAACAAAAAAAATGATGAATTTGAACATAACGTGATTAACAATTGCCGCTTTATTTTCTTAACTCGATCTCGTTTATGTTCGCTGCTTTATTCCCAACGTGTCTGCGAGCACTGCGCGAACCGATGTGCAAAAACACTCATATTTAAGTTCACTCGATGTATCACCAATTAAACTTATTTGATATTTTTATTCTAGGTAAGATAGTCCAATTAATACTTTACTTAGTCGTGTAAAAGTGCAGCCAGCATCGCCAGACCGAGTCACCATTAATGACATGTGAATCGAAGAAAAAAAATCTTATATCCTACTTACTTACAGGCAAAATATCTATTTATGAGAAAAATGTACGACAAATGTATAATATGAAATAGAATGGATATAAAATCAGCGAAGCTGGTGTATCAAATGGATTATACAAGGTACATTACTTTCTTATATCTCTGTAGAAATGTGATTCTGAACAGACAAAATTGTGAAAATATGAAATGATCAAAAGTAGATGAGAAAAGGAAAGGAAATGACACGCGACTATTTGTTTTACATTTATATTGTGTACCATTGCTTGAAATGATGAATATATATACATCACTTTTTGATTTTTAATTTTATGTACATATAAACAGTCAGTCGTCGATGCACTGCAACGATTACGTTCATGTGTACTAATTACCGTTATTAACTGATTTTTTAAAGATAAGACTAAATTACTTCGAAGCTCCGTCGTACCATCCCATGCGAGCATTTTCTTTTTAGCGTCACACTTGGCAGGTTCATTCGACCGTCACCTATCATCATATTCTTATATTCCGTAATCTTACATACTTTACGATAAAAGTGAAAACAAGTTATACTTATATTTTTACATTATATTTCTAACATGGATAACGACGAATTTCACCTGGTAATGTATACACAATATAGAAAAATAACCATCATTAATGAAAAACAATTTTAAATATTCACAATACGAAGAAATAGAGATGCAATGTATAACGCCTAATGGTTTAAGATACAATCTAAACCTTTATCGGTAATATTATAAACAAATGATATATTTATATCAATTCATTAGTATAAATGAGTTTCATTTAAATGAGATTTTGTTTCTTTGGTAGCCTTCAATAAATTTAAACACAAATGTGTTTGCCGGCGAAATATTCTTTCTAGTCGACATATATCGTAAGTGAAATACATTATATCATTGATAAGTGTTTCATATTACGGAATATCAATTTATTACGAAAGTATATTAGTTGAGGTATATACAACTGTACGAATATTTTTTATTTAGTTATCCTTTAACAAATATCATAATATCTATATTTCTTAACTTAAATGCACATGCTTAACCAACCTACAATGAAACATACCCCCCCTATTGGTGTGCATATCTTATATTTCGGATCGCCTGTAAATGCATGATAATAACATGATCCGGAAAACAGTATTATTCCGGACGTAAAGAATATTGCGCCCTAGAATTCATATGAAAAGTTAAATCAGTACAATAATGGTAATAAATATTCATGAAAATTACATTATCTATCAAACTTACCAAATAAGGTTTTCTCGTAAGAGGTAAACCAAGAATAGCTAATGTATGCATAAAGTGATACCGATTAGCTGTTTCCAATACTTGAATCTGTTCAACCTTAGTATCCTCTAGGTACTTCCCTACAATTTCAAAAAATAAATATTATCTACTATACATATTATATAGAAGTACTTCATGAAGGTAGTAAAGAAAACTTTAATTCATTAATAGCATACTATAATATCAAAAATTTGCTCAATGTGATCAAAATAAAATGTGTTTACAGTACACAAACATTATATGCATACGAACTTTTGGAACAAAGTTCTAAAGTTGTAACTGTTAGAATTTCTTTAAATGATATAAAACCCGTAAACAGTTATTCTTTCTTACTATGAGCACCATAAGCCCCAAGTCCAACAGCAGCTGCACCACTCAGAGCAGCTAGCTGTAGGTATGGTCCTCTCTCTGCTGCCAGTTCCCACAACTGTTTCATCATAATTTCTGCTTTAGGTTCAGGTAGAACATAAGTTAATGCCTGCAAATATAACATTTATTTTTCACCCAAATGCATATCTTATTATGTTTGTAATATAAAAGGTAAGTTATTTTTATTAGGTTAATAAATTTTAGTATGTACAGTAGCATTAGTTACAAAGATTGAAATTACAAATGAAAAATGAAGAAGTATTATCAATTTTAACTCATGAATATATATATATATATATATAAAAAAGTTCAATATTTGTTTAGCTTACAGATTCAAAAGGTTATAACTGAATCTTAGAAAGACGATTAAAACGTTACCTTTCATACGAAATAATAAGAAAAAATTATATACTAAACTAATAACGTTATATTGTGCATATGCACTTTATTTTCAAAGAAGAAATCTTTTACATTTAGAATTTAAAAAAACTACTTACCCCTCCAGCCGTATTCCAAACATACGATGCTGTGCCAGCAATTGGTTTATATAATGTATTATTTAATATATTTAGATACTGCATCACTTACTATGCATTTATAATAATACTTATTATGTATTTGGACAAGAAAAGTTTGAAATTTTAATATTACAGTATCATCTAACATCTGACACTCAATGTGTCTGATCGTTCTTGGAATTTCCACTAAAAGCGCTAGAGGTGCGTAAGAGTAGTACTTATTACTGTACTAATATCCAATAGGAAAGCAATTGTACACACAAATACAAATTTAACATTCCCTATGACATCTCAAGTGTCGTCAAAAACAATCCAACATATCATTGTGAACTGTAAACGCCAAAAAATGAACGAAACAAAACAGCCAGTGACCCCATCTCACCCAATGTCCCAGGTGTCGCTGCAAATTCATTATTTCAAAATTCATTATTTATTGATAAAATTATCGCCCGTGGAAGGTTGAGTTATTGTTTAGATGAAAATAGCAATTTTTTGGTAGGTCATACAACTCGTTTTATGCATTATTTCATAAAATTCGTATTTTTAAATGTCTCCAGCATCTCCTAAAAGTTACTAGACGTCTTAAACAGTTTCTTAGATATTTCTCCAAAAATATAGGTGAGCAATTAAAACTAATTGGTGAGCAATTTTAGTCAATTAAAGAGCAATTTTTTGAGCTATGTTTCATTAATATTGGTTAATATAGTGAGCCAGCCTTACACGGGTATAAAAAATGTTGATAGAACCGAAATCTTTCTTCACCATATGATCCAAGCATGTAGTGTCTCCATCTAGCATGATCTACAAGTAAATGCCAAACAAATATGTATACATAATATAATATTTATGCTCTAACTCGATGACGTAAACGTCATAAATTGTAAAGACAATATGACATTTCTATTGTTCAGTTCTTTTATAGATTTCGGAATCGTAATCCATTAAAGATTTTACAACAGGTACGACTCGATTATCATATTTTTACTAACAGAAGGCTGAAAAAAACTGATTTGCATTAAAAATCTTACTACGTTTGTCGAAACAAACATGTTTTCGTATTTTTTTTCTGCAGCTACAGCTAGATGAATTAGTATTCTGTGATCTGTACTGCGTATATACGAAATCATAGATTGTAAACTATTCAAATGAAATGATTAACTTATTTGACGTTGACAGGGATATTTTCGGAGTTCTCCAAGAAAGCAAGAAGCAGCAGCATACATTTTAGGTTATTGAATTGCATAACAATGAATAACATTCTATGAAAATAATAAGCATTGATCCTTCCGGAAATATGTATTTTTCATTTTGTCAGTTCATAATAACATGTATAGAGTTGGACTGCTTGTGTTACTTGTGACATAGATCTGTGTTTGTCAATGACAATGTGGATAGCCTAGGTAATACATATAAATTTTATAAATTCTTTTCCTTAGTTTCTGAATTACTCCATTTATAACTAAATTTTCTTTTCTTTTAGGATGATCTAAGATTGAGTTTGATTGAGTTTGAAATTTTAGTTACTGTTGACATTATTTAGTAAATACTATAAAGGATGATGGACGTGGAAGAAATAATGAAACTTAGCAAATCATTACATGAAAATGGAGACAAAGTGTTAAGTGCATCCAGCAAGCTCTCCTTGTCAAGTGCATTACTCTTTGACTTAAACGAAGGGTTTGGTTTGATTATGAATCAGGTGGAAGACTTGGAATCTTCTTTCCAAGTATGCAACAGTTCTAAAATTGTTCTATTCAGGGACCTGAAATTTCTACATGACTTTGTGCAGAAAATAGTTGGACTGAAAGTGTTTGAATGCCTAAATAATCCTAGAATTCCTGTCGATATATCAAAATTTAGGCATTTAAAGCATTTGGAGCTGAAAAAGATTGATATTAGGAGTGTGAAAGGACTGCAAGGAGTCAGAGGACAACTACAAAGTATTATCTGTACTGGAAGAGAAGGTGTTTCTGCTGTAAGGCAATTATTAGGTAACTTATTGTACTACTTTATAATGATAATTTACTGGAAATATTTCTATGATAATACAAATATATAATTTAAGTTATATATAGCTAGATGTGGCGGTGATGCCAGTTTTGGATTTGTCTGGAGTTCGTTAAAACATTTAGCATTACCTTACAATGCACTAAAAAAATTGGATGCATCTATGGAATTAGCACTTTGGCTGCAAACACTAGACTTGAGTCATAATCTGATAACATCCGCAGATGAATTGGCTTGTTTACCTAACTTGAAATATGTTAATCTAGGGTACAACAAACTAGAGGCGATACCTGTTTTCAATAAGGCTGTATCTCATACTTTACAAATATTAGTTTTAAAAAACAATTACATAGAAAATTTAGATGGTATTATTGTCTTTTATATCATTATACTTCTGCAAGTGTATGGCTATAACTAATGCATTGCTTTATTATTACAGGTTTGCAAAATTTAGGAAATTTAACAGAATTGGATCTATCCTTTAACTGTTTGATGGATCATTCGAGATTGTGGGTCTTGGAAAATATGTCTACATTGTTATCGGTTTCATTAAAGGGTAACCCTTTATCATATCATCCGAAGCATCGATTATTATGTATGAAATATTTACATTCGTGTTTAAGTGATAGTCAGGTAAGATGTTGAACATAAACATAATGTGTTGTATTACACATAATTACTTGATTATTATTGAACATAGTATAAGCACGAATAAAATTGTACGATTTAGTTCGTTTTAGACCATTCACTGCTCTCCAAAAGAGAAAAGCAAATAATTGCCAACAACCGACAGCGTACAACGAAATTTGTACAATCTACATCAACTGAACCCTTAGCTTCAGCGTCAAATTCAATGAATTCAAGTGCCTTATCTGGTTCTATAAACTCGTCTACGTTGAGCGAAAACGGTGCGGGAAAGTCTACAGAAAATAACATGGAAAAGTCTCTCATCAAAAGAAAGATCGTGAAAGAAGCTGTTATCGCAGAAGGCGAGCAAGAAAATAATGATTCAGGAGAGTCTAACGCTTGTAGTTCTTATTTAGGTAAATTCATATCTCCAAACAACAAATTTGAAATAAATTGTTACATACTAACTAATATAATTGCTGTTGCATGTAGAGACTTCAAAACTCCATTTGGAGACGAAAAAGGAAATTTTAGCCTTAAGGAATAAGCTTGGCGAACAGAACTGGTTAAGCAGTTATGCTAGCACGTTCGTTCAAGACATGGATTTGCAACCATCTCTGTTTTTTTCGCTGACTTTGGATTCTACAGTCGACGTTCAAGAAACAAATATTGTACTAAATACTGAAGAGTTTGGAACTCCATCAAAAGTTCATTCAACTAATAACTTGCAAGCAGAAGTGATAGAAAAGTCTGTACATTCAGTGACGGAAAATATCGAAAGCAATAACGTTGAAGAAACTCATAATGAGAAATTAAACGAGTTTAAGGAAACAGTTTCTACAACGGCGTTAGATGAAACAACAAAAACTTTTGTAGACCCTGAACCTATTTTTGATCCAGAAAAAGGTAAATTTCAAATAAGATATAATTATAGATTATGGAATCATATTTTAATTTTCATTTATGTTTAGAGACAGGAGATTTATACATAGTTCAAAAGAACAAAAACGATCACGAATTAGAAACCTTATTCTTAATAATAACAGTAGAGTAAGTGTATCGGTAATAGGTTTTTGAACTTTATCATTTACTTTAATGTATAATGTATAATTATTGTATAATTTTTACAGTGATATTAAAGAAAGAGATTCGCTTACGGGAAAAATAATAAACAGTTGGTCTACAAGCTCAGTGTTATCGTGTGTATTAGGTAGAAGTGAACCGATTACAGTTGATATAATATTTGATACGACTAGGGAACATCGCCAAAACAGAAGATATTTTGTGGAATCAGGGGATGCAGAGGTAATCAAATTAAGAAATGAATATTTGTTTCATTGTTGCATTTTTTTTGCCAATTTAAGAGTCAATTAAAATACTTCACTTTCCAGAAAATAGTGTCTACACTTGGTGAAACATTAAAGAAGCGACCGATATTATTGAAAGTTTTTAAATGCATGAAATGTTCTACCCATTTTTCTCAGGATACTGAATACGTTACAACATTAAGTATAGGTGAGTTTGCAAACAAACCAATGCACAGAATTTTATTGTTTTAAAACGTTTGCTTCTTTTCAGGTGTAAAACAATTAAAATGTCCTACTTGTGAAAGTACTTTGGTCATAGAAACAGACGAATTGTCAACAGTGGATGTAGAAAACGATATTTCTGAAGATTCATCAGAGTGTTTGTCTAAAGATCAAAATTCAGAACACACTGCAAAGACTAAATTACAACATTCTGATTCTTATTCTAGCATTGGTAAGTATGATTCAGGTTGTTGCATGCGGTTTGCAATTACGAATGTTCTTAAGAATAAGCAAAATATTTGTTACAAAATTTGTACTTGTTACAAACATATAACGTTAGTGAGATAATATTTCTTTTTATGATAATGTAACCTATTTTATCTAACGTGTTTTCTTGAAACTTGACGAGCTGAGTTTAAAATAATTGCAACATATATAGTTCTTCATATGATGATATTAGTGCCTTTCAATTGTTAATAAGAATAATATTTATGATTAATTTATTGATTGTGAATGTACTAATTATATTGCTGACATACTACATTTTACTATTGATTGGGAGTATAACATACTAATGCTGGTGTAGGTGGAACGGAGGGTGGAGCTATATCCGTCACCACACCTCTGATGCACTCCGAATCTCACACTCAAGTTCAAGTCAGCTGTAAGCTTTAACCACAATAATTTTATTACTGCACTTTCTGTTTTCTCAGGCTTTCCTTCCATTTACATCTTGAAAAATACTTAAGCTATTGTAATAGGCTGTTTAACTATTTACAATAAGTTTTATTATTTTGTCACACAATCTTGGTGTACAATAGATTGGAATACAATTCTAGTAGTTTACCTACTCAACATTACTACAGTAACGTAAGAGATAAAATGAAAGATGTAACCACTTATTATCATAATACACATTAAATCAATTGAATGCTGATTTAAAGTAATATCAGATTTTTATGTATATAAACTCTCACAAACACTTGTAAACTGTTGGCACTGTTATTAATAGGTTCTGCTACAAGCTTGGATGAATCCAGAGAATCTACGCCATCTGCAAATGCACTAAATAAAAAGTATGAAAGCGATATTGAGATACTCAGTAATCCAAGTCAGAGTAGTATTGAAGTTTTGGATGATGCATCCAGGTTAGTAATATTATCTATATTTTTAATTAATATTACCTGCTTACTTTGTTTGTAATTATCACAGAACTCACCTGACACCATACAGGAAGCGTTCTTCAGAAGAAAGACGCACTGCTGTTGCTCCATCTCTCTTAACTATACCAGATGCAGTACCAATTAAGACTGGTTTAACTGAGAGTAGTTCTTCAGGTTCGCTGCTGTGTTTATTTTAACTAGCTTGATTAATTACAAAGTAATAAGTACTAAAAAAATTGTTGTTGCAGGTTCACTGACAGACAGTATTTGTACTGCGTATGAAAATAAAATAACTAGACAAGCTAACACAGATGAGAAATCCCTTAACATTAGTAACAGTAAAGAGACCAAATTTGCATCTGTAACTAATTTAACGACTCTGCTAGGTGGTACGTTAAATTTACAATACAAGCTTTCGGTACATTGTGTGGCAATGTAATTCCATTAAATATTAAAACTTTTAGGTCTACTTCAAAGCGTAAAAATTGATAGCAACAAATCATTGATGACGAAAGCAGAGGAATCGTCGCATTTCTTGAGCAATAATATCCAGTATTCTTATACAGATTTCAGCAGTATAGATCACAGAATAAAGCTACACATTATATTGAATATATTTAAACACGAAAATGAAGAACTTATTCTTCTGCTTAGGGTAATAAATCAAACATACTCCAGTACTATTAGGAATAAAATATTTCAATGGAATTGTTTTATCTATTTGACTTGTAGGCGGACATTCTGATGCAGAATGCAAAAGATCCATTTCCTGGATGTTTTGTTTTATCTACATCGAAAGTTTATATTCTTCAAATCGATGGATTGGAAGGGTAAAAATAATTTATGTTTTATAATAATTACATAACTTTCATTTGTATAATTCTCAGCCTGTGTTACAGAGAAGACCCACAACGTTGGTTGCACAAGGAAGCAAGTTGGACGATGGACAGACTGAGGTCCTTTGCACCATTGCCCTTCAAACAGGGTGTCCTGATTGAATTGGAACAACCTAATAGATTAAATGAACAGCTACAGCCAAGTATTCAATTTTTATGTATTCTGCAAGATTTTCAAAGAACGTCTAATTTTCTGTTTTATATCTCTGGTAAGAAAAGTTAATTTTTTTACAGTGTACAAACAACATAGTTGCGACATAGATTTAAAATTGACATTTTATTCACAGATATGTCTTTACCACCAAGTTGTGAGATTGAATTTGCTGTGCCAGAATATTGCACTGCATCAATGCATCAACTATTAAAAAATTGCAAGAATTATCAGGATGGCGATGCTGTCAGACTATTAGCGTTGTTCCGTTCAAGTTTGATAAAGTGCCAACATGCCGAACTGCAAGAAAAACTGGCCTCTTTCATTGTAACTGCAAATGTTTTAGTGATATGCAATATGCACTGGCTTTTGCCAGACAATAAAGGAGTGCCACGCTTAATTAGGGAACAACCTTTGAGCAATTTAGTCGGAGTAGTAAGTTGATTGCGATTTTACGATTATGAATAAATAACGCTTTTTGTAAAAACTATTTTTTTTATTTCAGGAACATAACGATTTATCGTTAACTTTAAATTTCCTGGACGAGATAGCAGGTCAGGAGGAGTTATGGATTTTAGATTTTGTGTCTGTAAATGCTGCTGAAACTGTTATTAATTCTATAAGACCACCGTGGGAAGAATTGTTCTCGATTCCTTTACAAATTACTACTTCTAAAGCGTGTGACTCGGCAGACACGTAAAACGATTTTTAACGCGTATGATTCTAGTCTAATGAAACACACCAAGCCACTATTAATCAAGTGCAATCGATTGTCTTCTTATTTTTCTCGTTCAATTCTTCATTTCATTCTTTAATTTTTAGTTCGTGCACTAATGCAAATTAAATGTTAACTGGTGCTATTTATTGCTTAAGTACTATATTTCAACTCTTTTATCGTCAAAGAAAACTTTTTATATCATTAATTACAAGCACAAATACCACAGTCAACGTTGTAATTTTCTCGTTCTGAAGGTATTTCAAAAATCTAATTTAACGTACGATTAGTATAATTTTTATTAAAGGAATCATACTATGAGCCGTAGTTGTGTATTGGTCTCAGTCTGTGATATATATTTTGTAATTACTATTGTGTGTATTTGTGGCCTTACATACATGTATGTTGTAAAATTGTATAATACATATTGCTATTTATAATAAATTGAAGGGGACACATAATACAGTTCTAAGCAGATTCTAATGTTAAATATAATTAAATGTTTTCCTTTTATTTACTACTGTCATTTAATTTTTTGATAGTTAAAAACAGTTTAACATGATTTAAATAATGATACCACGATTTGCTTACATGTAAATAAATTATCATGTATGTTAGACATGTAAATACTAGCAAAAGATAAATAAGACTGTTAGAAAATAAATATCGTCTTAATTCAAATTACAGTATTTGTATGAAATTAATTGGAGTCTGCTAAATTATGTAAGCGTAATAGGTGACAGGTGTACGATAAACGGTATGCATAGTGTGAATACTTCATTTTCATATTACTGTAGTCCTAATTGAAAAGAAACACTCAAGTAACTGTGCACATTGGTGATTATAGAAGATGTAATATGTACGCGAGATAGTCCGACAGTGCTGGAAATAGTTCAGTATGTTTCTTGGATCTGTACATAAAGTGTATCTCGAGCCAAATTTTGTTACTCAATTAAAATACTTTTCAACATAAAATGAATATTATTACAATTATTAGTTCATTGATGACCAGTAAGTTTAACAAAATATTACAAGTACTTATGCAATGAGTAAACGATGTAGATTACTTAATATTTACACTCACTTTTTTAGTTTCACTTATTGAGGGGCATTTTGGGTACAGTAGAAGAGGTATGTAACAAAAAATGGGAAGACATTTTTCTTCTAAGCAATGTGCGCTTTATAAACGTCAATAAATTATAGATCAAGATATGTGGATTAAAATATTCAAATCGTGTGGTGGTCAGCTACAATCTCCAATACCAATATTGTCATCCAGATCAATTCCTGTTCCTTTACCAGCTCTAGAAATGATCGGTTACCATGATTATCTCCCAGACACGCTTCAATTAAAGAACGATGGTCATTCAGGTAAACGAATTCAATTCTTAATTTCTTAATATATACTGAGCAATGATATATTTTTTTATTTTTATCCGATTCTTTTAGTTGTAGTGAGTATTAATAATGGTACAAGAAGCAAACGCTTACCATATGTATTTGGTGCTACACTTCCTGAAAATGAAGAGTTCACAGTAGATCATTTACATTTTCACTGGGGTGCAAAGAACAACAGAGGCTCTGAACACATATTGAATGATATCAGATATCCACTGGAGATGCACATAGTTCATAGAAATAAGGCATATTCAAATCTGTCTGATGCATTACATTATAAAGACAGTCTTGTAGTTTTGGGTATATTTTTTCAAGTAAGAAAAGCACTAATAATATTATAAAATTAATCTTAACAAAATAATAGAAGTTGTAATCAGTTGCAGGATAAAGACAACATGCTATTACATCCCATTCTGAATTTATTAGAAAGAGTGAAATGGTGGAATAAGGAAACAAAATTAGGCACCCCTATAACATTAGCTTCCCTGTTACCTCATAACACAGATGTATTTTATGTTTATAAGGGTTCATTAACAACACCTCCATGTAGCGAAGTGGTAACATGGATAATCTTTTCAACCCCTGTAGCAATATCCTTTAATCAGGTATCTCTTCAACAGTTCATAAATAATATAAATTATTAATTTTTCAGTACTATAAAAAAAACAATATGTGCTTGCAGTTAACAAAATTTAGATTACTGTCCAATAGTGTGGGACGAAAATTGGCAGATAATTATAGAATGCTACAAGACATAGGATTAAGAAAAGTATACATCAGAAGACTAAATTCATATTCGGTTACAAATTATAATGAGACAATGTTTAATGTTACGAATTTAGACTGGTTTTGGCATTAAATGTTTTTATATATTCTTAAACAGAGTACGATGGATTATAATAAATTGTATTTATTATCTGAAGATTTCAATGATTTACCTTTTGAAATAATACAGTTTCGGCAGTCCTTTATTTATTAATTTTGTGTCATGGTCACAGTTTTTAAATAACCACAGTTTTGATTTACATACATATGTATATCTTTATTTATTTCACTCCGCCAATCTATTTTATATATATATATATATATATATATATATATATATATATATATATATATATATATATATATATATATATGCAAGTACTTACGTGATTGCCTAAAAAAAAGGTGCATGCTAATATGTACATATTTTAGTTTTCTATAGTGTGAGGTAGTGTGTGGAGTACATAGATATGTATTATTATTATTGTTATTATTATTATTATTATAGCATACGCCCAAGATCATATCACATATACAACGTAATGCACACATGTATATAGATGCGACTATGTAAACATATGTAGTGTGTCCGTGAACGAATAGAATGTGAAGGCGAAAAGGTGCATGTAGCATAATGCACATCAGATGTCAGAGGAAGTCAGTATGAAGCTTCTGTATGATGTCATTTAAATTTACAACTCTACAATCATTGTCGGTTAATAATCTGACGTAATCGATAATCTTTGGAAAAAGTTTGGCAATCGAAACAAGAGCGGCGTGCGGCACATAGTGGATTAGCAAAAACTCGAATCAATATCAATAGTGCGTAACAATGACAATAATTAGCAGTGTGCAGAAACCATAAATTGTAATACATAATTGCATATTAGGTTTCATACATGGTCGTAGTCATATAGAACACATGTGTAAATGCAGAATTCGTCTTAGGTTATGCGGTATTTTTGTTATCGATTGACTTCACGTTTATGCGCCAACCGTTAACCATCGAATTCACAAACGTGGATGTTGTTAAATATTTGTTATTCATTTAAATCGTGTTTATATAGATGTTACGATACTAAGTGTACGTTGACAGAGTAAAAATCAACAATGGTTTTCGAATCAATTGTTACTGAACTCCTAAACAAAGTGTTGGGAGAGTATATACAAAATTTGGATTACACGCAGTTAAAAGTCAGTCTGTGGGGAGGTAAGAGCAATTTGCATATCTTTCTATATTTTCCAAAGCATTCAAGATGTGTATACACATCGGTATACGGTCAGAAAATAGATATATGTACATATATAATACATACATATATATATTTGTATATCCATAGATTTCGTTGCAAGTTCGTTAACATTCGGGAAAATTAAAATAAAGCAAAAACAATGGTCGTTTATTTAACGCGGCATAAATTTCGTAAACTTACAAAGATGTATTTTATTATTAGTACATTGTTCTGACATCATCTTCTATTAATATTGCCTTGCTCTTTATCACTCATGACGTATACCGTGGGAATTGCATTTGTCTGTATTTAGAAGGAGAAATGAGTTTTAATACGTGAATTAAAAACTAACACTTTCATTCCTATATTTGTACAATGCAGTTGATTATGTCTTCCTTCGGATTTCTTTTGCGCTATTTATACGTTAACTAAAATAACATTTCTTTTAAGGGGATGTTGTGTTAAATGATTTATTAATAAAAGAAACTGCATTGGATGTGCTGGATTTGCCCATAAGATTAGGATATGGCAGACTAGGTTTGTATGAACTATTTATTTGTTCATTTGTGTAAATATCAAATGTAAAAAAGAAGAAGTTAATATAGTAGTTCCTTTCTGCAGGCAAACTTATATTAAAAATACCATTCAAAGACATGTGGAATGGTCAAATTGATGCAATAGTTGAAGAATTGTTTCTGCTTATAGTACCAACAAGTCAAGTTGTATACGATGCAGAAAAAGAAAGCAAAGTTCAGCTTGAAGCTAAAAGGGCAGAGCTTGCAAGAGTTGAAAAAACAAAGCAGCTGGCAGATACTAAATGTAAATTTCTATGGTCAACATTTGAAACATTTAGAACTGCTTATATACTTACAATTAACAAATATACATTTTTCTTTCTGTTATAGTACAAGAAAAATTAGATGATTCGATGATTGAAAAGCTCATTGCTCGTATGATAAAAAATATACATGTTGAAATTAAAAGGATACATGTACGATATGAAGATCATGTATCTTTTAAAGATCACCCATTTTCGGTCGGTTTTACACTTGATAAATTCAGTTTAGAAAGTTGTACAGATTCTTGGAAAACTGTTGGTAACATGAAAGATATGTATGCCATACCACAAATTTATAAGGTAAGCTGTACGAGCAAAAATATTATAGTACTGAATGTAACAGTTGTTTTCTTTTTAGTTATGCACATTGGATGGTTTAGCTGTGTACCTCAATACAACCACAGAACAGTTTAGTAACAAATCACAATCAAACTATTCCGATCTTTTTTGCAGTGGCATTGCAACTACAGATTATAATCCTCCTGGTTACCAATATTGTGAGCATACAAGTTACAAATTATCATTGCCATGAGTAGTCTATACAAAAAATGTTTGGATAAAATGAAATGGATAATTCCTGAGGTCATTTAAAGACACTTTTTATATATAATAAAAAAATCATTTTCGTTCAGGAGAAAGTGTCTTCAAATGACTAAAGTGATACCCATTTCATTTAATTTCAATATTTTTAGGATGTCCTGTATATTTCTCGAAATTGTAGAACCTTCCGTTTTTTAGTGTTGGGTCCAATAAACGTGAACGCAAAATTGAAGTTAAATCCAAAGCCGGAAACAGACGGCAGTAATTATACTATCCCCAAGGTGTGGGTGGACTTGGAAATGCAAAAATTGAGGATAGGACTAACAAAGAAACAGTATCATACTCTTGTTCAATTAGGTGAAGGTTTAGATCATGCTCAGAGAGCAGCACCATATAGAAAGTATAGGCCGAATTTAACAGCATACAGAGGACACTATAAAGAATGGTAGTAAATCATTATAAATTGTCATTAGTTATAGTGACAATTTAATTAAAAATACAATGCAATCTTTTGCTTTAAGGTGGAATTTCGCATATATTTGTATTCTGGAAGGAACAGTACGTAGAAATCGTAGGAATTGGGACTGGAATCACATGAAAGAGCATAGAAATCTATGTCGCGAATATGCGGAGGTATATCAGACAAAATTAACAGTTAAAAAAGTTGCCCAGGAGATAGAAAATCGTCTCACAGAGTGCGAAAAAAAATTGGACATCTTTAACTTGGTGATCATTAGGCAACAAATAGAAATGGAAGTTCGTGTTACTATTAATAAGACTCACCCATCTATCTTTGTAATTTACTTAAGAAATTATATTTAGCTGTTCCTTATAGGTAGAAAGATTGGCAGAAAAAGAAAAACATCTGAAAGCGAAGCGTGGGTGGTTTGGATTCCTCTGGTCTACTTCGCAAGCGGATGAAGCTGAAGACTTAAATTCGGCGGCAGCAATAAGTAATGGACCAAATATTTATCTTCTACTTAATTTGTTGCTTTATATAAAAGAATATATTTTTTAGTGCGAAAGTTCGAGCAGGCGATGACACCGCAAGAAAAAGAGAAATTGTTCAGAGCGATCGATTACCAAGAAAACAGTGCACCAACTCATTATCCTGAAACATATGTGATGATAGACACTCGGTTCCTTCTCCATGAACTTCAGATAATATTTTTAGACACAGACAAAGATTACCCATGCATATTGGATCTTCAACTTCATGTTGTTGAAGCTGTCTTCAATTCGAGACCATCCGCAAATGCTATATTGTATATACATTTTTTAACAATTATTTTCAGTTCCAATATAATTAAATTCAAATCCCGTTCATTTCTTTCGTTATAGAGTTACAGCGTTTATCAATGAAATGAAGCTTCTGGGAACAAAACAAAATGATCACGTCCCTTCGCTTTTCAATTCTCATGAACACAGTGCAGAACAAGTTTTAATATATGTATCATATGAAAAGAATCCTTTGGACAAGTTATGCGGTGATCGCGTTATAGTGAGGTCGACATCGGTGGATATTATCTATGATGCACAAACTGTGATAGAATTAGTTAATTTGTTTAAAGTACAAAACTCATCGACACTAAATCAGTAAGAGTACTATCTTTTATAATTGTACAAGATGTATCTAATTTTTTCAAATCAATTTATTACTTTCTTTGTGCAGACTTCAAGCGGCTGCTGCAGAGCAGCTTGAGGGTTTTAAGGAAATGTCGGCACTTGGCTTAGAACATGCCATTCAGAAGCATTCAGTATTAGATATACAGGTAAAACGGTATTTCATTTTATTCATACAAGTCTTTGTTGTTTATAAAATAAATTGTCCATTTTTCAATTCCAAGCTGAGGGACTACTTGAGAGAATTTACTGTATCATAAATTATAGCGATTATAGCATTGGTTGATACAAATTTCGTTTCTGTCAGTATTCAGTAACAAACAAATATTCTTTACTTAAAACAGGTCGATATGCAGGCGTCACAGTTGATCATTCCGCATGGTGGATTTTACAACAGCACAAAGTCGTTGTTAGTAGTTAATCTTGGTAGTTTAAAAATGCACTCGTTAGAGAAGCCAAAAGAGGATAAGACAAATGTATCTGTTAAACAGTTGATTAGCATGGGTAAAAGCGAAGAGGACGTTTTGTTGCATCTCAGAGAGCACAGTTATGATAAATTTGTTCTAAAAATAGTTAACGTTCAAGTACTAGTTTCTCTTCCGGGCGAAGAATGGCGCACAATTTTATCAACTGTTCACGACTCCATGACATTATTGCATCCAACCACGCTTGAAATACAATTTCACAAATGCTTGATAACTGATGATCCTCTCCTTCCAAAGTTGAGGCTTATTGGTCAGTTACCATCACTTGTAATCAATATTACCGACAATCGCTTGTTGGAAGTTCTGTCTATCGCTCAGAGCATGCCATTGCCAAAAGAGGAAGAACAGACAGAACTTCGGAAATACGCACTTGGCAAATCTACTTCTCAACTATCTCTGTTCAAAGAGCTGACGACCATTTCCACTATTTCCGAAAAGAAAAAAGAAGAAGTCAAGTCTGTGAAACAAACCATTGATCTAGAAATGAAATTTGTCATGAAAGAATTTGCGCTGCTGGTTTCGTCTCAAAAAGACGATGTGATAAAGCCGTTTATAAAATTCGAAATACTGCAAGTGGAAGCAGAAATGTTGCAGCGAACATACGATCAAGAGATCTTGTTGAGATTAGGCGGTGTTCAAGTGAAACAACACTATAATGAAGCTGAAATATTTATGGTAAATACGCCTATGACGTCTGGTAAAAACGAGTACTTAATAACAATGCAATATATGAATGTGAATAAGCGATCCCCAGATTTCACAACGAAACACGGATCTGTTATTAAATTATTAAAGTTAGAATTCACAACATTGGACGTTTTACTTCATCAGGAAGCGTTAATAAGTCTTCTACAGTTTGCGACATACATGCAGGATAAAATGAATTCGGTAACAAAAAATGTGGTGGATATAGAAAATCCAGTACGTCCAAAAGTAAGTCATTTGGCTTCCATTCAAGAGGAAACGTCTACTTTCTTTAGGGAACAAATTCAAAGACAAAAATTTCGATCAACGCGTCGAAAGAGGACAATGATTGAACATATAGATTTGAAGATTCAGACTAAAGTTGGAACTATTCGTATGAAGATAGTTAGTGAATGCAAAGAAATCACTGCATTTTACGTTGATGGGATTACAGTAGGATTTATAATGAAAGCTTCTTATTCTCAAGCAAATGTTAATTTATCCTCCATCAGTGTTATAGACCTTAATGTTGCGTCAGATTACAGAGACATTGTATCAGTAACAGAAAACACAGAATCTTTACAAATTCAGATTATAATGTATAATATTGATCCTTCAGAGATTGACAAAAATAATATGTCTATTACTGTACTGATGGGCTGCTACCGTATTGTCTTTTTAAATATGTTCGTTACTAACATAATGAGTTTCTTAAATAACTTCCAAGCAGCACAACAAGCTATAAAGGATGCATCAGCTGCAGCTGCAGAAGCTGCAAAAACAAACATTAAAGATGTACAGGAAAGTGCAACACGCATTGGGCTTGCAGTGAAAATTAAGGCTCCTGTTATATATGTGCCGATGCATTCGAAGAGCAATCATTGTTTAACGCTGGACATGGGTAATCTCACCGTCTGCAACGTATTTAAAAAACTGGAAGTCACAAATGAGGCGGGAGATTGTCCAATTGTCGATGAAATGAAAATTGAATTGCAAAACTTGAAATTATCTAGGTAATTATTACGAATTGTACTCAAGTAATCGATAGTACATGTTTACTTTATTATATCTTCGTAGGGTGAAGTTGAACATGAACCAATTTACAGTTGAGAATGAAATATTACTACTAGAACCAGTTAGTTTCACGTTACTTATTAAACGCAATCTATCGACAGCTTGGTTCATTTCTATTCCGGATATCGACATGTCTGGCAGATTAAATAAAATTAACCTGCTGATTAGTAAAGAAGATTATGTGACCGCACTCAAAGTATTAGAAGAGAACTTAAGTGAGAAGGTTGAAGAAACGAAACCTATTCAAGGTAGTATACAAACTGACAAGAAGCTTGAAGTCGAGGTTCAACATCATCAAAGTGGTAAGGCCGAATAATACTTCATTGGATCTGTAGTCAAGAATATAGACAACTGATTACAATCTTTTAGATACACGTGAAAGGACTGCCACAACAGGAGCTGAAAGTATTGACTTTCAGGAACAAGTACATGCACATACATCCATTAAATTTGAATTTATCATGGATAGTCTTGTTATTAGTTTATATACTGGTGGTTCTAAAATGGTAATTTAGTAGTAATGTAGAATTAGTGTTGATTGTTTCAACTCGAAATTATTTTAGCTTGAAATATAAAAATAAATTGCAGTTGCGGTCTGAAAGTTCCCTATTACATCTACCAGAGAATGGATTGGCAAAATTCTGTTTGACTCATTTTGCATTGAAAGGTAGAATATTTGCCGATGGTTTAATGGCAACTTCGATTCTTCTTATGAACTGTACTTTAGATGACACACGCCACAGTAGACAAGGTTCTCTGATTAGAATCATGGAAAGAACGATTGCTGTACCCACTATACATGATGTGGAAGTAGAGTCAAAATCAGTTCGCAGTATGTTAGACGTGACCATTAAACAAAGCTTAAATGATACCTTCGGTAAGTTTTATAATAAATTTTTTAATTTGATTAAAATAAATTAACTTACGAGATAAATTTCTTACTTGCAGTCGATGTTAGAGTTTTCTCCTTTAGTATAATCGTGTCCCTTGATTACTTACTGAAACTTAAGGATTTCTTTACCACCGAAGAGGAGGCATTGATAAGTAAACCAACAACCCAAGGAGTACTAAAGAAAAAACCTACTGCAGCTTCACCAAATAAGAAAATGTTCACCATTAATCTGCACATTGAGAAGCCAGATATTATACTACTTGAAGACATGGATGACATAAATTCAAATTGCATCATATTAAATGTAATAAATGTTTAGTTAAGTTTTTCCCACATTGTAGGTATTATATATTATTATTTTTATCTTTTAAGACTGAACTGATCCTAAAAGTACGGTTAATGGGTGAACACCAAGTGATAACTGGTTCTATAAAAGATTTGTCGATTTTGGCTGGTATATACAATCCAGTGAAGAGGAATGACTGGATATATCAGGTAAAACTTCGAAGGAGTTTTTTGTTTTAAATGTCATAATTTTCCGGCGCAAAATTTATGGTTAATTATTATTTGAAGGTTCTACGACCATGTAGTATTAGCGTAGCTGGTTCTACACCAGAAGGAAAAGGTCTTCATATAGATGTTTGTTGTACTGATATTCACGTATCGGTGTCGCCAGGTATATTAATCACATAATTGAAGAAACTGAATTTCTGAAGCATAATCATTTTTTAATGTTTTGTTTGCAGGTGTAATAGAAATATTACATAAAGTTGTCCACACTGTTACGAAAACAGAAGTAAAAGATCAAGAAGAGGATCAAATTCCTGAATCAAATTATCAAGGATTGTGGATTATAACACCATATGAAGAGAGTGATTTTTGGTTTCTCAAAACTGGTAATGCATACACATCTTATATTACACAATTGTGATAGATCATATTAACACATTGTTGACCAGCAATTTTACAACATCTCAATGTGTTAGTATAACTCTCTTTTTTTTTAATAGAATTTGGGGTAGAAGCTGTAGAAGATTTTGTATATGCTGACGACGAAGTTGCTGCAGATTATAAACCAGAACTGGCAATAATTTCTGCACCAACGATTTTATTCACATTAGAGGCAGGTGTTGGTAATAAAACCCTACCCATGCTTTTGCTTCATATTGGATTTCAAAGCAACATCAATGATTGGAGCTCGAAGTCGGTAAGAATTGTAATAGTATTCTTAATAATTATATCTTCATTACATTCACTTAAAAAGGTGAATGCTTTTAGATGAATGTGGAGGCTACAATGTCGTTGATTATGGCATATTATAATAGTTGCCTTGCTTTGTGGGAACCCTTAATCGAGCCCGTAGAGGGAATAAAGAATGGAAAACGTATTTCTACGCCATGGGAATTGAAAACAAAAGTAACGTATATTTTATATTATTTAATTAGATTATGTAACTTTGATAGCTTTTCTATTGTTATTTGCTAGGTACAATTTAATGAAATCGCGATAGCCTCTAGAGGAGCTAGTGTGACAAGTCCAACTTCTGAGAATGAACCGGACGAATGGCACCAAACAGCAAAAATGTCTATTGATATAGAGTCTTCTGTAAGTCATATTTAAACAAATGTATCTATGCATTTTAACAATATGTTTTTGCAATAGGAAAATTTGGAAATAACCGTGACCAAAACTTGTCTCGACGTGCTCAAGCAGCTTGGCAATGCATTTTCATCTGCAATGACTGCTGGTGAAAAAGGAGCTGCTAAAAACGTTGCACCTTATGTGCTGAAAAATGAAACCGGTTTGGCTATGGTTTTGGATTTAGAACGCAGTCACTTTAAGGTGTCACTTATAATTACCTTATAAAGCCTTGCTAGAATGAAACTCGTAGAAGCTTGAGCATTGTATCATGAATTTTATTGTAGGTATTTGATGATAGGTCAAAAATAACAGGAGAAAAAACGGACTCGTACATGGAAGTAATCCTTGAGACCGGTGCATCAGTGGAACTTGCCTCTAAAACAACGAAAACCGAAACGCCGCTGTTGGATCAACTGAAGGCCGATTCAATTAAAGAAAAAGAAGATGATAAATTCGTTATTTCGGTAGCATAGATTTTATTTTAATACTACTCTTATGTGTTGTGAAATTAAGCGAAAAAATAACATTCTCAATTTAATTGATATACAATATTTCCGAAAGTTCAAAGAAATCGGCTGCACATTGGCTATTCCCGTTCTAAGAGCTGACAAGAGGTTCTTTTCTTTGAGATATCGAAAGGAAAGTTCTGAAGAATGGGGAATCGTATCTGATGTTTTAGTGGATGAGGGGAGCACTATTGTAACTCTTAGAAGTATTCTTCAGGTTCACATTTCATTTCTTCTAATAATTGGTTACCAATTTAATGAACTGTTTAAAATAATATGACATGCGTTTTAGGTGCACAATCATTTCAGTGACCCAATATCTGTATATTACATGACTAGACGTGGAAATGAAGTTGAATGTGTTGGCACTGTAGCTCCAGATAGCAAATTGAATCTTCCATTAGATGCAGTGTATACTCCAACGAACACTTACTGGCTATTTTTCAGCGTTGACAAGTAATATATCTGAATACAGTGCTTGTAATACTTATAATTTAGTTAGTCATTCGAAGTGCATTTACATGTATATTTCATTTGGTACGCAGGTATATGGTGTCGATAGAACCGTTCGTTTGGAAAGATTTGCAAAAGACAGTGTCTATGACAAAACTTCTAAAATGTGAAAGCCGTACGAAACAGGAAATAGTAGAACCGTTCTACATAAAGGTAATTCACTATATTAATGTTTCTATACATTGACACTTTTAGTCGACTCTTATTATGTTCTAATTACGTTGATACTATGATTATTAAACTAAAAGTGCACTTTGTGCATCTAACTAAGCACTAATTATATGAATAGGCATTTAATTTAAACTATGTATATACAGACGGTTTCGTTGAATTGTTATTATATACTTCTATGTTACATAAGCAGCAGTTTTTACTTTTAGATGTTTTGCGTGATGATTGTGGTTGGTAGTATTTTATATAATAACAACACTGTTGGCTTATTATTTGATGCTATTAACTGGCGATCCATATTCTGTCATTTCGTTGATTATATCAAGCGTTTTTGCTTGAAAAGTTTACCTTCTGAACACCCAAAATATGTGAAAGCACCTATTCAGGTACTACCATTTTCCTAATTAGCTTTGAAAAAGGTTTGTGATCTAGGTATTTATTTGGGTATCAAACAAATATGTATTTTCCTATCACTGTTTAATAGTTTAATATTATATAACTTAAATGTGAATGTGTATTTACAGCAGACAACACAATAGCATATACTGCAGTTGCTAGTTGTATATTATATTATTAATGTAACACAATAAATAAATTCAGAAAGAAGAATAAACAACAGAGTGGACAACGGTTGCTCGTAATTCTGACATATTTTGCAAGAATGCTGTATAAGTTTCTTAGATTGTCCTCCTATTCTGTTTTATTCTTCTCCTCAATTAACAATTAATTTGGCTATTCAGATAATACTAAATAATTAGATGTTTCTTAGCAGAAGAGTCTATTCGTTATTTCTTATTTTGCTATACATACTCATGTCATACAAAACAAAGCACCATGAAGTTAATATATGTAGATGCAGAAGATGTTGATGATACATCTTATACCATTGATATTTACTGCAATATGTTTACATATATATTGTAATATGTTAATTGCATGTATTTTGCGTTTCATTCTTATTATTTAGAATGTATATGCTGCAACGTTGAAAATATTCTTACTAATGTAGATATTTGTGTAAAGAATGATAGTGTAATATTATAGTATAAAATCTAATAATAATCAATGCGATTTGTACGCAAAAGGAGCCGTTCTAATGATGTATCGAATCACTTATAGGTTGTAGGAGAAATAGAACAAGTCTACTTTGAGAATACGAGTCGACATACGATGGCTAGTACTATTTACAATGTTCATTTGTATCCATCTGTGTACTTGAAAAATTTCCTACCTATTGACATTATTGTGTCCATTCCTGGGACTTTCCAAGATAAGTTACTGGAAGCAGGCACATCATATCAAATTCCTACAATTGATCCTGGAAAATCTCACATAATTATCAAGGTAAGTAACAGATTTAAATTTTACAAAACAAATTAATGACTAATTTTAATAACTTGTTGCAGCTACCTAATTATTTAGAAAAAGACTGGTCATGCAGAGGCGAAATACTTGCTAACCCCCCAGAATTCTCAGTCTGGTCTTTCGAATCATTCGATAGTGCACAGAAAGTTATAATGGATTTGGGAATGCATACTTCCTATAAACACGGATCTATCGTTATGGCATTATACTGTCCATTTTGGATGTTGAATAAAACAGGTTTAATGTTGTCTTATCGGGTGAGTACCAGTGAAAAATGTTCTCACTTTTCACAATTCACCTTTTACAACAAAATAATTGACCATAAATTCTAATTGTTGGCTTATGTATATTTTGCTTATTATATATGTACGTGTTTCTTTCAAACAATCAATTTTTCTGTAAATTTCGTACCTATTTTTGCTTATACTTCTTAATTTATTCTTCATTTTTTTTTAGAATTTGATTAATAACTGCGCAACATAAATACAGACTATTTTAATCGACAATAGTATTATGTAAAACAATGATCACAAAGACGACGACGATTTTAGTAGCTATAGTGTGTTCGTTAGGCATGTCATTCAACTCCCTGTGCTTGAATTTGACTATTTATGCGATCTGTAATCTTTGTGCTGCCTTATGCATGCTGGACGTAGTATAATGTTGCGAAATTCTTTCAATCAATCTGTTCGTATCTTATACAATACATTATTTTACAGAAATCAAGTAAGGGTGGCAAAGAACACTCAAGTCCAACCAAGGTAGTGATATCACGTTACAGTATCTTTCATGCTTTTAAGCTATATGTATATCTACTAAATGAACACTATAATACAGTGGTGGTTATATTATTCTATGTAGTTCATTTTGAGATGGGAGTATTACGTAGATAAATTTTTTTTGAAAAGTATTCTTTTGAAAGTGAGAACATTTTATGTTTTCTCTCGAGCGCTATTTATAACATGTGAATCTTTATAATTTGTTTATACATAACATGAACAAGTTCAGCTTCATTTATGCAACATACAGATGTAAAATACAAGGCTCGTGAATTACTTCGATTCTACTGAATCATAAATTTGAAGAAGCTTTCATATAACTAAAATGATCATCTCAATCTTAAAGATGTCATGAAAATTCATAGAAAGGTATCTTTCAGAATTTGCTTTGTGTCAGGAAACCCCATCAACAACGTTCAGAGTACAGGAAGAAGAAAGCACGTTCGGTGACGATACGCATTATTTTCATTTTATATTGGTGACGTTGATTCCATGTTACACTATGCGTTCAAACATTTTATGTAATCTGGTGACGTGGGTGTAACTGTGTATATTTCCTTGCTAATGTATATCAACCCCTATTCTGTCCTAATTGATGCTTTTTTTCAACTAAACCTACTACTAGAATTAACAATATTGCATACAATGTTTTATTAATACTAACGTGTGCATATGACATTCGAAAATTAGGACATCACCATAGTTCCATTTGTGGTCAATTCATCTTGCAAGTTTTCTAAATTATTTTATTTACTCACATTTTTTTCGTAGAGACAGAATTAACAAGTGTGTACAAAGTCCAAATGCTTCTACACGATCGCCGCAGTTAATTTCTTGTACAAAATTCTTGAAAATATGTTTATGTATAAAACGAAAGAATTAGAAGATCAGAAAAATTTAGG
Source organism: Augochlorella aurata (assembly GCA_028455555.1). Taxonomy (NCBI): domain Eukaryota; kingdom Metazoa; phylum Arthropoda; class Insecta; order Hymenoptera; family Halictidae; genus Augochlorella; species Augochlorella aurata. Next base: position 14,017,448 of record CM052162.1, on the reverse strand, counting down.
TACATGAGTTTACAGGACTAAATTGTTAACTGGTGTTGGCAAATTTTTATGTACATTGTAATTGTTTGTGTAACAATTTAATAACGTATAATATTATTTTTTTGAATGAATGATGTTATACAAAGGAGAGTGAATAAATTCAATTGCATTTCGTTTGCACGTTTCAAGTAATTTGCTAAAACATGTGTCAAACAACATTATTGAAGGTATTTCATTGTATAAATATTTTCAGAGTGGGGATGACTATTTAAATGTATTGTACCACCCAGAAAATTTCAAAGGACCCATACTATTCTCATTCCGCTCGAAAGTATTCTTTGGTAAAAAAAAAGCAATGATCAGAGTAGAAGATGGAGAATGGTCTGATAAGTTTCCAATTGACACTGCTGGAAGTGAGGGAATGGTTGTTTGCAAATACAATGGGTTGACATACCAGGTTCTTATTTAATTAATTAAATTGAAAGATTACTTATATAATCAAAGAAATGAATTAATACCGTTTATGTTTTATAGATTGGAGTTCACAACCAATTGACCTATAATTCTTTGACAAAGCAGATTACATTTACACCATACTATGTAATTATAAATAATTCAAATTTCCTTATTGAATGTCAGGAAGGTGATAGACCAGCTGATCCTATGTTCAAGGTAATTGTTCAAGAAATTAAAGTTGCTCCCTAATTAAAATTTTCACATGTTATATACTATAGTGTTATATTATATGTTAGATTCCTCCTGGCGAATGTACAGCTCTTTGGCCTCGTTCTGAAACTGAACAAAAGACATTAAGAGCTAAGATTGTAGATGAACCTGAAACAACTGCACCATTCATTTACACTGAGAGTCATACAACTTTACTAAAATTAGATAATAAGGTTTGCTCCTAAATGATATTTTTATGGTTTCATTGACACATCAAGTTAAACGCATTTGTTAACAGTATGGTGGCATCAACGTGGACATTCAAGTCAGCGAAGGCGGAGTTTACGTTTCTCTATCCGTTTACACTTACGGAAATGCTCCAGCGTTAATCATTAATCATACTTCTCACACTATTCAATTTTGGGAAAAGGGCTCACTGAATGTTAGGTATGTATCTGGCTTGAAAAATGATGTAGTATAGTTCCATTGTTCAAGACTAAGACAAGTATGTAGTTCCATTGTACTAAGACTATAATTTTGTACAGATCTCTACAGTCGTACAATAAAATGTTCTACACTTGGGAGAATCCTGCAGGTCCAAAGAAGATAGTATGGGAGGACAATAATAAAAAGGAGATTGAAGACACTCTGAGAAAGGTAGCCTATGAAATTCTAACTATTATATTTGCTATTACTATTATTCAAAAATCTATCTTTTAGGACACTTTAGGTGCTTTTCAACTGCCAGATCTAGAAGAAGAAGTATTTTATGTATCGTTTTTGGATGGTACTCAACGAATACTTCTATTCACATCAAACATGAAAATTGCAGAGGACTGTCAACTGGCCGGTGACTTCGAAACGATAGAACAAGAAGTGACAATCAGTATTCACGGAGTTGGACTGTCACTTGTGAACAACATAACGAGATCAGAACTACTGTACATGTGTATAGCTAGGTAAACAGTTTTGTAAAAGTTCATGTGCAAGTAACTAATGCATAACAATTTATTTATTCAATTATTGTTTTAACTTAGTTCTGGAATTATTTGGGAAACAAGTAAAACCGCGGCCCATCGCTGGCGAGGTCTTAATGCGAATGAGGTAAACATAATAGAAGAAGGCTATCAGAAATATATTCGAGAATTGCAAATAGGAAACGATCCCTCGCAAAAACTAATACTCGAACCAAAATTAGAGGTAATCGAAATTGCAGAATTTTCGAAATTTTACAGAATTCAACACAATGAAGTGTGATTTTAGATTGATTATATGAACATGGAAATGTTGAAGCCACACCGTAGATTTCTGCGACGAACCTTCCAAACAGGACTATGGTTGCAATACCGAACTTCGATGCATCAAGTGCAATTGCATGCAAAGATCAATAGGCTCCAAGTAGACAATCAACTCTCAGATTGTGTTTTCCCAGTCATTTTAGCTCCGGTACCACCTCCAAAGAGTGTTACTCAAAGTACTGGTACGTCTTTTTTTTTCTTTTTCCTAATTACACATACTTTGTAACATTTATTCATCATTTTATACTTGCATCCAACAGTCATGAAACCGTTTGCTGAACTAAGTATGGTCAAACGGCTATTAGAACACAGCAGTGTACAGCAGTTCCGGTACTTTAAGGTTCTCATACAGGAATTCCATGTGAAAGTGGATATCGTATTTATTAATGCGATAATGGGACTGTTTGAGGCAAATGAAGTGAATGATACAGAAGAAGTAAATTGTAATTGTACTATTCCCTTTAGTAAATGTACTTTTTAATAATATTGGTTATGCATTTCAGATTGAATTATTTAAAATAGATATGAAACTAGTTGATAAACCCTTGATGTATCACGTCAGCCTAATTACAACAGCAGAACAGAAGAACTTCTTTGATTTGCTTCATTTTTCTCCACTGAAGGTTTGTTACCAAGATTTTAAGAAAACATACATTTAATCTTACATTCCACTGCAATTATTTTAAATTTCTTAGATACACATAAGTTTCTCAATGTCTGGAAGTGGCAGTGGACCTTCGGCAGTGCCTCAAGTACTAAACGTGTTATTACAAGGGATTGGTGTCACGTTGACAGACATCAACGACATTGTTTTCAAGTAATTGTCTCATATAATTACCGTTAAGCAAGTGATCGCAATAACTAATTTTTCTTTTTATAGATTAGCATACTTCGAAAGAGATTACACTTTCATGACCACTAAGCAACTAATTTCTGAAGCAACAATGCATTACGTAGGTCAAGCGATCAAACAAGCCTATGTCCTCGTTTTAGGACTTGATGTGATCGGCAATCCGTACGGACTTGTAATTGGTACTGTGAAAGGAATCGAGGACCTATTTTATGAACCTTTTCAAGGTGCTATACAAGGACCTGGAGAATTTGCAGAAGGACTATTTCTTGGTGTAAGAAGTATGCTAGGTCACACTGTTGGCGGAATGGCTGGAGCCGTTTCAAAAATTACCGGAGCCATGGGTACACTTTTTAGTTCTTTTTATTGATGCTATTATTGTAACTGCTCATTTCATAAAGTATTTGCAATATTAGGCAAAGGCCTAGCTGCTCTTACGTTCGACAAGGATTACCAAAGGAAACGACAGGAACAACTGAACAAACAACCCTCTAATTTGCAAGAAGGTCTCGCTCGGAGTGGTAAAGGTTTGGTAATGGTACGTATAAAAAGAGGACGGTAAAATGATTAAATAGATCTTAAATATACAAGAAAATATGGTCAACACTATAGGGGGTGTTTGATGGTGTAACCGGCGTCGTAATGAAGCCTATATCGGGTGCCAAAGAAGAAGGAGTGGAAGGCTTTTTCAAAGGATTCGGAAAAGGTGTCGTAGGTCTTGTTACTAGACCAACTGCTGGCGTTATAGATTTTGCTAGCGGATCGCTGGGAGCAGTGAAACGGTATAAGAGAATTTACTCATTTTATTAATAATTAAAGAGTGTTAATTAAATCGTTCGGATTACATTTTAGAGCAACAGAGTTAAATGAAGAAGTAAAAAGGGTGAGACCACCTAGATTTTTCCAGCCAGACAATTTAGTCAGACCATATATAAGAGAACGAGCTGAGGGACATAAGATTCTTATTGTATGTATAAGAGCTTTTTATTCTTATGAATCATACAATTATCAGGTTTCATAAATTATTGTTTCTGCAGGAATTAGAAAAAGGAAAATATTCAACCACAGATATTTATTTCTACCACGTGTACATTTTGAAAGATGTAATATTACTCACAGACAAAAGGATAGCATACTTGGAACATTGTGATTTATTTGGTGGATGGAGGGTTGGTAGATCTCAAATCTAGTCAATTTATTGCACATGAGCTGACAGTGCGTGATCCCCACTACAACCACTGTCGCACTCCGATCGCCAGGCCGATTCGCACAAGCCTAAAGGTGGAATACAACTAATTGTAGGTTGTTTAAATAAATAAAGGTATTCCCTACCTCGAGGTCATGCGAATCTAACTGGCAATCAGATCTCAGTAGTGAGGATAATAATTCGAATACAGTAATATTTCAGGTTTTGCACGATTTTTCTATTTCCTTTACTTTTTGCAAGCAACAAATCATAATTAGTTATCCAGGCATGGTACATTTTAGCGATGCATAAAGTTTGTAAACATAAATGCAATCAGGTCATACATAATAATCTTTTAGGTGGATTGGACCTATACATGGCAAGAAATTGGTGAACTGCCGAAGTTAGTTGACAGGGGTATTCAAATTTCTATTAAAGACGCCACTAGGAGGAGAAAGCTTGGAAAAATATTTGGTAGTGCAGATCAATCAAAAATACTTTTAATACAGGATCTCACAGTGCGACAGGTTAGCTATCAAAGTTACGTTATATTATAAAAAGTATGTTAAATTTTAATATTGTTTTTATTGTCAACAGATTTTATATAGTAAAATACAAAAGCAAATTAATCAATGCGGTCTATAACACCGAAAAAAATTAAAGGAAAAGTCAGATACAGCGCATAATTGAATATTTAAATAAAATTCATTAAACTAATAGTGCCTGGCATTCTAAACGTATAGTAAGCTTAGCAAACAAAACTTTGTGGGTCTACATATTATAAAAGATTTTCTACAAACATTGTTTACAAGACTGATGTTCAATCGGAGTCATCCGAAATTAGAAAAGAATCAGTATGTAGTATCTTTATTCTTGTTACAATCTCATGTTGGTTGAGAATTTCTACATTTTTATTGTCTATTGTTACATTTTTTATCGCACACTGTGCTGGTTTTAAATCCTAATTTTTGTTGCACAGCATGAAACCGTTGTTGTATTATTCTTTATTCCTGAGTATACTACAAACACTTAACAGAGGCATACATATTATACAATTCAGTAGCGATGTAAATATTAAACGAAAAGTGCATAAGAATGTAATGTACGCACACACTAAATTCGATTACACTTCCGTAGGTACCTGTATAATTGTGTTAACATTATATATGTGTACAGAATGAATTGAAGTACTTTTGTGTACAGTACTATCTAATATTTGATATTGTTTATTACTTGTTACGTGACCATTTGGACAGTTTCATATCATATTTATATCAGTCATGTTTTCTACATTATACGCTACATATGTATAATTGGTAATAGACTGCACGACATAAGTGATCTAAAGTGACCCGTTATATCTTCTACCACAGCTTGCAAAATTTAGAATACCTCGTCATACAAAAAAGATATACACACATCGTTGTATTATTACGTATTGTTTATATAAATGAAATGTACTATACGATGATAATTAAAAAGCTTTTTGCTTTCTATTAATTTGATCGTTTCTTTGCATTAAGTACTCCGACACTACACAAAACTATTTTGTTACAATACTACATTGTATTGGATGTATTGAAAATATTTATGTCCGTTCATTTGTTCATTTGCAAATGTTTCTACGTCTATATTCAGAACTGATAGAAAGGAAATTTGCGAATCAAGAAAAGATTTTATAATTTTATATTAACCGTTTGAATAAATTTGATTAACGTGTCTATTTAGTGCTTCAGATTCAGTACAACAGTGATATAATTATTTAATAGTGTCGATAACCATTAATTATTCGATGCAAGGAGATCAAGCAACTCAACTGGTACCAGGTCCTCCACAGTTACCATCATTGTACAGGGGACAGAAAATTCAGACAGTGAGTAGAACAAAATAGCGACATACATTACTCTAATTAACATTAATTCATTATTAGGGACCGTATACTATTACTGTCACTGATGAAATGGTAGCACAGAGAGAAAGGGATAATCAAGAATTATATAGAGCTTGGCGTGAACAACAAGAAAGAAGAGCAATGGCACCAGATGAGGATGGAACAGATTATGTTGGCGATTTTAAGCATGAAGATGTGAGAAGAAGCTTCATTAGAAAAGTCTTCTTAATATTGACACTTCAGTTAATATTTACGGCAGCTGTTATAGCAATCTTTCTCTTTGTGTCAGTATTATAAATTACTAACATTATATCATTGCTTTCAATGGCGTAACAGTCTTTCCTACTTATATTTCAGGGATGCTGCAAAAAAATTTATGATTCTACATTGGTGGATATGGATTATAGCATTGTAGGTGATACCAATATTTATTACATT
>CM052162.1:13850454-14004977 GCA_028455555.1 Augochlorella aurata | reverse complement strand
CTCTTCAAAACTCGATTAAAAGGAAACTTTTATTTCGTCGATTAAATTTACATTAATATTCCACATTTATACATTTATATGTCAACACAAGAAGGTTAATTGGGATGTGATGGTAAAGGAAGCGTGAAGACCACCATGGTAGGTTCACTTGCGTTGATCTCAGACCATTCATCTACTTTCTTTTCGGCAGTCTCCTTCCATCTATCATCTAGTACCTCGGACGAACCACCAGACCATACCTACAAAAATGTAATTACTATAGTATATCCTCAACACCCAGCATCACAAACAGAAAGGAAATTCACTAATAACGACGGGAAACCTTCTCAAAATGAAGCGCCCAGGTGTAGATCATTTGATTCTCTACCTTTACACATGTCTTTTTCAATTTTTTCAGCAGTTTCATCGCACTATTTCTTCGAAAGTTAATCATGTAATAATACGCCTTCAACAGCATGTACCTGTAACATTACTAAACTATTCAGCAACGTTCAATCTCTCAGTGAAATTAACATTGCAATTGTGTTTTTAACTAAATTATTATGTCGGCAGTCCCCACCTGGGAATTGTGACCTTAACAATCGTAGTCACCATCTTCATCTCCCTGAATAAGTTTTTTATTTGCGACAGAGTAGTCGCTGCATCGACGTTTCTGCTATTTAATTTGTGCACTATCCGATAGTGTAGTTCATTATTGCAAAGCTGTCGGAGAAGTTAAAAGCAAATTCGTAAAATATAGCTACCATAAAGAATAAGCAAACCCTCGAGTCTCTTCAAGGCGGTGATGGTGGCTGCTACTATGTGTTCATCCATGATCGATGTTTCGGTCACGCTTTTTCTCTCCCAGATTTTAGAAGCTTCCCATTGTCCTGTTCTGATGCACCTTGGAAACAAATTTTCCATAATTACAATGGATTCACGGTAACGAAAGAATCGAAGCAAATGATCCAAGATCGAATACCATAGCCACATGGAGATGAAGTAGCGTCTTTCCGCTTCTGGGTCGTGCAGGCTGATCATAGACTCACCTTCCCGAAGGTAATATTGTTCGCAGCTTTTGAAAGGAAGTAATGTGATCCCAGTGTCCAATTGCAGATCGGCGCAGAGCGCGTAGTACCAGGTACGACCGGATTTGTCTAGATCGTTGTTGGACTCAAACTCTGCGATTCATAAAATGTCTGTAAGAATAAGTAGACCCTTCGGCATTCAACGCTTAATTACCCAGTTCTCTTAGTTGTGTGATTGCCTCCGAATAGCGGCAAGAAAGCATGAGTAGATGAGCCAGACGAGGCATGATCAACTGCTTCAAGAACGTGGAGCCGATCGTGGCAGCCATTCTGCAGCAGATGAAGCCGATTTTGATCGCTTTAGAGACTTGTCCGTTTACCCATCTCGAGAAAAATATTCCCGCATAAAGCAGAGCGATCATGTTCAATTCCTGGGCTTCGATGGCGTCTCTGCTTTGTCTGCAAATGTCGAGGCCTCTCTCCTCCAAAGACGGTATAATAGCTCTGGAAATTAAAAAAGGTATCCACCTCAAAATAATCAATTTAATCGTACCGTATAGTCACAAACCTGTCCTCATACATGTGCGCAGTAATTAACATGTTGGTGTAGGATGTGCTCAAGACGAAGAAGTTCCCAGTGGTCTTCAAAGCGGTGTTCAAACCCCAGATGGCCGCCAGTCGCGCCTGTCTCTTCATGCCTTTGATCTAATCATCGGTACACATGAGTTTCGGATAAGAAGTCTTCATTTTAATCAATCAATTACCCTGAAAAGATCGAACAATTGCGCCAGGCATTCAGCCAACTGTTCAAGATAGTCCACGGTCTCGGTTATACTGCCTTCTGCGACAACGCGTTCGTTAATATTTTCGATATGGTAACCACACTTCAGTTTGCATCTCAGTTTCAGCAGTTCTTTGATCGAGAATATGTCGATCATCAGATCCATTTTCGGGAATGTGTAGCCTAAATTGTGTAAAGCTGCCTCGAGTACCTTCTCCGCTTCGAAGAGCGAGCCACTTTCAAGATAACATTGTCCTTGCAAGGTCTGAATCTTGGCGCTAATGTAGGGCAGCAGGATTATTTCGTCGTCTGCCGATTGGAACAACTGCTGACATTGACATGACAAAATGAAAATTCTTCATAGTCATTCAAACAAGGTTTTCGAGTATTCTCCTACCTGGGCCAGAATCGTCTCGCTTTCTACTAATAGTTTACGAGCTTGCGGTATGTTGAAGTTCATCAGGCAGATCTCCGCGAACTCCAAAATGGCGGTTATCGTCATCTCGTTTTTTCCTGATAAACGGAGTACCAAGCTTTATTTATACACGAATACCGATTGATACAACATACCAATACCGCGACAATGGTCCAACATTTGTGTATACACCGTCGTTAATATCAGATCGCACTGACAATTGTTGAAGTCCGTATCGGAGAACGTGACTGTCGGACTTCTTTCGATGCGTCTGAACATGTTGAAGCAAGAGAACCACCCGCTATTCTGCTCTGTTCATCAAAGGCGATTTGACATAGCGCGAAGATGCTTCGAACGTCATTTCCTACCTTCCTTTGTCTGCTCAACGTCATGCATGGTCTCGAACTCCACGCTACCGAACATTTCCTCGATCACAGTCGGCCTCCTCAATCTCTCCTCCCGTTTGGAGATTTTTCCTAACAATTTTGCGAACTGGCCTTCCCCGCAAGACAGGCAACGCCTTGAATACTGCTTCAGGTACTTCAATGCCTGATTGTGCAGCTCCATTTTTTGGTTCTCTGTGAGCAGTCTGCATCGCGACGCATAGCTCGTTAACAGATATTTAAAACTCACGCTTTAACAATGTAGAGATCGTTATTTACCGATAGGTCGTATCGCGAAACATTGTCATTTTGAACCTCATCAAACCGCAGGAAGCGTGGCGTGGAAGATCTTCTAGCTCAGCTGTCAAAACGTATCTTTTCAATGGTTCGAGTCAACGATAGTGCCAATGAAAGCGTTTTTAATATGCAGACTAGGGCTGGTGATCTCAATTGGACCTATGAGATACCCGGGCACTGGGGTACCTATGATACCCAGGTTTGTGATACCTAGAAACCTTTTCCGAGAATCAGGGTACCCGAGTATCTCATAAGTAAAACACATTTTTCTAATCTTAGAGATGATTTAATAGAAACTGTGACGATTGAACGATTTACTTTGATGAATAGTCTAGCTTTTAGTCTTCGCGTACCTGGAATAGTAAGTCCGACGCAGTTACAGAAGATATCCGTCTCCGAGGCCGGGTTCCGCATGTTCTGGATAAATATTATCGGTCCTGAGTAGTTGGTGAAGTCACCAGTAGCGCATCCAAAGACTCGAATCTCGAACAGTTTCGCAACAGCTGAGACAACGAAAGAGCTTTTAATAATCTCGCACATCCTTGTTTGGTTGTCAAATACCTAGTCCGATTTCCCTCTTCTCGGATAGATTCATCAGACTCTCCAGCATGTGTCTGTTGACAGTCTCGCCAATCACGGAGGCGCATTTCAGGAGGAGCTGGTCCAAAGGTGTTAGGGAATCGAAGAGCTTCAAGATCATAACTAAAGCGGCGAATGAAACGTCGATACTTGTTCATTTAGTATCTGCCTCGAGAATTCAGTATTTACCATCCATTGTGATCTCGGTATCGACGTCCTCGTACACGAACTTGTCCGAGATTTTGCAAACTGCGATCAAGGTCTCGTCGGTTACGGTAGTTGACTGCCCCTGTAGAACGTTCTTGGCGATGTTCTCCTCTATCAGTGACATCATGCTGTCCTAATTTAAGACGGTGAATTTGGTGAGTAGATTGCAATTGTGCGACAAGGAGTGCAAGGAACACGAACTTTAAAACTCGATCGGTACATCTGCCATCTATCCTTGCGTTCTTGTTGATCCATGGCACTCGCTGATTTCGCGAATCTGATTTCAGGATTTTATTCGATGAGTGCAACGAGGTATCTCAAGTTCAGGACGGTGAGGGAAATATTTAATACCTTTTCAACATGGTCATCGGAGGTATCACGTAGCCCTTCTCCATGGCTTCATTCTTACTAATTATCACCACTTCCAAGCCTCCGGCTTGCAGCAGACTGACCAGGTAGCTCTCGATCCATCCCGGATTCCCGAAGCTCTTCTCTTGTATGAGTCTTGAAGCAGTCACAATCATCACTAACTACCGAAATCCTATCAAGTTCGAACAAACTTACTTCTCGAGCTCTGCAGGTAAAGCATTTACATTTAATGTCTGACAAGCGAGGCCCGCGTGGAACCACCTGTCTACTCCATGAAGTTCTATAAGCTTTCAATGAAGAATCAAATAAAAAATGTCTATAATGTTAGATCAATTGAACTACTTGTGGCAGGGTTTTCTATAAGGAATCTCCGAGCACGAAACTTTGATTACTTTTGCCTTGCTCAGGACATTCCGATGGATCTGGAACTCGGTACCCAGTTTCCGGCCAATGCCCAGAACATAATACACCATGTCTCTCTTCGTCAGAACGTCGAACAGCTGGAGAGACTCGTGATCGCTGTATTCGGCGTCGTCGATGATCATTACCCAAAACTCCGTGAAGCAGGCCTTCACCAGTTTCAGCAGGAACTTCCGCACGATCTTCCACTTCTCCAACTCGGAGAGACGGTTGTAGCGTTCCGTGATGGCAAAACGCACGTTGAAGAGCTGATTGAGGCAGCAGAGGTAATAGGTTTGACGTATCCTGCCCAGCCGTTGGAGCAATTTGTCCTCGCGTTCTTTGCGCGTCGATGATATGGACAAGGACAGGCATAGCGAGAATATCAGGTAGATCAGGCTGTACGGGGTCTGCGCTGAGAGATATGCCGTATCAATGCTTTCAATGTCAACTGCGGAGCGAAATTTTACAGATCTTTGCGGATGAGGATATTCGAGAAGCGTGAAATTTTCAACCTTGGCATTAATCGGCCGCAGGGAAACGTAGTTGTTGCGCAGCCCTTCCGGAATATTCTGCATAAATTCGTCGAGCAGCTTCGTCTTACCAATCCTCGGCTCACCCCTGCAAGAGGTTACAAGTTCTGATTGACTTATTGCTAAATCAACCACTTCTGGTTAAATGATACATTTTTACAATTAATGAGATTATAATTCCTTGTCTGATTACTTTATAATCAGCGTGTTGTATTTAGGTCTCGCGCTTGACGACGGCTTAGTCGAGTGCTCCAGCAGATTCATCATTATCTTCTGGAACTTCGCTATCTCGGATTCTCTGCCGAGCAATGGATACCTGGTCCACACTTGAGCCGTCATGCTGTACCTGATCGAACACGTTGCACAAAGTGATTAATGAATATTTTCTTGGGACACTGGTCCGAGCTTACTTCGGCTGTTCCTGGAACTCGTATATCGGGCCCACGTTCGTGATTCCCTTCAAGTATCTCGGCTCCTGTAGAATGAAGTGCCTGGCTTCGAGGTGAGAATGGAGAAAGCTTTCTCGGTCGCAGATCACCTGAAATTGCGCGAGTATCTCTAATAATCGTCGCGTGTTCCTGGTTTGGTGACTCACTTTGTCCTTATAGGCGACCATGAGCCTGGCAGCCTTGTTCACCGATATCCCGATGACCGTGTATTCCCTCCGGAGGATATGACCGACGACTCCGCAGTACGTCATTCCCGTGGTCACGCTGACGGTCACAGATTTCACGTACTCCACGGTTAGAAGTGTGGTCCGTACCTTCGCCGCACATTTCAGTCCAATCTGGGATTCCAACTCGTGTTTGTCGCCTCGCAAACCGAACACGCAGAGGAACATTAGATCCTTATCGAAGAGGGAGGTCTTGTTCACGCAGCCGTGCATCCCACCGACGATCCTTAATTTGATCGAGATATTTTTATTACAGCCAAGATATTTTTGTTGGAGATGAAGCAGAAGGGAGCTCGATAGTCGACACAGAGAATAAAGCATCAATCCTCGAGCTACCATCAATAAGCTTACTTGCAAACCAGCTTGTAAGCCGAATTGACCAAGCTGATCAGCGTCTTCTTGCCTACCGTCGACGTCAGGACGTTGATGAACAGGATCACTACCTGTCTCATCTCTGTCAGGTATTCCATAGGCTCGTCCATCTCCACGGATCTGATCACTGGCCTCAGCATGTAGCTTCTCAAGGCGTCTTTCAGACGAGCCTTTGCTATCTTCACAACTTTCGGTCGCACTGGGAAGCGAAGTTCTGTATTGACAACGTTTCCAATGGTTTACAGAAGCACTTACAGGAGTAATCGATCTGTCGGAACTCCGTTTCTAAATTGCTGCTCGTAGTGATCATCGCGTCTGCTTCCGACTCTACTGCTGTTTTCGAGATGAGCCTCGGATCGTAGTATTCCGCGCGATCTGTTTCTTCTTTTAAAGAAACAGTTTGATCGTTAAACCGATGCTGTTTCTTATAATTGATTGAGACAATTTTTATTTTTCGTAGAGTTCCGCTGTCTAATCATTAGCGTAGAAGAAAACGTGTTGTCCGACTTGCGACTCACCCTCGGTACTGGTCACCGGCTCGTCTTCCCTGGATTGGTACCAAGAACTGGTGCATGCTATGATCAAGGTGTGGATACCGTCTGATAACGTTTCGTGGATGTACTCGTTGGGATTCACCCACTGCCAACTACTGGGTGCAACCAGGATGTCACCGCCTCTGATAGAAGATACGGTATATAGTAAAAATGCGACCAACGAGAATGGCTTGACGGTTTTAAAAGTCTACATAAACAAGAATTATATCATTACCGGCAGAGACCCTCGGCAAATTTTACATCCCACACTGGTTTCCCGGTGATAATGTAATGAGACATGGTCTCCGGATCTCCGATGGACGTGAAATAAGTTCTTCCCGAAGCTATCGCTAATTTCACTGTTGACATATTTCGTTCAGCGTGTAATAATTACAAATGACAATCATTCGCTTTAATCATTTACAGATAAATCGGCTAAGCAAGCTTGGATCAACCAGGACGAACCTCTAAGCGTAACACCAACTTCAGTTTCATAAGTGCCGAAGTGTTTTTGGATAATGCAAGCAGTCTGCATGGCTTCTATCGCCAGATCGCGCATCATCATGTCATTGCTTAGTTTCCACATTACTATGAACGCGTCGCCAGAGAACTTCAACACGTCGCCATTATGCGACAATATTTCTTGCACCATGGCACCGATATAGCTGTTCAACGTTTCGGTCAACTTCGATGGCCCACCTTTACCTGCTTTCGTGTATTTCTCAGCGAGATCTGTGAACCCTGTCGTTACACACCCCTTCGGTTCTTTCAAGTCTCTTTCTTTCCGTAACTCTTCGCTTAGCCGCGCAGTAGCATTGCTATCGTGTTACCTGATACGTCGCCAAGCATCAAAGTGGTATAATACATTCTTGTATGATAGTTGTCGTAATAGTCGAGAATTTCATCCGGACACATAGAGGCGAATATTTTCGTGTGCTGCTCCAATTTTGTTTCGATTGCTCGCGACTTCCGACTCCCGTCGAGGACATCTGAATTTCCTCGATCGGAGTCAATCAATTAGGGTGCGGAAGAAATACTTTATTAATCAAAAAATGAGAAGAACTTCCCACCTTGTTGCATCATTTTGTGGACATCTTGTCGCAAATCTCTGACCGAACCACTATAGTGGGGCATCATCGCGTTCTGTTCCGAAATAAATTGTTCTCCGTTTATTATAAATCTTAATTAAAGGTCGCTTAATTAAAGTGACGAGTGATCTTCTTTGGAATGAAAATAGAGTCAGACAATTAACCCATAACCCGATTAACCCGAATGTGCTGTAAAGAATTACTGACAGAGTGAAAGAAGTTAGTCAACGGTTATATGATTACGGGCTAAGGAGCCACATTCAGAATGCAATATTTCCGCCTTAACAAATCAGGTTATAAACTAAACCGCATTTGTACGTATTTAGGAAATATATTTAAAGGAAAATTCATTATCACCCGATTATACGAGCCCTTTATCTTGATTGATTCGATGGATGCAATATCGCTTTCGTAAATTGCCATACCGTAATTGTCTTTCTGTAGCTTCGCACCCACGATTAAATAGCATTAAAGTTGGCCGTTTACGGTATAGTATCGAAACATCAGAGTTTAGAGCATATATACTCTAAGCATTGGAAATTTTTATTAAAAAGCCTTGTCGCGTCTGAAGTGCGAAGCTTTGACATGAATTTCACTAGATAATGAAGTAACTGGATAAATACTATTTACTATTATAATACTATTAACATGTTGAATGCCACGCCAATTTTACAGGGGTTGTTCGTGGCGCCACGATGAATTTTCTATTATGCGATACATATAATGTTGAAATATTATCTGCAATAGATATAACATGATAATTGCGACGGGGGTCACAGGTGACATCAATGATGATAATAATAAAAAATTATAAGCATTGTCATTTGTTTAAATTATATATATTTCTATGAATTTGGGCGCGCCGGTCACCGGTGGCACCCATGACGTCATTGCCTAGTCGAGCGCCGGTCACTGGTGACCCTCGTGGCATTCAACGTGTTAAATATTTACAGTCACTATTACCGGAACTTAATTTATCTTTTATTATATCTAATACTAGAAATTTAACTATACATAAAGAAAATACTTACCGAGTTTCATTCATTTTTGAAACGCTGAAATGCATTGTGATTGCAAATCTGCTTTTAATTATTCCAGCATTGATTCGTATATCATTGTTTAAAATGATTTCAGCTGTAATATCAGTCGCAGAACAAAAACTATCCTATTTTCCCGGTTGTTTTTCGTAGCCTGTCTTTTTCAGTCGATCAGTATAAAGGTCAATCTTTAAAAATTTTTACCACGCTGACCCTGGAGCAGTTCCTGACCTGTCGACGATAGCTGTTAGTTCATCAAATGTCTTCTGAAGTAGTAAATTCCGTGATTTACCTATACTTCGAAGCTCCCTAAATGAATCTAAATTAACCAAAGGCATGCTTCGACATTAAGAAAGTGAAACATGCATTGTTAACGTTAAAATGAATCCTCTTAAAATGACTGCTACTGCAACAGTACCGCTAAAGTCATCGAAGCATGAATTATTACGGAGGTATCATGCACCAGGATCAATTAACAATAAATTACACCGTGTTTCTCTTTAATTGATGTGTTTATTTAACTCAATTGCGAGAGATCTATAAACCAGAGTTCCGGAGAAGGGTTATCGGTGTTTAACAATGAATACACTTCTCGTGACAATAGACAATATGTGTTTATTTAATAGTTTCGCTATATAGATACTTATATGACTTGTCGCTCTAACAGATCGCTGCCTACAACGTGACGGCCGAATTTTATTGTGCCTGGCCCTACTATAGTTCCTTATTGTGCTTGAATCTATGATGGGTCGACGTCATCTTTGTTTTACTCTTAATTATTCATGTATTTTTTTTCTCTCGCCTCTCTTCATACCGTCGGCTGACAGCTAACAAATTGGATTATACTCGGTATCGTATCCCGTTTTCCACGTATTCTCTCTTTCCCTCTCACTCTCTCGTCGGCATCTTCTTCTTTATTCTTCCGTGAAGACGTCGCGACACGCGAAATCGATTCTCGCGAACGCAGGAATTCGTTCTTGCGCGGGTTTCGTGTTTGCTGCTCGTTTATTTTCTCATTTTACTACGAAAGTAACGACGCATTCTCTTCGGGCGAAACGTAACACACGTATTATTGATTCTTCTACCGCACGATCGATGAACACATTTGTCTCGCGATGCGTGTACCTTGTCGCCAGAAATCTCGTTCGATCTTGTTCTCAAATCGCGAGCGATTTCGGTGATAACGCTGGCTGACCGAGATACGACACGGGCGTTTAATTCCGCACAGTTTCGATCGAACCTACAACTACACACGCACAGATGCACACACAAGCAGACACACAGATTCGCGCGCACAAGGTTCGGAAATGAACGAAACTGTGAACAGCTCCCCCGTGTCTCATCGAGCCGATCGATCGAAATCATCAAAATCCGGCGGGAAAACAGTTGTTGCTGGTCGACAACGGTACACACCTTATAAATTATCCAAGAATTAGAAAAAGTGAAGAGGGCTGCTTATCGAGAGGATTCGTGACCGGTTCTCATCTCGCGGAAGATGCCAGCCATAGTCGGAATTTGTTGCAACGCGATCCGAATCAAACATGGGTCAAATCGTACAGAAAATATGTCTTAGTTTTTGTGAACCGTTTTTCGTTCTCGTTTTTTGCTCGCGATTTCCCAAAGCAGGAACGATTTCCTGGCAAATCAAACACCCTCGCTCGGTAGGTTCATCTTCGGTCTGCGACGAACGAACGCCGAGCTGGAATCCCTCGGATCTCGTGCACGCGTGCTCGACCGTGTTCCACACAGATGCATATGTATACATTCATTGTTATAATTATATGCTCCACACCCTCCGCTATAATGTACAATGGTTCGTTTCGCTCGACGAGGGGCACGCGACTTCCACGAGACCGGTCCCTCGCATTCGCTCCTTGATCCGGCCGATCTCTCGATGATCTCTCGATGATCTCTCGATGATCTCTCACCGACTCTCTCTCTCTCTCTCTCTCTCTTTCTCGCGCGTCCGCGTTTCTCTCCGCTCCTAGGACTTTCGGGATACTTCGTTGTGATACTACGTGTTTCCGAATGCGAGGGGAACCCCGTTCTCAATCGCAGACAGAAGACATCGAATTCGGTCTCGATGCTTCTCGAACTTCCAAGAAGCCCGGACAGACGGGAGCGTGCCGCAAGAGACATTCATTTCGCGTATTGTTGCTTGTTTTCACCTATTTTTTTTGCTCGTTACGACAAACACGACTCGTTTATATAATGGCACACAGCATGGCAGTTGCAACAATGTACTTCAATAAAACTGTTTACTTGTTTTTTTATCTTTTGTTTGTTATCTTCATTTATAGTTTATCTTAGCTTACTTGTTAAACTTACTGCTAGCCTCGTCGCCTTCATCCGCCGACTCCTCCGTCGCGACGCGTCCGTCGATCGGAGGTTGCTATCGCGGGCGCGGACCGACAAGAGAGACGCGTCGCGCCGCGACAGGATCCCTCGATCTCGTCGATCGTCGTTCGCACGGCTCATCGAAGCGTCGTATAAGACTAGACTTAAACTTGCTTTCCGCTGTTTCATCGTTCCGTGTCGTTTAGCTTTCTCTCACACACAGTTCTTATTCTTTCTGTCGCACGCATACTCACGGATACGCATTATTACCGTGTTCCTCTTAGGTATGTACACGCGATCGAAAGTCGTATTGCGTCTTTAAAGCGAACGATCGAACTCGAAGCTTCGCCGTTCTCGCATCGTCAACGTATCCTTACTTGCTTCAGCACTTTCTCTCTCTAGCTCTCCCTCTCTCTCATTCTCTCGTCTTTTTCCTTACTCGCACACACGCATACACATGCTCTCACTGTTTCTCTCTCTTTTAGATGCTCTGTTACACTTAACGATTAAACACGTAGAAATTGGAGAATAAAAAAAGGGGGCAGGAGGAGCCACGTCGTCGCGGCGTCGGTTCCAGGAGGACTCGCGGCCTGATCGATTCGGCTTCTCGATCGCGTTTCCTTCGTCAGAGATTAATCGCGGACCGCCGCGAGAGCGCTGAAACCGTGGACTCGTGTTCACGGAAAACGGGAAGAATTTGTTCGTCGGGCGGCCGCGATTCCAGCTTGGACAGACGTGACGCCACCACGGCTTTCCTTGCGCAATATTTCACATAAAAACGTTTTTCATCGTAGATACTAAACAGTCGAGTCGAAAAATAATATCGAGACGGCCTCGTTCACGCGCTCTCACCGTTCGAACTCGCTTTCCTCGCTATGCATTCACACTCTGTGTTCCACGGAACAGTCTCAGCTTAGGATCACTCGAGTGTGGGACCGAACCATTGGATTTCCTGCAACCCTGTCTCTGTTTAATTTCTCCCGTTTCGTTAATTCTCCCGTTCCATGTAATCGCAACCGGCCGACCCTGTGCTCGACGAACGCAAACGCCCGGAAAAGTGTATATATTCTGTCTGGATCAGCGTCTAGGGACTTTCTCAACGTTTTGTCGCGACACGGATATGTACAACGAAAAATTGACGAGCAACCGTAATGAAAGTTCGGTGGAGAGACCGAGCCGCCTCGGCTCGGAGAAACTGGTCGGTCGAACGAATAGAATTTAGCGAGCAGAGGGTCGACCGTCGCGCGTTTCTCCCTTAGGACTACTCGCTCGTCTTTTATGCTTATTTAGTATCCAACACATGTTCGAGGACAGACTATTTTAAATAGAACGAGACGCAACATCGAAGCATTTTCTCGCATATCTCGCTCGGGCGATTTATTCTTTAAACAGTCTTAAAATCCAAGATAAGTGATCAATTGCTCGAAGCGATTATACATCCTACGGTTACAACCTTGTTTAGTTATCTAATTAAGACGGGTACGATGATAAGTGTCGAAACGATTGTTTTATTACTGATTGGAAGTGGATAATCGAGCGTGTTTGGACAATAAAGAGTGCCAGTAGTAGAAGATTCGTAAGATTCGAAAAAACTTTCTCTCAGGCCCTCTCAATCCTCGAGCGATCGAAAGAAAGACTTTTCTTTTTTCTGTTTCTCCGTTTCTGTTCTTCTTTTTTTTTTCGATTTTGTTCTTTTTTATGTTCTTTGTTTCCCATCGGCGCAACACTCACACGAAACACAGTCACTCCTTCTTTTAACAATTGTGTCGATTAACGATAATATTAATTTTTCTTCTGCTTAGCTATATAATATGTATATAATGTAACACGATGATATAGGCTTGATATGACGGTGGTACACGTTTACTAAACCGTTTCAAGTGTTTTTTTTTATTCTTCCTACCTCCCTCGCCACTATGCTCTTCTTAGGACATGCCCCTTCCCCGCCTCTTTCCAGATCCAGTGATCAACGATTGAACGAAACACCTCGTCGCGATCGTCGCGAGAACGGACACTCTTCGTTTCCCGAAATTATACGTCTCGAGCTACCTAATCGCTCTAGTCAGATTGTGGGGGTAATTAGAAGCAAGAGGTAAACGAAGTGGACCAACTTCGTACGGTAGATTGTGGGGTCTTTGATTATCGTGTGGCGGCATGGACAGCCACGTGGTTCGATTGTCTGGAGTCGTTTTCGACTTTAATTTGTCAAACGGGTGTCAAAGACTAATCAAATTATATTTCAAATTATAATTATAATTATAACTCAAATTATAATTCAAATTATAACAGAAAGCTGCAAGAAAAATCTGAAATTGCAAATTGTATTACACATTTTGCTTAAGAATAAATACAAGGTGTTCATATTTCGTTAAAGACGTTATTTGTTCGATCATTTGCCACCGACACATTATTTTAATTATTTTAACGTATGCTAACAGATGTTTATTTGCTGTAGAACATACAAAATAACATACTAAATAACATACTAAATATATGAATCAACATATCAAAGGAAATTGTTTTAATGGCAAACGGCTGAAACAATACATCTTCGATTAGAGAATTCGCGAAACAAGAGCGAGGACAACAGTCTCAAATAATAATGCAAGAACAATCTGGAAAAGAAAAGAACATTTGGCAAAAAAGTTGACTAAAAAGTAGTTTGTCCCGATTAACAAGTTAAATGTCCGCGAAAGTACACATCGAAGAGTGTCAACATTCTCAAATTGTCCTAGTAAATTTTGACAGCCATTTTTCGTCGACTTTCGCTTTCCCTCTACTGTTCGCTACACGGCCTGTTAGCGCATCGCGCCGGAGACTTCAACGCCGGTATAGTAATCAACCGCGGCTCGTTTCGTCAGCACTCGACAGCGATTGCGAGGTATGTTCCGTCATCTACGGCCTGGATCGAGAAAAGAGTCGACGGTGGAGCACCTCCACGATCGAATACAGGCCGGTGACGGTATTCTGATTTTGTTCAGCAACGCAGGACAGGCGAAGCGAGTTCGACGAGGCGTTCGATACCCTCGTCGTCCTCTGCGATCGTCTGTCCTGCGTACGGATCCGATGTCCTTCGATTCCAGCGTAAAATCTAGCTCCTACAATAGGTAGAGTTTCGCAAGTGATATAAGTCTTCCGCGGGTGTAAGGTTCCTCGATCGCTGGTTCCGGAGACCGAGCGGACAAAAGTGTCGCGCGCCAGCGACGAGACGGAACGCGTTCCCGTTTCGCTCGCGAATTCCAGGGAGCATCTTTTTGCGTTTTCATTTTTTCTCAAAGTATTAACGATAAAATTTTACACTTTCAACACGTCATTTAATTCTCCGTACGGCAGACACGGCGATATATGTATAGATCTATTTATATACATATAATATGTATACAGCGAGCGAGCTGGGCCGAAGCGCGTCCTGGCACTCTTCCGGACAAAAACAAATGAACGCGGGTACTTCCTCGTTTCCACGGGGAGCACACGTCGTGCTCACAACTACCTCCTGCGTAATTATTAGCCCTCTCAGAGACGAGGCGACGCGCTTCGTCCGTGTCGCTCGTGGGTCTGTTCAATTCGCGACGGTGGACCGGGACGTTCAACCGGAAGTTTCGAAGCTGTCCGCAACGAAACGACGCCCGCGACTCTTGTACAGACAACGGGAGTGTCTTCACCGTCTCGCAGCGTTTCGTCGCGTGTCTGTGTTCCTCTCTTGGGAATCCTGGGCCTTTACACGGGAACCATGCGCCTTCATCTAGTCGCACGTTAGACAGTTCGATCCTTGGTCGACGTTGCCTGGGTCCATCCTCGCGCAGATTTTTAGAACACTCCTATCGATGTATCAACGACTGCAAATGCATCAGAAAATTGCCGAGCCTGAACCGGACCCAGGCATCGTCGTCCCCGCGATCGTCGAAAACGTCCGGCGTTCAAGGATTAAACTCTTGAGAAATTCGTTTAGCGAGATATATCTATGTATACACGTAGTACATGTGTCTCTCTAGACTAGCTGCACAGGTTTTTCCGAGCGTCGGAGGCGCTCTTCGTTCCGGCTGAGAGAAGATAAGAAATTATCTTACACGTGTCTCTTGGGATAGATCATTGACAGAAACGCGACTGGATAATTATGACTTCGCACGAGCACCTTATTCGAATCGGGCCTTGGCCCTGCTAGCTTCTCTTCGCGGCCTCCGACGCTCGGAGCTGCGCACAGGAATGGGTACAGAACCGGAAGCGGACACAGGTGTGGGACCACGACTGCCGGCGGGCCTATCGAAGAAACGTCGACTATTTACAAAAAGGACTCGTCCTGCTATGATCTCGCTTAGTGCCTCGTGTTTCATGATCCTGATATCCCCGCTGTCTCGGTGCGTCGACCGCTGCGCGCCGACCATCTACGCTCGAGGACCTACGCGATCATCCTCGACACGAACATCGTTGCTCGCTCGTGCCTCCTAAAATTCATCAGCCGGTCTATCCCGAAGGGAAATCTCTTTCTCGATCGTCCCGAGAATCGTCCGCGGAGAGGTCCGCGCGGTCTCGAGACCGTTTCGGAAAGCGGTCAGCGCGTTTCACGTGGTCGCGCGTCCACCCTCTTTGGGAAATTAGCTTCCTGCCAATTGTCTTCTCGTCCGCGTCTGCGACGATCGTCTCGACGGCCGGATGCGATCTCGACGACGCACGAAGAAAACTCCGATTCCCATTGCTTCCGACGCACTCGACGAACGAAAAAGGAAAAGCAGAGAGCCGCGTCCGCGTTCGTCGCCGAGCCTCGTTCCGAATTATTCCGAACAATAATGACTCTAGACGGTGAAACGAAACGAAAATCTTTACCGCTTCTATGAGATCGCGACGAGGCGACGGACGTAGACGCAGCTGAAGACTTTAGGCGCGCGCGGTCTCCATAGTAGAAACAACATCGTAACCGTGTCCACACCGAATCTACCGTAAACGTGTTCTTATACGTACTATATTTCCCAACAGTTTCCATAAATATCGTTCTAGCGCGAAAGGTCCGTAACAACATTATAAACATCTACACGGCTCTGTCAACGTAAGTGATCGAGGCTTGAGAAACTATATGAAAGTCGTACCCGATGGCTGGGTCAACGGTCTCTATACACTCCGTAATAATCGTAGCTCGAGTAAATACGAACGGCGGTTACGCCCATAGCGATTATGCTACAATTGTGTACACTGCGTTATTAGCGTTACCTGCGTGTTTTATCTTTGTTTATACTTATATATACAGAACGGCGACGCGCTAGCACGCGGCTCTCGACGTTACTATTTAATTCGATGAAGATCGCCCTTGCGTGCCGCGCCCCTCGAACGGCTCTATACAAAACCGGATAACAACCACGACGACGAAGACTCAGAATTCAGAGGTGGATCGACGAATGCTCCGACTCGAAACGCGTTACCTTCGCGAGGGTTCTCTTCGTGCGTCTTGCCGCGCATCGCGAGGCCGCCAAGCCACGAGCCGGACGCGCGAAACGTTCGTTTATTGTCATCTTGATAACTAACCATGACTCGAGTTGCCTTTCCTTTCCGTTGATCCTCTTGGCTCTCTCTCTCTTTTCCATAAATTCCAGTAAACGCCATCGTGAGGAGAATTTACATGGTGTGCAACGATTTTTTACTTTGTCTTTCTCTTCCTCGTCTCCCTATTCTCGGTTCCTTTGTAGCCTAGAACTTAGCGCTCGTTGTACAACGACGATCTTTGGACCCGTGATGAGAAATCCAGAAAAAAGGGAAGGGGAGTGTTTCGCGGAATGACTGTGCACGGCTGTTTTAGCTTTCTTTCGGTTACGATTTGTTTCTTTTTTATCGAATCACTCGGATTGATGGGGGATAAAAGTTGATCGGCAACGGGAGGGAGTCGATGGCAGGTAACACCGTGGATCTCTGGCTCGATAGTTTCTATGATACGCGCGCAACGAACCGCCACCCTCGCGTCGTGTTCACGATCTCCACCGCGTTCTCGCGTTTCCTCGTCGAAACCGGTCCCGTTCGTTATGTTCCGAGGCACGAAACTCGACCGACGATCGGTAACGATCAGCGTTCGGTTCCTCGTTAGAAACAGAGCATCTCCGGAGGACTCGGAAACATGCAACCAACTGGTCTACTGAAAAAACTACCTAAGATTCTATCGTAACAAGTATACTGGATCTTCCGTCGACGCTCCGTTTCTCGTTTCTCTCTCTCGCCTGGTCATCGAGCAGTGTGCCACGGTAGACCGCGTCGAGTTTCGTAGAGTCACCGATCATCGAAGTCTCGCGAGGTTCTACGCGGCAACGATCGTTTCTCCGAAGAACGGAAACCGTGAACGCGTTGTGCTCGGAACCAGCTGTCCACGCGCTCCGTCGCATGGCAGCACCTCTACCAGTCGGAGACGGTATACATCCCCGCTGTTCTCCTCTAATCGTACGAGGGTTCTGTCGATAGATCGATGATGTCTCTTCTGAGAAGTCCTCGTGGAATGGCCAGCCCCGTTTACGATCTCTTTTAAACGAGGCCTGCCACTGCCCCGCGGATATTTGATCCTCTCTCCTCCGTTGGTCTCTTGGAATATCGCAAAGGCGACGTGCTCGGATGATGATAGTGTGATCGGAATGGCGGGTGACGATGAAAACGAATGATGACCGCGAACGATACTTTTGGTTTGTTTGTTTTTTTTTGTTTGGTGAAGTACGAGAGTGATTTTGGTGAACGACACGTAGGTAGAATGCTGTCTGTCGGTACCGTCGCTGTTGGAGTCGATGAGGTATCTTTCTGTTCGCTGTCGCTCTCGTTTTTTGCTAAGACTCTAGAAATGCTCTAGACTGCCTCTACGGTTGCGTGTGTGTGTGCACATGACAACATCGAAGAAACGAAGAGAGACCGATATTTGCTTTCTACACCGTAATTGACCGTAGCTGGCCTCGAGTACTTATCTGCTATCCTGCTGATCGATCTTCGGCTGGTCTCGCCTGCCTTTCGACTCCGATCCCTTTGATGTCTTCCTTTTCCTGGAAAACGATCAGACCGTCGTCCTGATTGGACAACTACAAGATCGATCGGGGGAAGATGCCCAAGGTTTTCCGAAAAAGACCTCATGGAAGTAACAAATAAGAGTAATAGTGATACAAAATATCACCAGCAAAAATCGCAGTCGTTTAAATTAAGTTTATAGTAAATTAAATTTACAGCTGGACGAATCTTGATTTATGGTTGCCTGGCATCTTTCCTCTAATTATCTCGCTGTTTCGAGTATATTCGATGTCCAACTCACGATTGCTCGCAACTGTCGCCGTTCCTCGTGGCCGGTCTCGGGGAACTTGAATCGCTATGACGATTGTTCAAAGTGTCTTCTTCGTTGTCAGATGTTTCCAGAACTCTCGCGAGCAAATGCGGCGTTCCTTCCGAGCCAGATAAACTAAACTCCGCCGACAACTCGATGCTTTTCTCATCCTGCGATATTAAAGTCAATTATATCAATTCGATGATAATTTAGCGCATGGAAATCTGTGCAAGAATCTTTTATTGCAGAGCTGTTCGACGAAATAGAATGAAAATATAACGGCAATGCGTGCGAGTGAGAGAGAAAGGATGGAGGAAGAGGTAAACCAGGGCTCGGAATTAACCTGCAGGCAATATCAGGATCGCGAAGGCTACGCCTCCTGAGTCCCTGTCACGCGTCTCGCTCCCCGTGGTCGGTTCTTTCGGCTCGGAGAACATCAGGCGAGAACATCAGGCGAGAACATCAGGCAAACATCAAGCTGTTTCTTTCAGGGGGCGTAGCCCTCGTGACCCTCATGTTGCGTGCAGGTTAATTCCGAGCCTCGACGTAAACACTTCGCTCTTTCTTTTCTCACATCTCCACTCCACTTGCCCTCAGTTTTGCTCCGAGCCAGTAGCTTTGCCCTTGCCCGCTAAGAAGCCTGTTGAACAGCTCTGCCCATATCTTCACCGAGCAAAGTACCTCTTTCTTCAGCGTGTTCAACAGCCTCTTTCTGTCCGCTTTCAGTTCCTCAGCTTGTTTCGACTGCGCGGTGTTCTTGAACCCGGTCAGCTCCAACAGAGCCAGGTGTGCGTCTTTCTCGGACACAGCAGCTTTCAAAGCTTCCCGCCTGCGACACAATGCAATTTTACAGGTTGATTCTCCAGGGAAGCTATCACCCGAGCTACTCACTTCATTTGCCGCAGATCTTCCAACTGCGTGGTTCTTTCCTCCGTGAGTTTCTCGAGCCTGGTTTCGTACTTGTACAACTTGGAAAGAAGCGGCTGGCAGGTGATGCATTTCAACGCTGAAGCTGACTGCATCGACGCGATCCTCTGCTGCAATTTTGCTACCTGAGAATGAGAAAGCTGTTAGATCGTTCGCAGGGTGTACAGGGTTCGCACTTCAAGGTTGCTGCAAGTCAGAATTAGGAGACCAGCCTAGGGATTAATATTTGGAGTGTAAACCCTGTCTAAGTCTGAAGTTGTTATGTCATGGTTATGTCAAGGTTATGTCAAGATCGCCGAGAGGGCTCGGGAGATTACCGACCCCTCGCGCCGAAACCGGAGGCGGCGGCCGCGACTTAGTCGTGGCATTCCTCCGGTAACCTGAGGGTAGCGGGCGGCGGGGTTCAGGTTTCAGTCCTGGAAGTTTCCCCGCCGCCCGTCATGCAATTGAGTTACCCCATTGCTGAGAGAGGGGGGGTGACTAGTCAAGTGCCACCCCCCCTGGCGACCGCGGTACCCGAGCGGGGGTTTCGAGTACCTGTAAAAGCGGTCGCCGAGTAGATTGCGGTGCGGGTTGCGGTCCCTTTGCGCCGCGGAGGATATGGGGAGGGGTGAAGATATTACCCCCCCCAGGGACGCGGCTGGCCGTTATTTGCTAGACAGCCGGCCCTGGCGAGGGGGAGCCGCGGTTGTGTTCTTTGAGAGTTCCCGTGGCTCCCCCGAATCCGCCTGATGGTGGTCATGCGTCCAAAGGTCGCCGTGGAGGTTTTACTGGGTACCCTGCGGGGGGGGGGGGGGGGGTTGAATTAGTTCCCCTCCTCGTCCCCGGTTGAGACAAGCTAACAAAACCGGGGGCGAGGGTTATGATGGTGACGGTCAGGAACCCCACACTACCCTCA
The DNA here is from genome assembly GCA_028455555.1 of Augochlorella aurata. NCBI lineage: Eukaryota > Metazoa > Arthropoda > Insecta > Hymenoptera > Halictidae > Augochlorella > Augochlorella aurata. The sequence goes on along the minus strand of CM052162.1, from coordinate 13,984,872 downwards.
GTCTGTTTGGTTGGCAGATTTCCTCCACGTAAAAAAAAAGGTTATGTCAAGATTATTCCTGCTTACTCTTTGCAAGGCTTCCTTCTTCAACATCTCTTCATTCTTCCATTTCTTCTCGCTGTCGCTGGTGATGACGACGCTCTCGCGGAGGGCTTCGCTCAGTTCCTCGATCCTGCTCCTCTTCTCCATTAGATCTTTGGACATGTGCTGTTCCTTGTCCTCTTTCTCTTTGATTATGTTCACCAGTTCCTCGATCTGCTCGAGGTCTATCCTCTCGCTGAACGCTCTCTCCAGAGAATCCACCTCGTCCTCGAGCTGCTGGATCCTCTCGTCTCTGACGCGGATCTCTTCCTTGAGGACACCGATGTCGTCGTACTCGCTGAGCTCCTTCTTCAAGCCTGCCACCTCCTTCCTTAGCTTCGCTATCTCGTCCTTGTTCTCGACGATCTGCTGCTCGTACGCCTGGATCTTGTTGTCCTTCTCGGAAATCGTGTGCTCCATCTTCTTCATTTTCAGCTCCTTCTCGCGCAGCTCGCTATTCCCGTCCATGATCAGACGGTTGCAGGGCGAATCGTCTGGAGTCATCGTCGTCCACCTATCCTGGACGTTTCGGTGATTCTTCTGTGCTTCTTTCCCTGAAAATTGGCCTAATTAGACATCCTGCACAATCTGCGAGTATTGATTAGAGTAGTTTTAAGTGCCTTTGGTTATTGTATTATCGATCATCGCTCTTACCTCGGTAGCTTTCCTCAACTTTACACAGTTCTCTCTCCAAACAGCCAACTCGGCTCTGCAGTTGCTCGATCTTGCATTCCCGATCCTCCAGCTTCATCTTCAGCCCGTCCACGTTGTGCTTCCTGACATACTCCTCGAGCTGCGTGACCATTTCCTCCAGTTCGATGACCCTCTCCTGATCGATCCTCAGTTCCCTGTTCTCTCCGCTCTTCTGAATCCACCTCTCCAGCTCCTGGATCCGTCTATTCCCATCGGTCACTTGGCAACGGAGTTCGTGCAGCTCTTTCACGTCAGGATTCTGCTTAAGGAAGTCCTCGAACTCAGCCACGGTGTCCTCCAGCTCCTCTATCCTTCTGCTCTTCCTTTCCACCATGATCTCCAGATCCCGCAAGCTGTCGGTATCGGCGTGCTCCCTGAGGAAGTTCTCCAAAGACTCCATCTCCTGCTCCAGCTCAACGATCCTCCTGTTCTTCGCCTCTATCTCCTGTTTCCAGGACTCGCAGCCCTCCTTTATTCTATCTTCGCTCTCCTTCGATCTTTTGAATCTGGCCGACTGGTTATCTTCCGTCATCAGGCTCTTCAAGGACTCGAGCTCCTTCTCCAGCTGCACTATCCGTTTATCCTTCGCCTCCAGTTCTCTCCTCCATGAGTCCTTCTCCTCGTTCAGCTTAGGATTCTCTCTCTTCCAGGCGTCTTGGTCCTCGAGGCTCTCGTTCCTCGCGTCTTTGATCTTCTTGGAGCAGGTGTGCTCTCTGAGCAGCTTCTCCAGGGAGGACGCCTTCAGCTCCAGCACCGTGATCTGCTTGTCCCTGGCCTCGAGCTCCTTCTTCCTGGTGTCCTCTATGTGTCTCGTGATCTCCGGGTCCTGTGTGCGTGCGTCGGTGCGCGTGGTCGTGGTGTAGGTGGTCGTGGTGCGTGCGCGGAGGCAACGTGGGTGGAAACGTAACGAAAAACGTGAACGGAAAGAACGTGGCGGGTCATAGTGGGGGCAACAACGCGGGGATTAGATTTCGTGCTGAACGACGTTAGGGTGCGTCTCCGAATGGCTGCGAACGTGCCATGAACCGGATGATCTGCTACGATCTCTATCTTTCTCTATCATCGATGCTTCCGATTGTTTCCGAATAGCTCCTCCTTACGCTGGTCGAATCCATTGTCCGTGGCTCGTCGTGGTTTTAAAAAGTCTCTGACCATCTGTTTGGCGTTTCATCTCTGTCCCTCCGTGCCGTTTTCTGTGTCTTGGCTTCTCAAATTGTTATATTGTGAAACTTTTCTGTATACATTTATATTTATATATCTACATACGTATATCTCTGCAGCGTACGTGTATATACACATGTACACACATGCGTCTGTCTTTTCTCCGTAGTTATTTATACATGTATATGTATTTATATATATATATAGATTTTTTTGTTTCGCATCGGTAATCATTAACATTATTGTTGCCGTTGTCCTCTGTCGTTATTTTTACATTTATATTTATATTTATATTTGTATATATATCTATATTTATTTATATATATATATTTATATTTATATATATATATCAATAATTATTGTTATTATCGTCATTATCTTCCCGCTATAATTATTAAATACGTTAACAATGGTCGCAGGCGTTACGTAAAATAATTATATATCTTGACGCGTGTTGTCCATCAGGCGAGTCAGTACGATCCTCTCGTCTTAATTAGTTCGTAATAATAACGGTTCGTGTACTTGTAAAGTTTCCGCTTAATATGCAAATTGTACTAAAAAGAACGGAGAAGGCGTCCCCAACGAAAATCGACCTTAGAACAAGCTTTTTAGGAATCCGGCGGGACCCGCCTGCTTTTCACCCGGTTCCGTGGCCGTGGCATTCGGAAACGCACAGTTTTCATGGGAATCATCGATGGGTCATCACGACGTTCGTCGCGGTTACACAGGGTTACGATATGGATAAGACGAACAAACAAACAAACACAGACAGACAGCAAACACATCAAGCAAGCAGATAACGCGAGCGTGTGCGTGTTGTGTCCAGGAGCAGCGTGGAAATTCAAGAAGACGAGTAATTAGTCATGGGCTTGCGAATAGAATGTTTATAAATTAGTATTTGTCATTTCTTAGATCAGTTTTGGGAGTGGCGGAGAGTAGAGGAGAATCGGGGGTTGCATACTGACCTCTTGTTGCTGTGCAGTTGCGGCTTGTTTCAACTTGACTTGTGCGGCTTTTAGTGCACTGTGGACAAAGTAACATGTTTCAATTAATTCAAATTTATCATTGAACTAGACTATCTAGACTAAGATAGACTAAACTAGACTTAGACTGTATGTGAAAGTTTAGAGACAGGGGAATTTATTACTAGCCTACGGTTATCTACATATTTTCCTGCAGAACAATGCACACTTACTCTTGAAGTTCTCTGATTTGTCTCTCTTTCGTGTTTTGTTCTTCCTGCGTCATCTGCATCAGCTGCAGTAGCCTCTCGGTCTCGGCGGAGCTTCTGGTCGACTCCTCCTTTGCTTTGTCCAACTCCTTCTCCGCTGCCTCGAGAGCCTTCTGCATTTCCGCCAACCTCTTGTCCGGCGACCCACCGCTCTATAAGAATCAAGTGAAAGTTATCGTCATTCTTCGACTAGAACTAGTTAACAGATGTGTTGCAAATTATTTTAAAAATTAAAGATCCGAATCCCTTGATGGTTCTAAGGTTCTCAGCATATATCAACGAGTACACCCCATTGGATATCAGTATAATATTGAATTGCCAGTCAACATCTAGACCATATCATAAATTAACTGAAAACGGAGCAGCCTCAGGCCACCTGTCTTCGTTTAAAAAACAAGCTGTCGCTAACAAAAGTGTCCGCAAAAATGGCCAATCGTTTTCACCATTGATGGAGTATTATCAAAGTTTATCATTCAAAGAGATAACTTTGGAAACATGGATGCGCAGAGTTCGCAAGTAGGAATCCCTTGAGGAAGATAAAGGGATGCTTACCCTCTGTAACTGCTGCTCCAGCTGATCCATCTTCGCTTTCCGTTTCTTGAGGTCCTGGTCGAGACTTTGGAGCGTCCTCTCCTTCTCCTCTATTGTTCTAGCTTTCTGGTCGACGGATTTGGCTCGTTCCTCCGTCTGCCTTCTCTGCTCTTCCACTTGGCGTTTCTGTTCTTCTAGTTGTCGCCTCTCTTGAGTAGTATCGGGACCAGGTTTCCCGCCGCCAGCTTGGAGTTTCTTGGTTGCTTGATGCAAGTCCACCTGCCAAGGTGGAAACCAGTGGTCGTGAATAGAGAGCTCGTTACAAGGATCAGCTACTGGCTAGGCGAATTAAGAAAGCCGCGGCCATTCCGCGCCAAAGTTCGCGAGTAGCTAGGGATCGCGAGGCTGTGGGTCACCTATCGCGCGTCGACTCGACAATAATGTACACATTATTCGTTTGCTCTCGATGAATCGCGCGTGATCGTAAGATCCGACAGATGCAGCGACGCATAGACGAGGAGAATGCTCTCCCGCAGTTATCACGGCGAACTATATATGTACAAATACATACAGAAGTATACGATGAGAGGAAAGTAGTATATTCGCATGCTGCTGGTTCTTCCAATCGTCGACTGTTCCATAACAGCGTCCAGTCGAGAGTCGAATTAGCGATCAACGTGCAAGCTCTTGAATGGAATTGGCCTAATGCTATCGACGATCGACAGAGAGCGAGTAGTCAGCGGCGCGCGAACACGCGTTTCCTCGCACCGTACGCTTGGAGATAAAAAATGTACAAGATGTAACAAGATGCAATCGATGAATGGCTGGTGAACGGCCAATTTGCGAACGGAACAATCATTTTCTATCTCTGGCATCGATACAGTGCATGCTCGTCAAAATGGAAAACCAGGAGAAACGGAAAATGCTCGTAAGAACTCGGATCGCCTCGTCGGACGCGCAACAGAACAATAGCGATAACAATAACGTGTACGGATACGTTCACGCGACGCGGGGGACGACACGGTCGCGACGCTTCGATCCTCGTTGGGACGAGATGATCAGGCTGGACGCAACGGGAAGAAGGAGAAGCGATCCCGGTCGGTTCGTTCGTCGCCCCGCCGTCGCGGAAGGCAATAACAAACAACAATAAACATAACAGAATCAGAGGAACGGCGTAACATAGTCGAAGAAAGAAAGGAACGTAAAATATAGAGCAAATGAGCGCGAATGGCTGTGCTTGAGTCGCAATGGCTGGGATCGGGATTGGTGGTCTTTGAACTTTGGAAGATGAATAATGGTGAAGGCGATGTTGCTTCGCTGTGAAGTGTGACGGACGCCCCGAGATTATACATGTACGCAACACAAAGATGAGAATGATGTGCGGGGTGCATCGTATCCGGTTGAACATCTGTATACGTATGTATATATACATGATCGCTCGATCAGTTCTAGATCTCTATTTCGATATATATATTATTTTTGCGGCGTGTTATGAGCTGTGGGCGAGATTCTGCTTCGTCGACGACGAAGGCAGAGGCTGCGGTTGAAATGGGAAGACATAGAGAGACTTGAGAGGCCGCGCGGCTCTGTATCGGCAGCCGGTCGACAACTATTATGTCAGCCAAAGGCAAAGCAACGATTGTTTGCCGGGCGACAGAGTGCAGACAGAGTGCGGGTGTAGGCGATGTGTTGTGGGTGAGCGCGAGCGAGTGCAGGTCGGTGCTGCTAACCTGAGATTTCTCGAGTTCCTGGCACAGCATTTCGATCTGCGCCTGAAACCGCTCGCGCTCGACAGCCTGATCAGCGGACTCCTTTCGCGCGCGTTCAAGCTCCTTTTGCAGCCTGGCGGCCTCCTGGCCGTTCTGCTGTGACGGTTGCTGCTGCTGCTGCTGTAGCTGCTGAATGGTCTGCTGCATCTGCTGGATCTGCTGTTGCTGTGCGTGCAGCTGCCTCTCGGTCGTCTGGATTCGCTTTTGCAGCTCGGATGCCTGTCGCTCGGCCGCGTCCGCCCGCTGCCTCTCCGTCTCGCAGACCTTCCGCCATTGCTCGAGCTGCGCCTCGCTTCCGCCGACCGACGTGTCCCTCGAGGCGATCTGCTTGTTCAGCTCCTGCACCCGTTTCTCGGCCTGCTCGGCTCTCTGCCGTTCCTTGGTCTGTGCCTGCGTCAGGTTCTGGACCTGCTGCGTCAGCCGGTGCACCTCCCGCATCTGCGCGTCTAGGGCCTCCTTCGCGGCTCTGTCCGGCGTCTGCGCGTGTGCCCTCTGCTGCTGGAGCTGCTGCAGCCGGCGCACCTCCTCTCGCTGACGCTCCAGCTCGGCCTCGTTCGCGTTCAGCTCCTGCTGGAAGTTGACCAGCATCTCCTGCGACTTCTCGAGCTGTATCACCAGCTGATCCCGTTCTACCTGCAGATGCTTCGCCTCCGCCTCGAGCTTCTCTTTCACCTTCTCGATCTTCTCGCAGTGTTTCTCCCGGTTCTCTAGGATCGCCGCGTTCTTGTCTCGATCTCGCATCGCGATCTGAAGCTCGTGCTGCAGACGGGCCATCTCCTCGTTCCCTACCATCTGCTGTTGCTGTTGCTGTTGCTGTTGCTGTTGCTGCTGTTGCACCCGCCGCAGCTCCTGCCTGAGCGCCTCCCGGTCGTCTCTGAGCAGCTGAATCTCTGCGACGACGCGTTCCATCTCCTTCTTGTTCGCCTCGGCTGCTTCTTGGTACTTCGAGGTCTGCACGAGCGTCTTCTCGAGCTCCTTGGCCAGTCTGCCCGCCTCGAGCTCCACCTGATCGCGAGCGAGGACCGCCTTGTCGAGGCTGGCGCGCAGCCGTTCGACCTCGATGCTCGCGCTCTCCGATCTGGTCTTACCCTCGGTCTGCATCAGCCTCTCGAGCCGGACAATCTCGACGCGGAGCTTTTCGTTGTCCGCCTCCAGGGCGTCCGCTCTCGCCTTCACCTTGTCGTGACGGTCGCGTATCTTCTCGGTTTCGATTTTAGCCCGCTCGATCTCGCCGCGATTCCGTTCCTGCGCTGCGTTCGCCTTGGCCGCTTCCTCGCGCGCCCGCTCGAGCTGAAGCTGCGTCTCGTGCAGCTTCGCCTCGAGCTCGGCGTGGCTGGTCTGCGTCCTCTTCAGCTCCGACTCGCGGCCCTCCAGACGCTCCCGCAGCTTATCCACCTCCTGCTGTAGCCTACTACCCTCGCTCTGCCACTTCTCCTGCTCGTACTGGTATTTACCTCGCACCCCCTCCGCACGCTCCAGATCGGCGCGCAGCCTCGAGGCGTCCTGTTCGGCCTTCCTCGCTCGCTCGAGCTCCGCCAGCGCCTTCTCCAGCCGGTCGCGGAGCCGCTCCACCTCCAGCTTCGCGTATTCGTGCTCCTCCTTCTGCCGTTCTTGGCTTTCCTGGTACTTGCCGAACCTGGCCGCGTACCTCTCGCTCTCCTCGCGCGCGCTCTCCGCCTCGACCCGGAGCCGCTCCGACTCCGCTTGCGCTTTCCGCACTTCGGCCTGCTGACGGTCGTGCTTCTCGTACATTTTCTCGATCTCCAGCTGCATGCGCGCCAACTCCTCCTGCGTCTTTTCCGTCGCCACCTGCGTCTTGTTCAGCTGCGAGTGCGCGCGCTCCAGCTCGAAGCTGATCCTCTCGTTGTCCGCGACCAGCTTCTCGCGCTCGTTCTGCAGCCGGCGCAGCTCGGTCTGCGACTTCTCGTATCGCTCGCGAACCATCTCCAGGTCCACCGTCAACCTGTCAAGATCCTCCTTTGACTTCTCCTCGTGCTCCTTCGTGCGACCCAACTGAAGCGCCGCTCTGTCGTACAGTTCTTGCACGCGGTCCAGTTCATCTTGGGCCTTCCGCGCCTCGTCGCGGCTCTTCGACGCCAGCATCTGCTGCTTTTCGGCCTCGAGCTCCAGCCTGTCCTTGTCCGCCTCCATCACCTCGATGCGGTTCTGCAGGCGGTACACTTCGCTCTGGGATCTGTTCAAATGTCACACGATTATCCTCCATGATTAATTACATCGTCTACGGAAATGCAAAAATACCTTGTCGACCCACAATATTCCCGCTAAAATCCGCAGTCGGTCGATAATACTATTGTTAAAACAAAGAAGCTCTTTACCTGTCATACTTCTCACGCATCTCCTCGAATTCCTTGTTCGCGTTCTCCCGGTCTTCGTGCGCCTTGTTCATCGCGTACTGCGCTTTCTCCACTTTCTCCCTCAAAATCTGAATCTCGGTGACGGCGTCGTCCCGTTCGAGCTGAGTAGAGAAGAAAACGGAGATGTCGCTTGTTAGTCAACCTTCGGCCAGTTTGCGAAAGAGCGCAGGAGAAGACACTCACCGTCAGCTTCTGATGGGAGTTGTGCACCTTCTCCCATCTCTCCTTGACCAGCTCGAGCTCCGACAACAGGTTCTCCTTCTCCCGTTGCATCTTCGCCGCCTGACTCTGCTGGAACTCTATCTTCTCATACAGCTTCTGTATTTCCTCTTGGAAGCGGTCCCGCTCTTTCTGCAGCCGTAGCATTATGATCTGCCGGAAGCGAGAAGCGAGAGCGTGACGATCACTTTAGCCTCGTGTCGCTTTCGCGGCCGTTTCACTCGCGAGAAAACGTAAGGAAACTCGGAGACGACGGAGGAGTCCTCTTACCTGAGCCTTCTCGTATTTGTCCTGCAGCCGGTCCACTTCCAGTTGAATCGTTTCCCGTTCCTTTTGTATCCTAGTCGACTGTCCGAGGGCTTGGTCCAATTGGCTCTGTAGGTTCTCGAAATCGTAGTTTTGCTTCTCTCGTTCCATCTGCATCTATTGGGGACAGTTCGATTTTAATTCTAGCCCGGTTAGGATGATCAGAGACCTCGCATAATACATTCGATAAACATCTACTTACTCTGCGAATCTCCGACTGCGACTTGTCCAACTTCTCCTGTACCTTGTCCATCTCGCTCTGCGTCTTGTCCAGCAGAGACTGCAGCTTGTCCTGCTGAAGCTGTGATTTGCCAAGGGTCGCCTGAGTACGTTCGAGTTCCTCTTGCGACTTCTCGAGATCCGCCATCGCCTTGTCCCGTTCCGAGTGAAGCCGGGCTACCGACGCTTGTGCTCGATCGTACTCGTCCCGGAGGCTCTCCTGCTCTCCTTGAGCATTTTCCAATCTCGCTTTCAACCTGTACACTTCACCTTGACTCTTCTCCACCTTTGGAAATCACGGAAATAAAGATTGCGATTTTCGGGTGTCTTCCTAGCTTCCTCGGGTGACAAGCATTGGAATTGGGTAGTGTTAGTTTCGATGGAAATGTTCTTTTATATCAGGGAAATTATATTTGTTGATAAGGTACTTTCCTTACTTATATTTCATTCTACAAGCTACATTGTTAACTACCTTGTGATATAACAATCTATTATACAGGCACTTCGAATTAGTACTGCGCCTTTTTCTTCTAGATGGTATATGATAAATTTATAGTAACGAAAAATCGGAATTTGTTAACGTTGTTATGAGCTTTCGTTACGATTATCAATCAAAAACTGTGATAAATCTAGAGATTTTCTAACAGACTTCTTATATTCGACATTCTAAAAATTTCAATTTTAATAAACGTTAATTCGTTTTAAAATCTGTCCTTATATTTGTTCGCGACTATAAATCCCTAAAATAGAATCTCTGAATTCATAAATTATACAATAAAGTGATAGAGAAAAATAATTGTATAAAAATCATATACACGAGCACGCGCATTCCACGCTAAATGCAATTATTCCAATTTCTCCACCGTTTTAAACCGTAGCTACCACTCCCCGTCATAAAACCCGCAGTCCAGTAATGAATTCTGGTCTCGTTCATCCGATCGGCAGCGTAGGCAGGATAGCCCGGACGGAATTTACTAATTTCCTTTAACTTCGTAACACACCGCTACAAAGTTAATCTTCCGAGACCGTTGCCGCCTTAATGGCGGCGCCATTAGAGCAACTACACGCGTGCCATCTCCGATCTGTTATTAATACGAAGCCGATGTGCCCGCTGTTTATCGCGTGGCACTAATTGAAATCCATTTCATCGTCGCCCGCGGCAACTTGCGGATCGTTTGTCTCGCGATGGCAGTTTTCCCAGTGGCGCGCGAACGCAGCGATCAAACATCCGTAGAAAAATAAGTTTGAGACATGAGACGGAGGATCGATCGCGGGGGAGAGGTTCGAGGCACCCTCGAACGAGCTTTCCCAGTGGTAAGGTCGCCAGCGAGCAATTTTCCGGACACTTAGCCGGCAGTTTCATTACCGGTTCGTTTCGCGCCGTCGACAAAGGCCGTAAGAACGTGTCCGTGATTGGAAATTAGATCCAATCGCCGCGTGCGGAGACTCGGCTGCGGATCGGGGATGGATCCTCGATTCAGCCGCTTGTTCGATCGCGATTAAAGCCGATTGTTTCCTTTGTCCTTGGAAGCGGAACGAAGTCGATTCGATGACCGATTAATCGCTGCGGAACGACGCCAGCTGTCGTTTAGACGACGAGGAACTGGTCCAGACCACTTCCTGCCGTTCCGCGATGGACCGCTCGTCGATCGACGCCGCCGTTCATTAAGGAACAGGACTTGCCAAGGGATATTTCGTAGAGATCTCGAGGGACAATTACCTTTTCTTGAAGGGCCACAGCTTCGGCCCTGGCTCTCTCGTTGTCGGCCTGCGTCACCCTGAGCTCAGCCTGCGCTCTCCTCAGCTCCGCAGCCGCCTTCTCTGCCCGCTCGTGGATCCTGTCTATCTCCTGGGTGGAGTTGATAGTGGTCCTGCCGTAAGTACTCTGCGACCTCTCTACATCGTGCCTGAGTCTCTCGTTGTCCAACTCTAATCTGGTTATCCTCTGCTTGGCAGCCTCCCAGTCCGCTCCGCTGCGACCGACCTCGGACGCAGCTTTGTCAAGCTCGGCCTTGCTCTTGCCCAGCTCCGACTGCGAGCTCTCCAGCTTCGCCTCTAGTCTGTCCTTTTCTGCCTGCGCCCTCTCCAGTCGGGCGCCCAGCTTCTCGACCTGTGGACAGGGTCCAGTCAGAGTTTCGGCGGAGGTGACCAATGTCTTCCTCGGTCGAGCAGTCTCCTACTTCATTAGTACGCTAACTATTCATCTCGAAAAAAACACAGTCTGGTCATTGGTTACATTGGAAAAAATTGTTGAGTCTCCGTTTGACTCAGTGTAATAAATAAAATAGGTATTTAGGTCTCTAGTTGGTCTATTGTTAAGAGCTAATGTGATCAAATTAAAGAATATCTTTTGGAACTCATTTCTGAAAGCAATATAAATGTTTCTAAATCTTGTAAAATTTTTATTATTTTTTCCAATTTGTGTCGCAAGGTTTATTATTTTAATACGTTCAATAAATCTCTTTACCGTACCATTTTCTATAGATTTGCGATGATAAGAATTTTTTCTACTCGCGAAAGTTCATGTGTATTGTGTGCCTACAGTTACTCGAATGATTAAATATTGATGACAAAATAGTAGAATTTAATTATACATACCAGGCTATTTTTCTAAATCTATACCACTCCATTCGTTAAATAAAACGGAGTGAGCTATTATCTTAGAATCTTCTTAGATTCTCGAGATTGAAAATCGCGTCCTTCAGCGTCTTAGAAACATCGAGAAGAATAACGTTAAGATCGTTTGAATGCAAAGAGCCTGGCAAGCTGCCTGTGTAAGTAAATTCCAGAAAACTCCGTTTGATTGGATAAGTAGGTTTTCGCAGGCGAAACGCCTGGCCATCGAGCTAACAATGCCGTCCTTGAAGAGGTTAAACGGAAGACTCTCGAGCGATCAGTGGGGGAGACTCACCTCAGACTCGAGGGCGTGAATTTTCATTTTGTACTCGGCGATCTCCCTCTCGTGTAACTCCCTTTCTTCCTGCTTCTCTTGCTCGGCCCGGTCTCTCTGCTCGCGTAATTGCGTCATTTGCTTCTCCTTATCTCCTATTGCTTCCTCCAGGCTGCTGAGCGCACCTTCGCTGCTGCAGTTGTGCGCCTGCATCGCCGCCAGTCTCGCCCTTGCCATGTCGACCTGGTTGTCCTTCTCCTTCAGTAGATCTTCCAGATTCTCGATCTGAAGTCACAACCATTTCCCCGTAAACGCTCGATCGCATTCGACGGAATGTCGAAGAAGAATGATCAATTCTTCAAAATCGAGGAGAATGATTAGGAGGAAGCTTTCTTAGAGTGGTGGGGGTTGTTAAGAAACATTCGGATGGTTGTAAAAGGTTCTAAGTTATTGTTATTATTTATATTTAGTCGTTCCAATGCAGGATAAGGAAAAAATAGGCGACGAAATCTTTTTGAAGGGAGAAGGAAATATTTAGAAACTGTTGCTGATTATGTCAAGTTGTTGCGTACGAAACATGAGATCGCTGCTGCGCCTGGAATTGCAACGATGCTAGCAACAATTAATGATTCCATCTATGAATAAACAATACTTGTCACTATTAAATCGGTCACTATAATCGGTCATTTCGTACGTAACAACTTGGTATTTCAACAACTATTCGGACATCTCGTTAGTTTAATGAACGTAAATCCGCACTTACCTCTCAACAATCATTGCCAGACATCATCCGCAATATTTACACAACTACACTAACGGTAACAGCAACTAACAACCAACGATTACGACTGCAGAAAAGAACAAAAACCCGGGAAAACCGTTCTCCGATGCAGACGTTCGAAATAATAACCGCGAAATGTCGGCGCGCCATTAATAATTGATGACGGTCCGAGAGGGATCCAGAAAGGCTGGGATAGTCATCGATCATCGGGCGGCAATGCGAAATAAAAACGCGCGGCGCTTATCGTTACGGAAAACAAGAGCGAGCAAAGAAAAAGAAACGCAAAGTAATGTTCAACGGCTTTATTGATAAATGATACATAAGAAACTGGTCAACTGCGGGCAGGCGAGCTAAACTCAGGGATAACGTGCGGCTATTTGCATCGACGACAAGGTGTGCTTGGCGAAACAGATTACAAAAAAAATTGTGTCGCAGGACAACAGGCGTGTGACGGACACTCATACACCGCTGGGAATACTCGCATACATGCACACTGTCGCAGTCGTATCGCGCGAATATTCGGCGCTAAGGGCGCGCTTTCCCTTTGATCCGAGGGTGCCGACTAATTAATCGCCGGCGAAAATCACTCTTCGCCCCCTGTCGCATTAATGAACACCAAGGAGAGGGCCGGTGACGATTATGCTTCTTTCGCTTTGAGCGATTACCGGCACGGTCTAGTTTATGCCTTCAATTATCTCCTTTCTTTAATTCGACGCCTCCCTTTGCTAATCAGAGCACTCGAACCGCGACTGTCACACGGCAAGCAGGATCACTTGACTAATCGCTCAAACGCGCTTGCAGGTGTACTTCTAGAGGATGATTGCTACTCTCTACTTGGCTTTGATCGGTTTGCTACAGACGTTTATCGATTTAAGTCAACAGATTATTGATTTCTTAGGAAAAAAACTACTGGACCGCTGCTGTTTATTAAGTACAAAGTGCGAGGGTTAACGGAAACGGTTCCAAATATTCGCGAAGCTCAAGGAATTCGTACAAAGACTTGCATTGTTTTCCATGATACAAGCAAACAGGGTGCACTATTCCACGTTGGATGCGACGAATGTCGAAGGTCTGTGAAAAACAGGGTGATTCGATGCCGGCGGAGGACAATGAAACCTTTCACTGAACTTTCGTTCAAATGGAATTGCAATAATTCTTCAGTCTTTCACTTATTTAGGAACATAAGTGCCAAGATAAAGCTACCACCATTGTACACAGACCATTCGATCGAAGGCAGGAGGGGGCAAGTCGACGCATCAACCTCGGGTATAGTTCGACTCGCAACGGTGCAAACTAATAGTCCAAAAAGCGATAAAGAAAGTTTGAGGTTCACTCACCTTGCGCTGGAGAACACTGATCTTCCTGTCCTTAATATCCATGTGATCCTTGAGCTCGGTGAGCTCGGTATTCATGCGGTTTCGTTCCTGTTGCGCCTGCAAGGCCGCCTGCGTCTTCTTCTCTATCATCCGGTTCTTCTCTTCGAGCCTCTGCCGCATTTCCTCCACCTGAGATGCACACACGTGAACATTATGCGCTGCGAATGACTTTGATCAGCCCGATCCGCATTGTAGCCCGTGCACGCATGCACGCGACTACGGACAGTCCAGGAGAAGACGGGAGAGCAGAGGAGAGGAGAGGAGAGAAAGAGAGAGAGAGAGAGAGAGAGAGAGAGAGAGAGAGAGAGAAAGAGAGAGAGAATGACCCAGTTTCCTGCTGTCCGGCCTTCCGTTACCCCTGTGTCCACCTCCCCTGAGTTCGATTTGCCACGATCGAGAATCCCCCAGGACTCGATTCCTTCGACAACGAACCAACTTCCAACCGGTACTCTTCTATAGTTCTTCTTTCTATGAATTGTAAAGCGCGATAGAAAGAAGCAGGATGCCGGCAGATACTTTGGAAATTGGATGGGATGATTCTTTTCACCTGGTGATACCTTCTGCCGACCTCGACGGTTTGCTCATACTTGGCATTTTTCAGGCAAAGAGAATCTTGGATATTTTATGGATTGTTTAGTCAGATCGTGGAAGGGAGATTTGCGGAATAGTCCATTTTTTTTTATGGAATTATTGACAAACAAAAGTCTATTTAATATACTGGGTGGTTCATTTATAAAGATACCTGAATACAGTAAATTCTCTACAATTGTCTTTCAGCTTGCTGCCGTATTTCCTCTTTCCAAATTGTTCATCTTTGTTCACTAGCTAAGGGACAATTTGAGAGGATTTTCTGCACCCCTTTCAGTTGACACTTAAAATTGCATGCTGTGTTTTATATCATTGTGATTGCGTTCGTCTACCTGCCATATTCAGTTTACGTATGGCTAGAAGTACAAAAGTGGACAAACTTTTTAAAAAGATATGCAGAAATTAAGCTTCAGTTTGCATAAAAATAGACCCCAGTCACTCGATATAAATCAAATCGAGTACTCGCGATATAACAAAAATAATATTAAACTTTTTATTTTGTTCATAACTTTAAGTAAATGCAGTAAAAATTCAAGTACATCTTTGAGAAAAATATTCCACTTCAAAAGATCTGCGAATGCTTTTGGAACTACTATAAATGGACCACCGTGTAGATTTCAGGAACGCCATTTTCCATCGGCGAATTTTTAGATTGCACTTACATCAGCTTGAAGCATATTGTAGTGTTCCTCTTTGGCGCAGAGCGACTCCTTGAGCACGGTGATGTGCCGTTGGTAGTCCTGGTGCTGCTCCTCGAGGGTCTTCATCTTGGCAGCCATCGCAAGTATCTCCTGGTCCCTGCGCTGCACTTCGGTCCGTAGCTCGTCCAGCTGCGAAAAGATTCGTCGTCCAGGAGAGGATCAGTCCGCGCGCACGGATAAACCTCGACGACGACGAAACAACGAGCGACGAAGGCGGCCAAGGCCTGTCGTCCCTCTGTCGTGGCCGAGTACGACGACGATCGGCGGGCGCGGCCAGTTTCCAGCTTCGATTCCGGCCAGCGAGCGTAATCGGTCGTGAAAACGGGTCGGCCATTTTCGTTCCGATCCGCCAACTGTTCGACTTGCTAATCGCTTGGCGAAATTTCCGTACCGGCCCGGAGTTCGACTGCTTCGGGGTTGGCCCAGGGCTCGAAAAACTTTCCTCCGAGCCTTCCGTGGCCGGTGATCGTGCATCGAATTCGGCTCGATCGGGAGCTTCGCGATCGACGATCACGTTAACCTGTTAACCGGGCGATTTGCCGACCAATCGTGACTCGTTTTTTCGAGGATACCGGCCTAATTTCCCGGTATAGTTCGGCGATCACGTTTGAGGACGCCATTTGCTTTTAATGCGTTTGCAATTATTTTTATCCTTGCGAAACGGTTGCTCTTGAGCGGAACGAGGCGAATGATTGAGTTTAAACTGCGGATCTTTGTAGTAGTAAGTGTGCTATACTAAATATACTATACTCTATATACTATACTAAATATTAATGTTATTCTACATCGGAATAAAATTTGATTCTTTTATCATCAAAGTCTAGAAATGAAAAACATAGAAGAAATGTTCTCGTTCTAGCAGGGAAATTATTGTAATTAAATTAGTATAAATTAGTATAATATATACTAGGCTTACGGAGCACTAAAAGCAGCTATTTTATGTTGTTTATAATCGACATGAAATATTCATGTGTGCGATGAAACTTTGTTGAACCTAGTCAATGTATCTTTAGAATTTCACTGACCCTAAATTAAAAAATTTTGTAACGCGTAAACCTAATATTAAAAGATTAAAAATCTCAAGGGTTCTGTTAAATGCAACATCCGCAGTCTATTTATAATTTTTGGCCTGGTATTTGTGCAGGGTTCACGGACATCGTTCCGACCAACGAGAGTCTACCAGGTATCACTGACACCAGTAATCATTTCAATCGACAAGAAATACAAGAAATAACCGACAACAATATCTTCCCAGTATAATAATACTTCCTTATCAGATATCGAAAGCAATTGCATGCAGTGGTGCCCGCTTAGCAAGCTACCCTCATCTATACTTAGATCATTACCCTTACTCCTACGGGGCTATAGTCTTAGATGAATCCCTCAAGGCTTTCGTAAAACTTCGCGCATCGACAACGCCGTTGAAAGTAAGAAAAGCGTCGCTTTTGCACGTGGAATAACTGTCCCCAAGAATCGTCATTCCCGAGGAAACTATTGGAAAATAGATTCGCTCGAGATTACTATGTCTCGTGAGTTTTATCTACAGGACTTTATCAACAAGTTTCATCCAATTCGAAAGTTCGGATCTCTTTTGCCAGTGGTTCTTACCTTATTCGAAGATGAGAGTGCTAGAGGAAGGAGAAAGTCATTAAACACTTCTCAAAATCAGTATCGATTAATACTGGCGTCGATCAATCCGGTTTTCGAAGAATTCTCGTCGCCCGAAACAAAGTCGGCGAAACCAGAGAAAGTAGACTTTCGCGAAGCGATGCAAGGAAACCTAAGCGAATTCCCGAGTCTTCCCGGTTAACAGGATAACCAGTCGGCACAATTGTCGCTGGCTCAAGCCACCATGCAGATCGCCGTTCGACGGACTTGTTCCTCTTCAAGGCTGATCGAGCCAGCCTTTGTCGTCGTACTCGGCCAGGACTCGTATATACTGAGCATGCAGCGATATCGAGACCAACGATACAAAATTACAAACAGTGTTTCCTGCGTGTACGAGAGATACATTGATTACGTGTTCGAACGAGTGTACATGGAATGGAGTTAGGCGAGATCCAGGGATCCGTGGGAGCTGCGGATAGATTAGGACGTATTATGTATATTGTGTCTCTCTCTTTGATTATCGTGTACGTACCTACTACGCTCGTCTGATCTACTCTGGTGTCGGCAGGCCGCGTGAGGATCCCGTCGCGAGATCTCGCAGCGGATCGAGAGCCCGCGGCGGGATTCGTATAGAAGCATGGTTACACAGCTAAACGTTTCACTATCTAATCGACTAGCAGAGTACGCAGCGTGAAAGAGATGCCGCGGCTCTTTCCACCGATGGTCGAAGTAAAGGTTCTACTTTCCGTACCTTTGAAATCGGGGACAAAGGGCGCGAGATGAAACTCGAGGAAACGGAGCTACCGCAATGGGAGGGATGACCGAGGAATCTATGATGAGGTATGATGAGATTTGCGTCACCTGGATCATCGAAGTCTTCGCGGAGCTTTTCGAGCTGAGATATGGTTATGGTTTTGGTCTTGGTTTTTGAAACAGCTTCGCAAGACTGGCATTTTGTGCGGTAATTACGAAAAATCAAGATTAGCTGTTTAGTAATTTCAATCTTTGACTTTTAAGACTTACTTATAGTTCAAGTAAACAATTCTACAGAACGAATTAGAATTTAATTTTACGTTAATATGAATTTCTTAACCATTCTTCAAGCTGCCTAACTCTTTATTGTCCTTTAAAAATATTTTTCTTACAAATGGTACGAGATAAAAATGTTACTTTCCTGTCTCGATTGTTCAAAAGTGATCAGTTTATACTATTCTATAATATTCCAGTTTCATTTCTATGTCTCTCTTTCTTTCTTTCTGTAATTTTTAGTAGGGTATTAAAACAGCATCGAATCGTATAGAGTCAACGCGCAACTGTTCCAAAATCTTCGCGCAAGTTTGCCTTTATTTCTGCCGTAACGAAGATGCTGGGAACGATAATTACTTCGACCAGGGGTTCGCAGAGCCTCGGTCAAGAGGTCGTGCACGCGCGTATCTCACGCAGTTGCCCAATAAAAGCAGGATCGGGAACCGGTGGATCGATCGGTGCCGATCGCGAGTGGCGCCGATCGATCGTCGATTCCGCGCCTCTCCAGCGTTCTATGTCGTGCCAAGTAAGAAACAGTTCTACGGAGAGCCGAGCGATCCTCGCGACCGGTGTTCATCGTCTCGGGTTCCTCGGTGTTTCTCATTCGACGGCCACGAAGAACCAGAATCGGTGATCGAAGAGAGACGAGAGAAAAAAAATGGTCGAGAAAAAAATGTCCAGATAGAAGAAGACAGAAGAAGAATAATATAGTTCAACGGTAGTACCAAGTGCTACGTGACTATCTACGATCATCGTTAGGCTGCATACACGCACGCACGCACGCAGAAAAGTATCAGAGAATAATCGGTGGCCGCCATTCTCGTCGACCACGCCGACGTAGAGTGGGCGACCAGGCGCAGAGATCGCTTTTGCGCGTGGCACGTGAATGATTGCGAACAGTCAGATCAACGACTCACACCAGAGAAAGGGACAGAGAGGCAAGACAGAGTGTGAGAGAGAAGAGAGAGATAGATAGATAGAGAAAGAGATAGAGAGAGAGAGAGAGAGAGAGAGAGAGAGAGAGAGAGAGAGAGAGAGAGAGGGAAAAGAAAAAGGCAGCAAGGGGTGGCTGCTGACTTCCTGACCCAGTTCGAACCCATATATCGTGATTCCGGTTGCGCCGAATAAATCGGGAGCTTATTAAATAAAAGCAAGCGACGAGATTACTTGCAGAGAGTCCGCGATAATGAAAGCGCAACGCGGACAGCCGGGAGAAGATTTAACGAAGAATAATTAGAGTAACTAACTGCGACGAAGTTTTATAAAAGTTCGACGAGTTCGCCATTGAATATTGAAATAAACCGCGAGCCCGTGAACGAACTTTCCCGGGGCTGAAGTTTCGATTAAAAAATCGGGGAGCTGTAATTTCGTGCTGCCTGGGAGAAGAGGGAAATTCGGTTCGCTGCGACGGATCGGGACATTTTTTCAGACGACCTTTTTCGTGCCTTCCTAGTTCCAAGTCCCACGGGAATTCACTAGCCACTCCGGGACAGAGATAGAGCGATAGATAGATAGATATAGAGATATATAGATAGATAAATTGATAGATAGATAGATAGATAGATAGATAAATAGATAGATAGATAGATCGATGTAGAGTTAGATAGATAGATAAATAGATAGATAGATAGATATAGAGCTAGAGAGAGATAGATAGAGAGAGAGAGAGAGAGAGAGAGAGAGAGAGAGAGAGAGAGAGATGTAGATAAGTAGAAGATAGAGAGCGGAAGAGAGGAAAAGAAAGAGAGAGAAGGAAACAGAGAGGAAGCGAGAGCGAGCGAGAGAGATAGAGAGAGGAAGAGAGACAGCGAGAGCGAGAGAGAGAGAGAGAGAGAGAGAGAGAGAGTGTGTTAGAAAAAGTGTTACTACGGAACATCGAAACACTCCGTTACATAATACGGTAATCACGTAGATGGAAACGAAGGATAGGTGGTGGCTTGGAAGTGCTTCTTTGTCGGGTGAAGAATATCCTTACCTCCTCAGAAAGCTAGAATATTGGGGCACCACATTTAATAATGCTTCGCTCACCACGAAGGCCACCCAACTCCGCCTCCCTGCGTTCCAATCAATCGAATCATTGACCCTTTCGCTGCGGAAAGGATGAGATCGGCATATTTTACACGCTCGCTGAACGTACCGTTAAAAGGACAGCCTACAAAAATGATCCGAAAAGTCTACAGCTGTGCACAAAGCAACGGTCCGAGAAAAATTGAAGGCATATTTCCAACAATAAATTAACTGTCTGTCGCAGTAGCAGCTATTTTCGATCACTCGTTCGGCTTAAAATTTGCGCCATTGGTCGTATAATCGTGTAAAATTGATACAGTTCGTACGTTCTGTCTAAAATCAAGCTGACTTCATGTGTACGGTTAGGGGTTAACAGATACTTAACATGTTAACGAGCTTTGTAATTTACCGTGGCGACTCTATTAGCATAAGCCACGCTCTGTACACATTCATTACAGCGATAGCTGCGTCAGATTGATTTCCTTTATCTCTAATAGTATGTATTTAGGTGATTACGTTCGAAACATCGCCAACAGATGTTTCAGTTCGCTAGAATATCGAATGTTAGTTTCAATCTCGGAGCTTCGAGTTTCCTCGGCGCTGCAGTTCGTCCGTCGAACAATTTACAGGAAAGCGTCTCGAATTTGTCAAGCCTAATTAGCCGAAAGGGTGAAATGATTTCTCCGAATTACATCGAAACAGCGAACACCGTTATCAATATATATATGTTACGTTTAATAGAGCTCGATCGATAACGCGGGGCCTTCATTTGCCACGATGGAACGTGATCGGCTTTCCCATTCTTTGATTTAGCCCAACCTCCTTGATTCCTCTCACGTACAAATTTACTCGGTCTCTGCGTTCGTAGCGTTATTAACGCTCGTCGAAGACGAATCGGACGAGTTCGGCGGAATTGGGGAGTGCCATCCATTGCTGACTTATCGCTAACTTAGCTCTAGCCTTAAGTGCTAATGATGGCGTCCTTATCACTATGTAGATGTCGCGGATCCGGGGGACGTTCGACTGACTTCGTACTAAGATCCAATCGCGTCTCTCTTTCGAGCAAGGTAAACATCGGTCAAATTTGGAAAGAGTTTCCTGCAGAACGAACTATCCCCTCTTCGAATTAGGCGAGCACCTCGGAGGCGGTCAGCCCCGAGGCTCGATCGAGTGGCGGATGACTGCGATGTCCCGTGCGATGTCCGTTTACCTTATATATGGGAAATCGATCAACGAGGCGACAGACAGCTAGATGATGAGAGAATGCGTCGTAACAATACGGAGCTCGTCTGCGTGGCATGCAGCATGCATAAACACTGGGCTAGACTTCTCGGAGACTCGCATGCGGCTCCCGGAATTCTCGGAACGAGCGATTCGCGCCGGGCGAGATCGCGAATTCGGGGTGGAAACGGGGAGCCCGGCGTCGACGACGGTGAAACTCGTCAAACGAACGAACAAACACGAACCAGCGCCGACCAAACGAACAAACGGTCGTTGAGATCGCTCGCTGACGGGGGCCACGAACTCCTCACGATCGAACTTCGCCTAATTTGTCGGGCGATGAACGGTGTCGAGCAGACGGTCGAACTTGGCCGCCGAGGTTCCTTGTTATCGCACACGACCCCCGAATGATCGTCCACGAGGGTTCGAGGATTCGAGGACGGCCATTCGAGGATTCCACGGACCATGAATTCCGTGGCAGCGGATATTCCCAGGAATCTAAGCTGCCTAACTTTCGAGTCTGTATTAGAGCTTTCCCTTCGATCCTTCCGGCAATACCCGAAATTTTCTACGATATTCGATAACATTATAATCGCTAGATTTCATAGTTTTAATTATTCAATAAAGTATATACCACGTGTGGTATATACTTTATAACAGGAACATAGAATTAAAATAAATAAAAGCTAGTAACCGGGTATTGACGTAAAGACTGAAGTATCTGGTAGTAGGATATAATGTTTTATATTACGAAAATATTGCTGAGAAACTCTGCGAAATTTCCGCTGCCACAATGAAGTACTCGCAACGATCTTTAAAAGTATTCTCAACTCCTGTGAAATTTGAGTAACAATCTAACTGCTGCTCTCTATCATGGATATTAAATTGACTTCCATTCTATTTCCGTTGCGTTTGTACTCTGGCTAATTGTGAGCATTGTCGAGAATATTGACTCTGGTCTGAAGCTATCGACCTGTTAACCGAGTTATGATTTATGTACCTTGAGTTCGTGTGTATGATTTGTATGAATTTATCACTGATTGGCACTTTGATCTCCACTACAGTGGACACTGGATAAGTATGAAAATGTAGTGTTCTGATACGACGATAATAGTTGCATGTACGCTAATATAATCCTTTAGTCTAAGGTAACCATTATGACCATCAGCGTATGTTATTACCATTAAACTTTAGACAATAAAGAACAGTTCAAACGCCAAAATAATGATCTCAGCCATCGTACACTCTGCAGCATATCGAACGTATTACACGGATTGTCAGAGAAAGAAATCAATAATCGCAAAAGTTTTATCATTGATTGATTACAGAGATTGTCATGTTAAGAAGTGTCATCCGGTTAACAGGTTATATATAACATATAACCTACAGCAGTATATTTGTACGTACATACACGAGTCAGGGGTCCAGCAAAACTCTGAAACAGCTTGAAATAATAAAATAGTACAACTTTCGCTACATCTATACAATTGAATACTTTCTTCAGACGTTCGCCGACCAAGGGTGTACCAAGATCGGCGCTGTTTCAAAGCCGGAACCGAACACCCGGGTGCTTACAGCTCTACCATAGATATAGAAATATTGACAGCGCGTTAACAGATTTTGTACTAACGAGAGGAATGGGTCGACGCCAAGGAAACCCGGCGGAGCTTCCTGACCCTGGACAAATGGTCGGCCGGGGTCCAGGAAGCCAATGATCGCGGGAGAGAGTGACCGGAGTCTGCTTTTGACGACGCGAAAGTGAGTCTAAGTTGAGCCACGGTCGTGTCGGATGACAATCTGGAGAATATTCTTCTCCTCGGATAGATCTTCGGAGCCTTCCGGATGGAGCCGTCGTGATCGCACGAACGAGTCTCGAAGTTGTACTAGAAACGAACGTGATAAACAATCTTGTCTACGTCGTCCGGCTCTCGGACGCATGCATCATGCCGTTCAACGATCCGTTCGCATTCGAGAAACTCTACGCGACGAGAGAATGGCGAGCGAACGAACACGATGATGTATCACGAGGGTGTCGGAGAGAGAGATGAAACCTAACGACTCCCGATACCTCGATCCGATGGCTGGCTGATGAGCATGACGTGTGTAACGATCGATGAGGATGGACGAAGATCCGATTCCCTCGATCGGAACGCTAGATCTACGATAATATACGAGTAATGAGTGTGCCTCGAGTGAAGTTCGACGACGAACTGGGGAACACAGGGGTGAGTATGTTCGATGATGCATGAAGGGACAAGGTGTTCGGCGACGGTTCCTTTCTCACGGTTCGTGGCGGTGGTGACTGTGATTTTAGGTTTGTCCAGTGTTGTAGCTAGCGGAGGCCGAACGGGAACCAAGTGGATGATACGTGGCGGGATACGTGACGGATCGTTGGCAATGCAATAACGTGACACTACTCGGGGGTTGACAGAGTGCGAGGGGATGCCGATCCGAAGTGCCCGGGATGTTATTGGTGTCGGGTGGCCTGCGAGCAGTGAGTCTCGAGGATGAGGGAGAGACGACTCTACCGTGATCGCAAAGCGATCCGCTGCGTGCGGGGTGAAACGCGTGTGGGGTTATGGCTGATGGCGAGATGTTCAAAGTTCCGTGGTCGATGGACGAACGACTGCTGGACGGTGAAGAAATCATTTTTGGAGCGTATGAGCATGTCGATCAAAATCAAATGTGCGAGCGAGGGGGACTCGTAAGGGGTTGGGGAATGATGAAAAATAAGAAACGATGGGACCGGGGAGAGGCCAGAAGGTTCAAGCTGGATCAGAGAACGATCGAGCACAAGAATTCTTTCTTTCTCTCTGTGGTGTTGTTGGTATAGTTGTATTATTTTCTTTCGGCGTTATCCAGTCGTCAGCTTGACTTCGGTCAGCTGTCGCTGACACACCACCCTTGACCCAAATCGAGGGAACTCGGAGGGACGGGTCTTCGACAAGGTCTGCTTCCGTTTTACCTTGCGTTCTTTCGGGATGCGACGCCTTTGAGGTTCGACGCGGGAGAAATTCTGGGGGATCGTCGGAGGGAGAGCCGGGACACAGGGGTGGTTCATGCAAGAAAGACAACGGGAACAGAATTCCTTCGATCGTCGCTCGGACGTGTCATTGTTCTCGTTCTCCGGTTAGGTTTCGTCGTCCTTGCGGCACCGACCGTCTCGAGGCTGTCAAGGTCTCTCGATAGAAACAGGGGCCGGGGGTTGGAATCGTTTCACACACGCGCACAGGCACGGGGCGGAGAGAAGCGACAACAGGGTGACGTGTGAAACGAGAATCGTTCCTTTTCGTTCTCCTTTCCGTTCCGCTCTCTCCCGTTCCGGTGGCTCTCTCATTGTTATCGATCGTGACTCCAGACTCGCGTCTCTCTAAACTTTCTTCCACCCGGCAGGCCGGGAGAGTCCGAAGAGGATCGCCGGGGTTCGTTTAGGCTCAGTGGCGGACCTTGCGAGCAACAACGCAGCAGGATGTCAAAGGTGGACGCGCGAGATCGTGAAACGTCGTCGAGGCGAGCGAAACGATGTCGTCCGGAGATCGGGGATGTCCTTTCGAGCGACGCGCTAATTGCCGGGGTGGCCCGGTCGTCGCGGTTCCCTCCTCCGGGATCGGGAGCACCGGGAACACCGGGAACACCGGGATAAGGGGGGATTATCACTGCAGGGTTGGCGATTAGGGTATACCTAGCTCGACCGCCTGCGGTTCCGTGGGCTCCGGAACACCTTCCGCAGCCCGCTCGATAGTCCGATTAAGGTGGGAACGAGCGGGAACGTTCCGCAGCCCGATGCGGCCCGAAACGGACCGCCTTGTCCTCGTGACACGATTCGGACTCCCGTTAATCCCGTTTCACTTGCCCCCCGCCTTTGGTATCAAAAATAAAGCGCGACGGGTCGCGCGGAAGAGAAGCAGCTAGGTCTTTGGTGAAGCTAGGTACCACGCCTAAACGGGGAGAAACGACACCGGCAATTCGAGGATGGTGGACATCGAGGCAGGTTAAAACGCTCTGAGCTACGAAAATATACCGTTGGAAGCTTCTTCTTGTTACGTTTTTCTCTTTTTTTGTCTGTTCTCCTCCCGCCTTACGCATTGTACTCGCACGCTCTCTTCCGTGTCTTCTTCTTCCTCCTCCTCGCCTTGATTCCGCGCAGCTACGCGGCATTATTACGTCTGCGAGACGTCCGTGCGAAAAGGTCACGTGCTCTGTGGATCAGTATCGGGAAGATGGCGTTCGCTCCTAACGATCTCTCCCATCTTCGCCGAACCTGTTCTCTTTCGTCTCTTTTTTCTCGGTCATCCTTTCCCCTAGCCTATCGAGCCTAGCGCGCGACTCAACGTTCCCCTCTACGCGGCTGTTTTCCGTTTTTAAAAAAATATCTCGTAATACTCGCGCGGGACGACGCTAAGGCTAATTCGGGTGCAATTTAAACTAACGACCTACCCTAGACGAAACTGTCTCGAATGCTGAGCAGAAGTATATTACACGTACGTACGTCTAGTGTGTGCGATGCGTGAACGTGTCACGAGAAAAATATACGCGAGAGTGTACACCCGTTGGTATCGGATCGTCGTGCCGCCTAGACCGAACGGTGATACCTAAATACGGGACACTGTACACAAGTTCCAACATCTATAGAGAATCCAGAATGTTCAACAAACGTATAATCGTCATCTGCTAAGGCCTACAGATTAGGTACGCACAGTTGTTCTCGGGCTCTACGCGCCGGGAGCTACCGAATTATGACTTTCTCATTGACTTTCTCTCAAGAATCTCCTCGAAACCCATTTACCCGAGTACCCTGGCGATCGGTTTTATGGGGTTCCCGTCGATCGGTCCGCTCGGGAATGAAGGTAGAACGAATAACGGGTTTCACGGGCAGGTTCTTCGTCTTTTAAACCTACGACCGGTTACTTGTCGCGCGACGTCTTCGTTCCTTCGTCGCTTTTTTTTGTCGCTTTTCTCTTAAACAGGTATGTACAATCGAGTCAAAAAATAGAAACTCTTCTTCTGTCCGATAAGAAAGGGATGCCGGGAGGTAACGAAAGAACAGGTACGCTAAATGCGTCACGAGCGCGTGTACGAGTCGATGAGAAGTAAACGCGGCGAAACGAACGCGATCGTTCGGCGAGAGGACGAAACCGTGCGGTTGCATTGAAGAGGGGGGCGCGGATCAATTCGGTTAAAGTAGAAAAATAAGCGTATCGTGTCTTAGACCAACCGTTGAAAGGGAGAGCTGGCGAGACGTTCATGCGGGGGTTCGGTGTGCGTATCGGTAGCGTTCGTGGAAAAGAAAATGGACGTTCGTTTCCTTTGAACATCGGACTTTTAGTTCTCAGGGACTCATATACACGGCATCGTGTGACGCGAAGCTTTGTTTCCGAAGACAAGACGAAAGGTATCGAAAGATCCGTGGTATCGACCTAAACGATTGACGACGACCATCACGCCACGCAGCTTCCTGGCGATAAGGTTGCTCGGCTTCCTTTCCTCTAGACTGAGATCAGGTAGCAGACACACGCTGGCATTCCCCCGTGCATTCGTTCTTTCTCTTTCTCTCGTCTCCTTTCTCTCCCTCTCGTTCTCTCTCTCCCTTATTCTCTCCCGGGTACATTCACGCACACTCCCTCGCACCTCGACGACATCGATGTCCCGATCCTGAACCGTTTCTGAGCGGTCAATTCCTCGACGAGCATCGACGATGTCCGTCCTTGGCTCGAGGATGAAGAGGTGGACTCTCGAGCTCGGTTTCTCTCGACGAACTTTGATTCGAGAAACGCAAGGGGTATATGTATAATATAGCATATATATGTATATTCTATATATCGGTGAGCCCTTCACACACACTCTCTCTCTCTCGCTCTCTCGCTCTCTCCCTCTTTCTCTCCTGGCACCTATTGAGAGAGATCGGGTATATGGTACTCACGCAGAGGAAGAACCTGCGGCGCGCCAGGTCCAACGTGACGCGACAGAAGATAGATATCCGTTCGGACGTCCCTAGACGGCGTCGTTCTTTTCGATGCGCACGTTGTTGATGAAGAAACTTACTTGCCGTTTGAAGTTCATGTCGTGCTTGTTGAAGTTGTGCGCGTGCAACGCCAGCGCGCCCTGCGCCGCTGGCTCAATTTGTTTCAAGTGTTGCTGCATTTGCTGCTGATGTTGCAACTGCAGCTGCTGCTGCTGTTGATGATGGAGATGAGGCTGATGATGATGGGGAGGGTAGTGATGGTGAAGCTGATGGAGATGATCGGCGTAACGATCGGTATAGGGATTGACCACGCCAGTGGTAGCGCCCGACGAGATGCCGGCCAGGCACGAGGAACCGCCCCCACCTCCTACGCCGCTCATGGTCCCACCTGTCGAACCGGCAAGCAATGAACTGGTTAATGCCGTGGACGACGTGTGACCATACGGTACCAGCGAGGTCATCACGGACGGTCCCCTGGCCAAGGCCAACGTGCCGGGCTGCTGCGAACAACCACCACCCATGGCCGTCACCAATCCCTGTCGCGCTTGCGACTCGATACCTCCCGCGGCTAGATTAGTATTAATTTGTGCTTGTTGTTGTTGCTGTTGCAGTAGTACCGATGATTGTTGCAACTGTTGGTGCTGCTGTACACCACCGCCGCTACTCGGAACGGCGGTCGCTTTCAGCAACTGATCCCTCAGTCTACCACCGCACTCCTTGATACGCTGTAACTCCGCGTCCAGCAATGTCACCTGCTTCTCTAGGGTCTGTATGCGCGCGTCTTTAGTCTCCATGATGGCCGTCAGGGTGGTGCTACCGGGCACGCCGCCTGGAACCGCCACGCTACCCCCAAGGACGGTACCGCCACCGCCTCCTGCAGCACCTGATACGCTACCTAGCCCGAAACCTGCACATCCACCCGCCACGGCTGCCCCGGACGACGCGGTCGAAGCGTACGCCAGCTCCAGCTGCGTCTGGAGGCTCTTCAGGCTCTCGTTCGTGGCTTTGAGCTCCTTTACAACACAAGCAATAGGGGCACGGTTACACTCGTCGTCGTGTTTCCGCCCGTCTCGTATCTCTCTAGCGAGCGTGCGAGGATTTTTTTTACTTTTTTACTTTTTTTTGTTTTTTTTTTACTTGGGTTCTTTTTTTTAGTAATTTTTTGTAGTTGTTTTTTTTGTACTGTACTTCTACATTTTTTTTCTTGGTGTGATGTATGCGATGGTTCGTAGAAGGGAGATGTATAGATTTTTTTCTACGGTGGTCAGGTGCGGCCTCGCTAATGCACGAACCTGTCCCGTGGTCCGAACTTACTTTAGGAAGTCAACTTTGGCTGATTTCATCCTCTATGTAGTTTTCGTCCACTGCACGCGTGTTTTGGACAATATTATTCCGTTCGCGAGCTGGCTTTCTCACCGCCTCAATGCGATCTCCGAAGCACTTTTGTCCTCGTGTAAGGGAGGATTTCTAAACCACGAATGCTCGTAACGGTAACAGTAAAAGGCAAGAGAAAACTCTTCCTCTCCGACGTTGATCACCCGTTTCTCGGTTCCGTTACCTAGAGCTACGCTGTTCAAATTTTACGATCGACCATAAGTCTCCTCCTCGCATGGTCGAAGATTGAGCATTACACGGTTTATCATCCAGTCTCTCAAACTTTACGCGACCAACGACGAGCTCATCTTTTTAACCTTCCTTCTGGCGCCGTTCTATCGAATCAATAAATTCCTTCGGTCGACAATACTCATTTTTCCGTCCCTGCGAGGAAGGAAGGTAGTGTCGATTACGAGAAAGCTGAGTAGGTGAAATGCGAACGGCGACGTTGCACGAATTTAAGAATGTCTGCAAAAATTTCTTCTTACAATAGTCTTGTCACATTTAGATAATCGACATGGGAAATTTTTATTTATCGAAATGGACAGTTGTCTTTCATGATTGCGAAAGCTCTGTTCGAGTTTATATTTCTTCTCGATTTTAATTTGATTAAACGGAACATGTGAAGCTATTTTCGAGCTTCAAGCATGGCAGTTGATAAATTGTTATAAGAAACGAAACTTTATTATTTTAGAAACTGTATAATAAAAATTTTATAAAATCTATTTCACGACGTTTATTGCAGTCTGATCGTAACGTTTGAGCTGACAATGGTTCGATTATTATATGTCGAAATTTAGACATTCGACTAGGACCTTCAAAGGTATTTTTTATAACGATTTTCGCGTGCAGTGGACCACCGTGTTACGTAAAATCTCCATAATCTCCATCCGGGACAGTCTCGAGGAAGTGTAAGTGGCCCCACCGGCAGCGTCCCGGTTGACGAAAGAAAAGCGACGTTCCGCCGAGCTTCCTTCCTCCTTCGACACATCCATCTTGTCGAAAAATTTCTCGCTCCTCCGAACGACCAGGTGCTGTATCCCGAGGGCATTCTCATCGCGTTGTCGTCGTCGATGAGCGACGAACAGCAATAATCTCTGATTCGCGTCTCTCGCGTGGCCGCAGGAGCATCACCGATCACCAATGACATCCACGATCTCTCTCTCTCTCTCGCGCGCGCGCTCTCTCTCTCTCCCTCTCTCTCTCTCTCTCCCTCTCTTTCTGCCTCTGTTTCACTAGGTCTGAGAAGAAAAGTCTCGATCTCTGTCGATCTCGCGGCCGCGACGCCGCGATCGCAAGGTCACTCGAAAGAAGCGCCGAGCGAAGACACGCTTCTCGCCGGGTTCTGAATTTTGCCTGAGCCATTCTATCGTTTCTTGTTGTGTCAATTTTGTCTCTCGGATACATACGATCGCTCTCGACGCTATTTCCCGCCGCGTCTCTCTCGCTCTCTCCACGGCAGAACGATCCTCTTGCGGACGCCGGGCGCCGCCGCAGTTCTTTCGCCCACCGCGACGTACGGCCGACATCGTTGTCCATATTTCTGCGCGCGGCGTTTCGACGACACGTTCATCATTTCTCCTTTATCCTCCCATCTCTTTCTTTCTTTCCGTCTTTAATTTGTCTTTCTCTTTCTCTACTGACCTACCGTCGCCGCACGCGTAACCGCGTGCGCGATCGCCAGAGTTCGTGATCCAATAGAGGTGTCCGAAAAGCGGACGGAACTCGGATCGAAACGCGGCCACGTCGCATGGACAAGATGAGCAGACGCGAGCAATGCGTATCCACGACTCGTTGGGGAGGATAGAATGTTTCGCGCGAACGGTGTGCAGAATGAGGAGATGCATTCATCGCGCGACGGTCTCCCCGCTCGAGCGGGGCCGAGCGAAGAGAGTCGTCGGCCTAGCCGTGACACGTGCAACAGTGAGGGTCTGACGGGGACGTGAGAGCGAACCGAGATGCCGGAACGTGCGAGTTAAGTCGTCGATGAAGACGGACCGATCGTGGATACGCATTCAGCGTATATGTATGACTATGTGTACGATGAGTTCTACCGGTGATCGCAAACCGGCTGTGTTCGACGAGACTAGAGAACTCCAGAAATTTGAATTAATCTTTAACTTCTAAATAATCATCTCTTTGGAACGACTAAACCGGGAGCAAATCGTCCGACAATGCATATTTTAAACGGATCGTGAATCACGGCTTGCGACCACCGCTCGTCGGTCAAACAAACACAAGAGGTATATAAACGGTAGAGGATAAGACAGTAGATTACGCGAGGAGAGCGACGTCGTATTATCGCATGTCGCACCAGGTCGGTGCCAAACAGTCGCAAAGTCCTCCCTTGGGCCTGGGATCGGCTCGGCTTGACGCGACTTGACGACTTTCGGACCGTCCCGCTGCTCGTGCATCGATTACGACGATTGGCCATGATAGCGGTAAGTCGTGATGGGCAAGAACGTGTCTGAGACGTACAAGAACGACAAGAGAGAGTATATATAATATAACTGGCCGGTGATAAACATTCAAGGTGTGTTCACAGCCGAGATCATGATCAAAATCAACAGAAACAAGTTAATGTGAGAGATGTTACAGAATGGTGCATTTCATATGTATGCATATATATATATATATATATATATATATATATATATAAATATATATATATATATATATAAGAGATAGAGAAACAGTTGGTGTACGTATTCACGTGTGTGACGTAAAGAAGACAAACACATACTGTAATAAACGTGTGAGAATATACATATTTAATAGTCACCACTCATTCGTGTGTGAATGTACATGCACACCGGCCGAGATCGTCGAAGTTGTGCACCCATTAGCACGGTCAATGAAAAATCGAGTTCAACTAAAATTAATGGGAATATTTCTCGAATCGGAAATGTTAGATAAATCAGCAAAAATCGTAAACATTTACAATAGTGAAGCGTTTGAAACGTTTTATGAATCGCTTCAATAGAAAGTAGAAGAATACTGCATGTAACAATGCTTGCATAGAAATAGATATAAATGAACTGAGAACAGAGATGTACTGAGAATAATGAGATCTGCTGTTAGAATGGCAATAATAACCTGCGTTTATGCCTTTAAAACTATGTTAAAACAGTCGCAACATAGAAAAAGTTTTAAAATATTCCATTTTCAACTTTCTGAAATTATTGAAGAAAGTAAGAGATTATCATTTAGCTTCTGTTTCTTGCTCAAGATAATTTTACACAGAGGTTCGCAATGTAAAATAGCGACATCAGTCGGTTGCATATCACGATTTTGATTTTCTTTCTAATTTCTATTTTTCGACTACAAGAAACAGCTTCTTCTTCCTCTTCGAAAATGCAGAATAATAAGAAACAGCAGTATCTCTGTTTCCAGGGATTGATAGAGATCCCCGACCGCCTCGGCCAATGTGCACGGAAAGTGAAAAATGAAGATGCACATCAAAGAAAATGATCGTATGAAAATGCTTCTCCTATGGACGAATCAAAAGTCTCGCACAGTCCCCAGCCCTGGGACACTTCTCGGCCCGCGTTGCATCTTGACTAAATTTTTCAGAGAACTTCTTCACAGATTTCACAATTACTAAAATCATAATCATATACTTGTTGCACGAACGAGTCGAGAATCGAGCGATTTTTCGATTCGGGCGTAGACCCCGATTTCGAGGGACTATCAGCGGATTCCGCGCACGTTTCGGTGCAAGGTGCATATTTTCCTGCGTCCTCAATGCGCCGATCGATTATAATATTAATTTCTCTTCATTCTTCCGTTTCCCTCTGCTTCAGTAAATAGAGCCACGCGCCAGAAGATTAAATTAAAACGATTTTCCATCGAGCACTTGGCCCGGAAATAATCCGTTCCGCTGTCGCGCCCCGATTACGAGTTTCAATTTCAAAGTGTCCGTCCCCACCCCTCTGGAAAGAGTGGGAAAAAGGTCGGAATTATTTTGCTACAGCGGATCCGCGGGGACGACGCGCCTCGGATAGTTTCGCGTTGCGAGATCTCTATCGAAGCGGAATCGATAACGTTTTACGAGGCAGGAAAATACGCGATCCAGACCGGGTTAGGCGTGACTTTTGACTCGATTTCCAGGATCGTGTGGCATACATACCGTGGCAGTCCCGAAGGCACGATCTCCAGCAGGTGTATACACACAATGTATATACGCGCATGTAATATTTCTATGTACCTATACGTCGTTCTCTATCGAAGGTGCGACATGTTCGCCGAGTATTATAAATTTCGCGCAAAAGAACCCGTCGAGCACGTCGGTTCTAGACTGGCTCCCTTTTTCCCCGAGCAAATATCGAATACGTTCTGCACTTAGGAACAAGACTGACGGAATTGGACATTTCCCCGGCGGACTAATACGTCCAAAGGTGTCGCACGGATTCTGTTTAGACTTCGAACTGTGGTAGATCTCGTTACTTTGTGACAGATATCATTCCTGTGCTTGTAAATTCTAATTCTAAAGAGAGAAATATTCTGACGATAATCTAGACGATTATTAACTATCATTGAAAAGGTACTATGCTTCCAGTAACTTATCCTAGGTGCTGATTATAAGAATCTAGAATTCTCCAGGTATTATATTCAGCTTATCGAAGTTAATTGAGGAAGAAAGCTATTTATACTTTGTTTCTTGCAATTGACGTAAAATATTTTTATTTTTGATTCAAAATTAGATTACGAATTTTATGGATTTATTGCAAATATTAGTAGATTGAATGACTTTCAAACATCTGTTACATTATTTTTAACTTGCTAAATTGATTAAAAGAATAAACATGTGTATATCTAACTCTAGTTCGTTGTTGTTAATGCGGACAATTTTTATTTTGCATAAAAATCCGCAGTGTGCTTGTAAGAGGACTTGTAATATACATACTTACTCTTTGAAATCAGAATGAGATACCATTTAACATTCAGAATTGAAAGTCACGCTATGAAGACTCTAAAAAAATGTCACTGAAGCTGCTTTCCTTCAAAAGAACCCTCAAAGCTAGGGGTAGATTCTATTTCGTCGAATGTCAAGCTTAAATCGTGCTATAAAGAGCGGGTGAAAAATCATGGCGCAACCGGCCAGGGGATGATTCTACATGGAGAAATTAGTTGTAAAAATAGTAACATTTTTTAGCATTTAGTTACTATGATTTGTAGTATGACGAGAAGTAGAATTGGTGTGCGATGGCCAGATGCGCGACGCCTATTCAATAGTATTATTTTATCAACCTATTTTTCCTGAAAACGGTGCCTTAAATGAAAACATGTTACCCTTTCCTTGTCTTGTTTTTCTATACAGAATCATCCAGACTTTCCACCCACCCTGTATAAAATCCAGAGTAAAGAGACCGACTCTTCCGTTCAAAGTCCCAACAAGATCGATGCCTGTAAGGTTCCGCACCCCGAAGGAATACCCTTGATACCTAACTCGACCCGGTCCGATTGCACGAAATTCCTCCGACTGCTGACGCAAATTATGGCAGGAGTAAGTTAGTAGAGAACATCGACGGTTTAAACTTCATCCAGACGAGTCGATCAGCTCACGCGGTACTCAAATGGCGGATTGCGTGGCAGGAGATGATGATGATGACAATGAAGAAGTCGATGGAGGGAGTTTGGGGGTAGTGTCTTTTTTAAAATGGCAGTCCCATATCTCGGTTCGATCGGTTCAATCGAGACTTAAACGTGTGAGATCAGTGTACCTGTTGGGTCCTCCCTTGCCAGGGCCTGGATCAGGGAAGAGGTGTCGCGTGCATTGTCTTCCGCCACTAATTGTCGGAGTATGTCGAGGAGACTTAAACCATGGTCGTGTTGATGTTGTTGATGGTGATGATCATGATGATTGGTTTTCATGGCGTTGATGGTCGTGATGATGGCTGATCATATATGTGGTGGTTGTTGTAGTAGTAGTTGTGGTAATAGTTATTGTTAGAACGGGGGTGAGTGACGACAGGGGTGGATGCGGGCGTGATTATTTCCCCCCGTAACGGGGTTGCTAAACGTCTTACCACCTACACATCCAAAGCAGCTCATTCCACGCATTCCAATCGCAGCGCACATATATAATTATCAGATCCCGTTCGATTGTCGTCGTTCGTTCTTCCCGTTTCATTTTCTAGATCTGCTTTCCGAACACTCTATCCGTTACTTTCAATTCTTTTCGCTGTGTACGTCCTCCGACCGGCTGTCTCTTTTCCGGATGTCCTCGTCGACGTCTCGTATTGTCGTCGTTCGATGCCGCGTGGTGCAAAGAGAAAGACAGAAGGAGAGACAAAGGCGGAGACAGAAAGAGAGAGAGAGAGAGAGAGAGAGAGAGAGAGAGAGAGAGAAAGAGAGAAATAAACGGAGAGGGAGACAGAGAAAGAAACAGAAACATAAACATCTCAGCAAAAGGATAGAGAGAACAGTCGTCAGTCTCGCGGATAGATCGCGGTCAACAATAATCAACTCCAGCGTCCCGTTCTCTAGGATACTGATCCCGGTTTCGCATGCTTTGTCAGGGGGATATGCAGACACATTTTGACATACTTCATTGGCGTCTTCACGCATACGTTCAACCTTGAATCTTCGTGTGTTCCCGCGTTTCCGTTCTCAACAGAATAATCAGCTAACGAGCATGCACCGGCGAAAATAATATCTCCTCCAGCAACTCCGATCCGATGATAGATCATCGACGGAGAAATTTCGACGTTAGCATTCGCGCCATAAAACAAGCGACCCCTTGGACCGACCTGTGGCCGCCTCAATTTTGGGAATTTCGAGAACCACGTCGGATCGACGGCGAACTGAACAAACAGCTTTCGAATTAGAAGCGCTTGCCATGCGGGGATGGGTCGACAAATTTAGCGTAACTAAATCCGAGGCAGCCTGTGGGCAAACAAAATAGGAGAAGTTCGATTCTTCCGGCTGCGAGGATCTGCGATTCCCGGCCCGCAGCTCGGCGAATTAAGGTAACCCGGGATCTATATTTCCGGGATCGCTTTGGCACTCCGGGCCCGGCGAAGAGTCTACGGCGGACGATCCCGTGAACGGAATACCGTTATTGCTTCGCGCGCTGAATGCGAACAGGATACAACCATCTCTAGCGAGGATGAAGTATGTCAGTCGTCGATGAGGGTTTGCGGGCTGGACGGGATGAACAGAATCGCTGATCAGGGGGACTGAACGGCCGGGCTAGAGGGTTCAGATAGTCGGGCTACGGCTGCAGAGGGGGATGGTGCTGCTAAGATTCACGGCCAGAATAGTTTCGGTGACGAGAGACAGGCCTTTTGGTGCTGGTGCATTGTTCGATCGTTCGGTGTCTCGCTTCTCGAGCGCCGACACGTCCGGCTCGGCCGACGAGGAAAGTGTGCACGGTGTGGGCACGGCGCACGCTTCCGATGTAAGAAAAAAGAGAGAAAGAAAGAATAAGAAAAGTGTGTGTGTGACGATGAAGAGAGCCCGACGGTCGGGCAGGATGCGGCTGATAATCGCGCGTCCTCTGTCCGGCTTGTAAAACTGAGTGGCCCCGCCGAGAACAATGATTTTTTCTGTCCTTGTTCGCGCTAAAAACACTTCGCTTTTTCGGTAGAAATCTGTGAATGCCGCTCAAGCCACGTAGACTTCACCTAAATCCTAGATCTAACAGGCACATAACACGAAGATGCAGGGAGTGGCGACGTGATCGACGGGATGCGAGATCGCCCTGGAATTTCACCGTGATCTTTTCCTCCTTTTGTCAAGCGTTCGCGATGATCCTCTAACGTCTATTGACACGGCAGGGATGGTGACACACACGGCATTAGCGCAAGTTATTGCGATATCCTCGCAATTGTTGACTAAGAACTCGTCTTCGAAAGTGTTCGTTCACAAAAATGTCTTCATAGAATTGCAATAAAATTAGTCAATAATTAAGGACATTAGTTGGGTGAAAGGATATATTGCTTTCGAGTTCCATGATTTTCGGAAACCTGAACGCAGCTATGGGGACCATCATGGTCAGTCAAGCCTGACTTGTTTCGAAACGTTCTACTGTCTTCCTCGAGTATATCGGACTACCTGTTTGCGCGTGACTGGCTCGCTCTACTGATTTCCTTTAAAACCGAGTTTATATCGTCCCGTGTCTGATCATTGAACGCGAATTGTACCAGTCTGCGACTGTAACTTTTTTTTCTCAGAAATTCTCTTTTTCGCCTACTACCAATCTCAAAAAACATTCAAAGACATCGCAGATCACTGGCACGATAAGCTGGTCTATCTTATTCCTGCTATTGCTTCGTAAAAATGGCTCCATACTCTTCATTACTCCAACCACTCGTTAAAAAATTTGCGATCTGCTACGTTACCCAAGGAATTTCCATAATAATCGAGGTTAAACCCTGCCAAACAGTACCGGAAAGACGTCAGGATGCTCTTCCAGGGCGAATTCGCATTCCCAGCAGAGACTAAACTGGGTTCAGCTACGAACTTGGACGAGTTTCGGGGTCGACTACGATTGTTCTAGCACGAATTAC
Organism: Augochlorella aurata; assembly: GCA_028455555.1. NCBI lineage: Eukaryota > Metazoa > Arthropoda > Insecta > Hymenoptera > Halictidae > Augochlorella > Augochlorella aurata. The sequence continues at coordinate 13,948,240 of CM052162.1, read as the reverse complement.
GTGAGTTATGCTAACAAGATGGCGGCGGTGCTCGGTGGTGGGACAGTGACAACAGTGACAATATAGATCTGTGCTCTATGGTGACTGTGGTAGCGGAACAGCGACAGTATAATGCTACGAGAACAAGCGTTGCTGTGACACCGATGGGAACCGTCCAAAAGGCCGCGATTCAGGACGTATCTGTTCCCGGAAAATCGTTTGCGACTTCCGGTTGCGCGGCTATTCGGGACGATTATGGCCGCGTTTATGTTGCAGTCGAGTTACGATCGCTTGTGTCGCGGTCGTCTCAGTTGTTTCAGTGCTTTTTTGGAATCGCAGCGGATGGGTCTCCTCTCGGCTACTTTCATCACAATCAATACTTTTTGTCAACAGCTATAAAAACGAGGTTCCTCTTTTTAAATCGTCTATTTTTATTTCCAAGCTGAGGGACAATTTACTGTATATTGTTTTAGCTTCTGATTTTTGCGATTTGGCCGGATCCCGTTAACACAAACGATCTTCGTCGAATCATCAGCTTTCGCGCGGCTCGCAATCGAACCACGTGACCGAATGCATTATTAGAAAAATAATTGACGCATTGAAAAGAGCAACGTTCAGCACAACCGCACTGCGGGATATACAATACGGTAAACTCGAATTGAATTAATCGACGCTACAAAACAACGGGCGACGATGCGTGTTCCGCCTCGGAAAACGAGAGGAGGCCCGCGTAATTTATGTTCTAGAAGAGGGAGCAAAGTGCTCGAAGCCGTTAGCGCGGATTCAACCGGGATGAATGCGACTCGTTTCGCGCAGTGTCCCAGATAGCGCCGCAGGAGAACGATGAAAAACGCCGCGCAAGAAAACTGAGAAATCTCTGCCGGTATGAATTGTCGCCGGGAACACCGACGCCTTTTTTCTTCCGTTCGGCAACCATCGTTGAGTGATCGCAGTTTTCCGGTGACCAGATTTTGCCGCGGATTCGCGAGCTTCGCGTTCGGCGAACGGCGCTTTTGGACGTTTCGCGCGACGGAACGGATGACGAGGGGTGACGCGATTCGTGACATCGGTGACAAACGAAAGTACACTTGGCGGTGACAGTGTGCTGAAGCAGCTGCGGGAGAGCTGCTTTCGTTCGTTGCGAGAGGATCGCCGATTTTTTGACTCTGCTATGTCGAAGAGGCGAGGTCCAGACCTTCGGGTTGGCTTTGGAAAAATTGTGCTTTTCGAACTAGTAGCTATACTTCTTCTTATAAACGCTAATTAAACGCTAATAAAGGAGTAATGGAACGATAATGCGTTGTATTTTTTAAGAGCACGATGACGTATTTATCGATTTTTGTTTGTTTATCGAGAAACAGCGACCAAATTTTTAAATAAAATGTAATTAAAATAACATGGTTATATTGTTATATACTTCTGATGTTTTATATTATATTCTTCTACGTATTAATATTTGCATGAGCCTAATTCTGACAAAAATGCATATCGCAATCCTCTAGAAAAATGTAAATCTTTCGCCATATCTCCAAAAATACTAAAATTTACACATACCATTATGTCTTATATACTGTTTATAGCCTTCCTGTTTCATTTTTCCATAAATCATTTAAAAAGAGAGCAAGTCAGCGACTCCAAGATCGTCTCCTACAAGCTAATATTTGGTCAGCGTTGTTCCATGAGCTTTTTTATGCCTCGTCACATAAAATGATTCAAAATACAGACGCTTTCATGCTACTTTGTACGTATCTGTACACTACTGGATGGTACTTCACCCAGCCCACTTTGTTCTCAATCCGCTTTACCGCAGTCGGAACGAGCGGTGAAGTGGATATAGAATTTATAACGTTGGAGCAGAAATTGTAAACAGAGATCGCGTGTGGTTGTGCAATATTTCCCAGGTCTCTGACGGTATTTAGCGGAAGTTGCGTGATAAGTATTCATATTGCGAACCATTGATTATGTAAGACACAAAGAAGTCAGTTCAACGATTATCGTGTTTTATTATACTGACCCTTTGGATTGTGTATGAATTTTCGGAAAATTCGAGCTGTTTGTTGCAGTCACTCCGTTAGATGAAAGAGGAAGCAGATTTCGTTGTTTTCTTTACCAAAATATGAATTGAAAAGTTAGTTATTCGACATTATTCGAGTTCAATTCTCTTTCAATTCTCTCTCTCTCTCAACTGAGAGGAAGTACAGAACTAGCATCAGACTTGATTTCTAGAACATCCTATAGCTTTTTCTTCACGAAATTTAGTGATTTACTCTTATATAGGAATACACATCCTAGTTCTACTCTATTCTTTTCAGTATGTTATTTAAAATATTTCTAAGCCCAGAATTTATGACGTAATTGTCATTTCGGCATGTCAATTTACTCGTCAGACTGGCATTCACATTATATGAAGTTGTATTTTAAGCGATATTGAGAAAATATTAACCCGCAATAACTCGTAAAATATCAACGATTTATCTTACAATAAAGACTCGCAAGTAGAATGACGAAATCCAGCACTGCTCGAAAAGCCAACTAGGTTAGTGACCCGAAGGTATCGTGCTCTCTTTGTCAGCGGTTGACGTTTTCGATTACCTGGTGTCACAGGAGAGCTACTCTGTGGCCTCGAACAGCAGCTTCCTCGTTGAGCCCACTCTGGCGGAGCAGTAAATCCAGCGGGACCATAAATAGAATCCTAAAGACCTCCTTTCGCGGGTCCAGGACAGTTAGAGTCTTCAGCGAACTGAGACGGTCACAGTTTTACTCCAACAAATAGAAATGTTACTTTACAGTAAGGTACAGACAGAAAGCTCTCGGACCAAAGGTGTCTCTTTCGATAAAAACTTGGCGACAGATTCGTCAATCGTAATTGGATTTTCCAAACTTGGTTCAAACGACTTCAGGTGTTCATTGATACTAAAAAGATCATCAAGTTCGAGAAAATTTCGTTCTGAAACATCCGTTACAGTTACATTTCATTCGTTCGGATAGCAAATTTATTATTTTTATTCTCATCTCTGCCAATTATGAATTTTTAATTTATATCTAAAAGAGTCTCTTAGGTTTCTGAAGGAGTTCCAGTCATCCGGGTCATTTCTAAACCAGCTGCTCCACTTTAGACGGCTAGTTCCCCGACCGCATCTAGTTTCATAATTCTCTGAATCCGCGGGTCGCGGACCTCGCTTTCTGAGCTCGATCCCAGACTGTCTTTACAGATCCGCCAGACCATTAGCATCGTCGCCTCCAAGTGCACACGGTGCGTGGGCGTGCTGGTGATCGCGGTGACACGCGTGCCAGGAAACTTGGGCCGTGTGTGTCTGTGTACCTCTGGACGTGTGCTGTTCGTGTTTGAACGTGACTGTTTCCGCGACCCGAAGCATGATGGACCGAAAGAAGAGCTGATAAAGCGATCGTCGATTCCGCGTCCATAAGAGACGCTTAACAACCGGCGAGACCGGAAGGATCACCGAGAGTCGCGTGGACACAGGGTCAGGAATACAGTATGCGGTTCATGCGTTCGGAGAGGGGATCGGATCGTTCGCGATTGTTCGAGGACCGATTTCCGGCTCGATCCTGCGGCATACCGTACCTTGGACATGTGTTCCGTGTTTTCTTTTGGGAGAAAATGGCCCCGGGGACTGGTTTGTCGGGGTTCGCTCATTTTCGATTTGGGGGACGACCTCGACCTTCTGCGAATCGCTCGCCACGCGATTTCTGCGCGGAACGGACATCGTCGCATATGGAAACGCTTGGCAACGATTCGGAGAGGTCGTCGTTCAACCACCAGCAACGGAAACGGGAATCCATTCTGCTTTGTCCCTTTCTCTGGGCGCGCAATTCGGCGGCGGATGATACGGCATAATCACGTAGAGGGTGTTAGGACTGACAAAAGCGTGAGATGACGCGCGGACATAACATCACTGAAGCCGCTTGCAGCGTAATAACTCTCTACGTTCTTGCAGGCAGAAACTACTACGTATAAACAACCAGTGAGCAGCGAATTACGAAAAGAAATGTTTCGATATCCCTAATCACAATGACGCGCCCGCGAGCGCACAGGCGTACGCGCGTCTTCGTCGCGTGTACACGCTCGGGCAGACGCGCGTGCAACTGTTTCCCGTTACGTTCCGGTGAACGATGATGATCATGTAAACATATATGTATATGTACATCGATGAGCGTGACTAGATCGTCGATCGAGTGATTGTGATATACATATATAGAAAGAATAATAACAGTAATAATAATGATCGTAACGATAATAATAATAATAATAATAATAATAATAATAATAATAATAGTAATAATACGAATAATAATAGTAACCATAATCATAGTCATAATCATAATAAGAATAATCAGAATAATATATGAATATGAATATGCCGACATGGGTAGAAATAGCTTAAGGACCTGCTTCTGGGCCAACGACTGCATCTGCTGGAGCATGATCCTTTCCTCCTCTTTTCCTGGAACAGCAGAAAGCAACGAGAAGCTCTTGGGGGGTCTGCTCGGTGTCCAGAGTTTCGGACGGTCTCTGTCTGCGTTTCACGATTTAACAATCAATTTTATTTCTCGTTTATTGTTCCCATTGAGTTCGTGTGATAAGAAGAGGGTGGGGCTGGGCAGGTGGGCAGGGGGTGAGCGGGGTTAGTTCAAGGGTCATGGGCGTGTGGGAGGAGAGAGAGATAATAATGACGGAAGCCTTGCTCGATGATGTTACCGATGCTATATGCGACGACAGAGTGATCTCGGGGGGTGTGTGGGGGGCTTGGGGCGGGGGTAGTTCGAGTGGGGCTTGTCCGTGGTAGCAGCGGTTCTGATATCTCGGTCTAAGTTCTCGTCGACAGCGTCCTCTCGTGCCTGCGAGCACGTTCGGGGGGCACAGCTGCTGAAAGAGGTCGACGAGCGTGACGATCTCGCTTCGAACGAGTCCTTATTTATTTATTTATTTATTTTTATCTTTATTCTCTTTCGTTTCCTTTGTTTCTCGTTTCCGTTCGATAGGGCTCACGAGAGTCTTTTCCGTTCACGGAGCTTGCCGACGACGGTTTCGGGGCAACGACGCAGAGATACCGGATATACTACTCGACGCTTCCTTTCTAGGGGGCGAGCCTTTCATTCTCTAGCCTGCTTCCTTCTATGCGTCCACCGATTAGGTATTACTCGCGGTACTCGCTCAGAAGCGTCTTTTTTTTTGAAATCTTTCTGTTCCTGACTCCTGACGCGGGCTAATCGAGACTGCTAATCACGACGTTCGAATTGGGGACACCGCCGCGTATCTCGCAGGGTTACTTCTTTTTTCTCAATTTTCCGTCGTCCCGGGCCTACACGTCGAAGAATCTAACCAATCAGTCGCTCGTAGCGTCGTCAGCGAACAGAGTGCACTGCGTAAAACGATTTCCGTCTGTTGGATCGAACGATCGAATTGTTGTGCGCTTGATTGACCTGTTAATCGGTCGATTGTTCCGCGGACTCCCGACGAATCGAGTTCGAACCGAATGGAATCGATCTGACTGGACGTCGCTGCGCGAGACGCGGATATCATTTATTGCGGCACGTTCTTGAATACATTATCGGTCGAACCGAGCGCCGAGTGTACTCGTCCCGACCCGGTTAACAGGTTAATCGTGACGTCTAGGGATTGAACGGTCGAGACTCTGTCGAATAGCGGTGCTAATGAAGTCAAGGTTTCGATTGCTATGGCACTATGCGTCGTACAGAGATCGGTAATCGTAGAATGATGCGCAGCTTGGCAGAGAATCGGTAAAGGACGAATGCTCTTTGGTCCTTTTTCACTAAAAAGGTGAACGTTTCAGCGAGTGTGACTAAACGCGGGAGCTGAGGCGAACCTAATCTACTATTCTCCGGAACGAGCCATGATCGCGTTTATCGTCCTAGATCGGTCCGTTCGCCTGAGCTCCGTTTTTCTCGAGAGTGTCGCACGCGATCGTCGCGCGAACGATGCGTTTATCAACGGAATGACAGCGTGTGCATGGGGAGAAGAAATTCGAAAGGAATGCCTCACCCATCCCCTTGTTTTGGAGCATCTCGAGGAGCTTCTTGATACTTTCATCCCGAGCCTGCAGCGTCTGTTTTTGCGTCTCTATTCTCAATTCCAGCTCCTGCAACAGAAAAAGCGTGCCGCGCTCTAAATAATCCCTCGCGGACGGACGACGGCGCGGTTCGCAGCCGGTTGATTAAATCTCGAAAATTTATCGCGACGGCCGACCACCGAAAAGCATTATCACGTTCGCGGTGGGAGTCGCGGGTGCCGAGAGGAACGAGGCCACGTCGAATACGGTTTTTCGGGGACGCGGGCTGATCTGGCGAAAAGTTACGTCGACTGGTAGCGTCGGGAATAAACGCGCACTGTGGATATCCCTTGTTTAGCTTCCCAGCGGAAAACGTCGCTCGTGAAAATGTCATTTACGACCGTCATTGATTCTTCCGTCCCTCTGCGAGGTACTTGAAGAAGAGATTATTCCGAATGAGGAGCGGGGGAAAGGGCAGAGTGCGAGTACACGCGAAACGGAAGACCGTATCGACGAGGAACTGGACCACGCTTTTCCGCTGATGGTGTCGGCTGGGAAAAGGAATCCGGGGATGGCCAGCGGGTATCTAGTTCCAGGCTAATTACGTTGCTGTCGTCAAAGCGCCGGTCTAAATTCGTTACACGGGCGTCAAGAGCCTCACGGTATCTACCGACGATGCGACACGAATCGAACATTTTCCAGGAAGACAACTGGCTCCCTTTATTCCCTACTCCTTCCGCTCGATCAAAAACAGTTGATCCGAGGAAGTTAATTGAGACGGAACAGTTTTAAATGACGCTTTTCGATTCTAGCCTAGGGATTAATCGATTCGCTGGAAATGGGCATGTTCTTCTTCGTCTCCGTACCATATATCTATAAAAAGACGCACAGTATTCTAATATTCGCGATGATGCACCTTCGGATGACGTTCTACACCTTTTTGCTAGAGCCAATATTACGACGATACACTTCAGGGTCCACCTTTGGTATATATTATTGCAATAAGTGATTTGCAAGCATCGATGGTCGCGTACATAGCTTTCTATCTAGCGAAGGCACACAGTCGGTAGATACTTAGACCTTTTGCTAGACGCAATATTATCAGAATCGGCGTACTTGGGGATCCTTCTACGACACTTGGGTCCGGTTTGCGCCTAAATATTGTTGGAGCAAGTGGTTTGCAAGCAACGGGATCGGATCGATGATCGTGACGAAGCTGAATAATCGCGCGGCTGGTAAACGGTCGGAGCCGATGGACCCGGCCACGATCGTCGGATTCGATAATAAAGGCAGTGGGTACACGGCCAGAAAGCGACTGCATAATTTGGCGCGTGGCCAAAGGCGACCAGTTGCTTCCAGTGCGTTGCACGTTTGACCTGTCTGCGCGACGATTTGGCCGCGGCCGCCGCCGCCAGTGTTCACTCGTTCGGTAGAATTTTCAATCGGCGCCCGTCGAACGGCGGATTTAGAAAGGGTTCTTGAACTTTCCTCTGGTCCGGTGCCCGTGCGCCGACAATATATTTGGAACGAGCCCCGCGATCGATACCCGACTGCGATAAGATTGCCCGGTCTTCGTTCGATCGATCCGTTTCGACAGCCCTCTCCCTTGCGCTCGGTCTATTCGATATCCGGATACTAGATAACTGACCGTCTGGAACGCCCATCGTGCAGTCTCGTTACTAATCGGCAGTGTACACTTATTCGTCGCACTTTGCTTCAGTTTATCGCTTGCTTCTAATTGTTAATATATTTTCAAAGTACATGCGATAAAGATAGGCAATAGTAACGACGATGTGACACACGTTATAAGACACTGGAAAATTTTTGATCACTTATTTGATCAGGATAAGGTTGGTATTTGTTTAGATACTAACTGCCAATGGTGGCTTAACGATGTGACACACTGGAAAATTTTTGATCACTTACTTGGTCAGAATAAGTTTAGTATTTCTTTAGATATTAACTACCAATGGTGGCTTAACGATGTGACACACTGGAAAATTTTTGATCACTTGGTCAGAATAATTTTGTTATTTATTTAGATATTAACTATGGTGGCTCAACGGCCTCTCAAAAATGAAAGATTAATAATTGCACGTTTCGTCGACTTTTCAATAATGATTTTACTTACTTCAGTTAATTAAAGTGTTAATATGTACGACTATGAATTGCGAAATTAAAATTGTTAAAAGTACGTATTATAAGCTTTCGTTCCTTTACTGAAAGAACCTCCTTCTTTATAAACAAAATTCCACAGTAGATACACTGCGGCGAACCTAACGAGGAAATGAAGTATTGCGGTACTTGTGGTGCCGTAAAATCTCTGCAACCGCCCGAGGTGCATAAACTAGGCGAATAAAAGGTTGGAACAAGGTACAAAACGTATCGCAAAAACTGAATGTATGTAGTACATTAAACATTCCTGTAATTTTATTTTCATCATATATTATGAGCAGACTATGTAGGCAGACTTCAGCTTCCATAGTCTATTTTATGTCGAAAATACCGAAAGTGATCAGAAATTTTCGAGCAGAATTGCATGCGTCCCACATGTAGAATCTAAAATCCATGTATGAAACGAAGATAGCCAAGACGGAATAAATCAGTATATAGCATGTTGACTTGCGTCAACACTTTGCCGGCCGCTCATTTCTCGCATCGCCTTTACGCTGCCGCCGGCGAACTACTGAGACCGAGAGAAGCGAATCCTAAAGTTAAGCAATAAAGTATGCGTTCTCTTGGCAGGAAAATTAATTTACGTTTAAATTGCATACCAGCTGTTAGCCAAAAAATCCTAAGCTCAAAAATATTAGTGCTGGGCACTTACAAGCATAGTGGAAACATCGACGCTACGCTGAGCCGATGTCACGCGTACGTGACGCCGGCCGATAACCGTTGGCGAGCAAAAGTCACGCCAGCGTGACAGCGGCCGGCAAAGTGTTAACATGCTGACGGAGATTGTCAAAAATTAATAAACGACTTCGTTAATGAATTCAGTCGAAAGGTTTCACAGAGTGTTCAGCTCTCTCTATTTCGGTCTAGAAAATAGTTACTTCAGGGAGCGAATTACTCTGATTCTATGGAACGTTTGTGGTTGCCGAGTGAGCAGTGGAAGTGTTAAGAGTGGTCGAATGTTGTATTGGCGCCTATTTTGTGTGTGGCGAACGTTTAGAGCTGAGCAGGGTGAGGCGACTCGCCTTGGAATCTCCAAACTATCGAGAAAAACGACGGGTTTATTTGGACGCGATCTAATTCGGTCGGGAACACGTCGGCGGCCGCGTGTTCCGTGGCCGTTTATTGATCCAGCGTTATTCGAGGGAACCAGGGATCGCATTCGGCGCCACTGGTGGCAGACTTAACGGAGTTATTGCGGCTCGCTGATACCCGTTGCCAAGATTTCCGGAAGCATCGCGAACCGTCGGCAGACAATCGGTCGTTTACCTCGAATAAGATGCCTAAACCTCTTGTCTATTTCGGTTAATTCACGCGACAATCCAGCCGCGTCCGTCAAACCGCGCCGGTCGGGATTAGGAGAACGATTCCGCCCGCTAAATCGCTTGTTCTCTGTCAAAACGTTGATTAAAGCGGATTCACCGATCGTCCCGCAGCTTATTCAGTCCCCGATTATTAATCTTCGGGATAACGCGATCGCAGTTGCTCGTGACCTCTTGATCGCGCTAAGAGGCCAGTCGATCCTTAATTCCTTAATTCCGATTAAACATCATTCAACGCGTTACTATCATTCGTTTCGCAATACTCGTCACCATCGGTGAAACGAAACTCTTGAACGATGTTTCTGTTTTCACCCACTTACACGTCTGTTAGTATGTCTCACTGAAAATGAATAATCAATTGAACAATTTTACCCATTTATTATTTCTTGCGGTTGCTAGATTTACGTTGGTAGCATTCTTTCCAGCCTCTTACGGTGCGTACTTTGGAATTTTTAATCCTAGAATGCATACAGGGTACTCTCTTCGCTGTATTTTAAAGGGAAGCATGTCTGGGATATCTAACGACTTATGCACCTGCATAAAAGTGAAAGTATCCATTCTAGGATTAACGAAATGTCAAATTCTTTAAAGATGTTTCCGAATCTCTTGAAGATCCTGAAGGTCCGTGTAGGCTCACTGGAGGTCGCTGGAGGTCATTTAAGGATCTCTACAGCCTCCCGAATGTCACCGGAGGTTTTTAAGGGTTTCTAGAGACCCTCGGGTACTTGGAGGGCTTATTGAGATCTTCGGGGGTCCCTCCAAGGTTCTTTAGACCTTCTACGTTACCTAAAAAGAGAGATAGGGCAGAGGGAATGAGGAGAAGGGGATCGTTAGGGAAGTGAACTGTAAGGAAGAGATGAGGGAAAATATGAGAAAAAAGATGAGGGAGAAGATGAAGGGATAAATGCAGGGAAATATGAGGGTGGATCCTCCAAAGGTTCCGATTGAAGGACCTTGAGAGTCTCGGCAGAAACCATGAGTTCCTGGGGTCCATCGAGTACGGCGACTCGAGACGGACCTGACAACTTCTCACTAGGTAACTCTAGTTATCTATTTACCGTTACTTGTGCGCATGCCCGTGTATCAATTGCGCAGCGATCTTAATAGAGTGAACAGGTGTCTGCTAAAATGTGACTTTCTAACGATCGTGTAAAGGATCACCACAAACAGATCTCGAATCTGTTTCTGTAATGTTAATTTATTGATAACGTTTGTTAACCCTTTGCACTCGACTGGCCTCGGCTATTCCAGCCCTTCGACAGCTTCGACGTCGTGGCTAGAGCCTTTAATATCTGATCTTTAAACGTTATTCAGGCAACTTCTTTGATATCGACGACGATCTCCTTTTTGAACTCGATGCGCACAGCTAATTATTCGAACATAAACGTTATGCCGTATTTTAAAATAGAATACCTATATCAGTTTATATTTAACTCGGAGCGTTTTACTAATTTGCGATTAAATATGTACGACACAAATCTCCGAGTACAAAGGGTTAAGCTCTCATTAATTGATCAAGAGAAAATAGCAAATGTCTGAGAAGAAATCGCATTGTAAAATCGGTGATGCGCACGGAATGTCTCGTTCGATGATTCGCGACGCGTGATTATGTGCTCTGCTGATCCACGATACGAAGCCAATCGGAAGAGACTTACCTTTATCGTGTCGCGAAGTATGGCGATCTCCCTCGTCAGATGCTCGTTCTCGTTGTACAAAACCTCCATTTGCTGTTGCAACTCCACGCTCGACCCGCGTATCCTCATTCTCAACTCTTCCTCCAGTTGGCGCACCATCATGCTTTGTTTCTGCAAAAGTAAACGTTTTCACGCGTTAGGAGATCGTTGCGAACACGTGCTGGCATCGACGATCGTGCACATGCATGCGCGGTTAGGGTCGCCGCGAATTATCCCCGGCGGATCAGCGATCCCACCTCCGCAATTTGCCCGGCGAACAGTCCGCCGGCTTCCGAGGGCTTGTTGTCCCTTGGAAATATACTTTTACCAGGATAATTGCACACTCGACGCCACGTGAAACTACTTCAGGCATGAATAACTGATAAGCGGATCGATAGAAAGCCGACGCGGCGCGACGCGAGGTGAAACCGTTGCCATTCTGCCAGAGCGATCCGGTCAAACAGACCAGCTCGTTTTTCTTGTTTCGAAAGCGAATCGATAATCTTATTCCCAAGGAGGACACCTGGATTCCTGTGCTAGCTTGCTACCTTTATCGTTGCTGTTACCAGCGATACAGACTTTATTGCATCGCGTGAAGAACGACCGAGATTTACCATTACTGCTACTGTAACAGTTGCTACGAAGTTAGTGTGGAGTTTAATCCGCGATTTATTCCACTCATTAATCGCCGGCAGATACGATTTGTTCGTGTCGTAATATAATAAAAGTATCGCGGTTATGCTTCACCCCGTACGCACGTACGAGCGATTCTCAATTTATCGCAGTTGTGGAAATCTGTCTGTTTCATTGCATCGGCTTGTCAAGGTTATGTCTGGGAAACCTGGAGTACACGTAATATTTATGGGACTCTTCCTCTTTACCTTTTATAATAGTTTTCAAGTTTCATTTTATAGAAACGTGCAATTTTCCGTGCAGTCGAATAAGAGGAAGTAATGTAATGTTATATCGTTATAGTGAATCTGTAGACTCTAGACTTTGCTTTTTTTAACTTTTTTGGACGACATATTGCAACATTAATTGACGCGAACTATGTACTAAACGGAATTTGCAATTCATCATTAGCAATATTTCTATACGATATCGAAAAAAGGCAATTGCGGTAGAAGAATAGACAACTAAACCCTTTATAAAGATGAATGAACTTTAAAGTGGAACTTCTTTCACGTAGAATTATCCCCTGCTCGGTTGTACTACGAATTCCGTCCCACCGTCTATACATGGGTACGAATATCTTAATAAATATAGTATGATATTTTCAGAAAGGTCGAAATGTAACATATTGCAGTTTGAGGAAACAAAATTCCATTTCAGGGTGAATTCTTTAAGATGTCAAACGGGCGACAGTCACATTGATTAACGTCTGGTATTTATAAATGATTCGCTCGAACAAAAAGTAATATAATCTGTAATATAATATAAAACTACTAATAAAATAATAAAATATGAAAAGTAGATATTTCTCCTACTGTACTTTCAGTCGACAATAAAATAGTTCTGAAATAGTTCGTTTCTTTTCTTTTAATACTTTAACTGCCGTACCAACAATCTCAAAAATGTCACGCAATTAAATTATTTTAAATATTCTTACGCTTTATTAACCCTAATCAAATTAAGAATATACAACAGATTCGTGTAACAATTAATTTACAAACAGGAACACATAATTCTGTGACATCCATAGGTATACGTTTGACGTGGCGGTAAAAGTATTAACGGGTTAATATTAGAAAAATATCAGAAACAAGTAGCTATAACCCGTCTGCTAGTTTTTAGTTATTAATAGAAATCCTCAAAATTATTTTATGGTATAATAGAACGAACCTGAGTGCCAGAATGAATTTTCATTACAAGGAAATCTAACGTTACTCGAAAACTGTCTCCGCCGAATCGCGTTAGACCGCATAAACGCGTTCCTCTCGCCCGATAGAACGGTACGAGATGGAATAAGATTGCGGGCAACACGCGGCGGCGACGGGAACGAAGAAAATCGGCCGTTTTCGGAGTGAAAGACGATTACGACGGCTGTAAAGGAGTTTTCCAGGCGCGTTGTATCCGCGGAACAGTGCACGAAACCTTTCGGGCCGGGTAAAGTCAATATTTCTGCGGAAGTTCGATCCTGGTACGTGTTTCTTTCGGAGTCGCGACTTGGGAAAGCTTTTCCCTCCGCCGTCTTTACGCTACGGTTGGGATATTTCCTTCCTGCCTAGCTCCCCTATCTTCTCCGGCTTTTTACGCCGCATCTTTTATAATACTTTCCCTCTAACTCTCCGAAAACCATCCGCCGACGAGGCAGCGCCTTCAATTTACCTCGGCCGGCCTCCATTTTACAATCTTTCTGTCCACGTACTTTCTGCTATTTTATCGTACGCGCCCTGTTATTTACATCGGTCGGAACTCTCATTTTAATCCGCTCCTTGCGCGGCTTTCCTTCCCCTTCATTTCGCTTCCCGCGATATTTTTACCGTACCTCTTCCACGTCTGAATTTCGCGCGAGACTGTGCTCCACGCGAAAATCTCTCGGTTCAGCTCGTTAGGTATCGTTAATGACGACGCCGCGGGGGTCCCTGAGCACGCGTGTAAAGGCCACGATGTGTACAGTGTAGATACTTTGCAGCTGTGAAACTGGTCTGAAGTTTCATCGCTCGACCTGCGATCTTCCACCACGAAATTGTCGGGATAATCCAGTCCCACCTTCGATGCTGTTTGTAAATAATTTGTGCATCGAGGATGATGAACTAATTCAACTAAGCTTGCAATGACTTATCTGCAATCCCTTATTGACTAGGATCTTGTCCACCCTCGAGGACTTTCGCGGGGTAGATTCCTACTTTACGCGTAATATTTGTATTTATGACTCCGAAATTGTTGCTTTGCCATTCGCGAAAATAAATAAAATATAAATTTGGATATGTAATAAATATTATATTATATTTTGTACGAAGATATATCAGTCCCTTATTTTTGCTAAAACAATTATTTCTAAATATAAAGACCGTAAGGATATTTGTAGTTTTTAAATCGAATGGAAATCTGTCTGATGAAGCTAATTACGTAAAAGTCTAGATTTCGAATGTTTTTGAGGGTTCATAAGGTTAATATTGAGGTTGTTAGAATTCTTTTAATTCCTCAGCCACACTAAGTATGAAGAGAAGTTATTGTATGAGTTTTAGTGAGTTTTAATTTTAAATATAACACTATACTTCATTCCAATATATGTACATTTTCATAAGATTAATTTCACACGTGTCTCCACTCAATATTCAAGATACTAGAAACACATTAAAAGACGTCAGAATTGGTCCCTAAAAAGAAAGAATGCTAACTTCGCAAGTAAAAAGTCAACTTTGCAAGCACTTGAATTTTCAAGTCATACTGCAGACATAAAACACTTCAAATTTATGCTCTTTGGTACTGCAATATTCCAGCCACGTTCCCCAACTTATAAAACACATCATAAAATTGTCAATGTGGTTTTCATCAAAATGAGGACAGTATCAGCTCATGTATCAGAAATCAGCTCGTGTTTGTATCAAGCGCTCCTCGTTACGATTTCATGAAATCCCCCTAAAATCATAAAGAATTCATGCACCTACATAATAATTCATCAGCCGAAATTGGAATCGATTATATTCCTGTATGCCAGCCGCAATCCGTCTCGTTCGACGGCGAGAGCACAGCAGAGCGAGTATCAAAACGAACATTTGCTCTTATCTCCGCCGGGCGAGCGCAATAGCGGTTATTATTATTATTTCAACGGCTCGTAAGCCATCGCGTTAACGAGGGTTTGCAGCGCAACATGGCAGCGCGAGGCAACGGCGGCGATATTCGGAGGGGACGACCTTCCACCGGAAGCAGAGGCGTTCGATAACGCGGATCGACCTGATTTCGCGTACGAGAAAGCAGCGTCGCCGAACGCGCTGGTGATGGTGCGGAGGTCGAACAGCACCCCCTCTACCTGCGCAGCCCGGTGACGTCAGTTATCCCCATAACGAAATCACCCCACGAGAAGCCATGGCCGAATTCCCTTGTTCACCGCTAGCCTACTTCCCCCGCACTGGGGCAATTGATGCCATGCACGGCTCAAATCTCCGGATTTATGCGATCCTGTCGCCATCCTTCCACCCCACCCAGTACAATCGCGCGCTTGCCCTCCGACGGACCTCCAGAAAACCACGAGGTGGCTCGATAAACGTGTTACAGGTTGAGCGGTTTTCCCTGTATTTCCTGCGTATTCCCGTGTTTGTCGAACTTCGAGTAATTATTTAACACTCGGCGGTCTCGACTGTAACGATCGTTATTTGACTATCTTGTTTCTGACGATTAACGCTTTACACTCGAATGCTCTTTTTGAGAGAATAAAACTACTCGTAACCCCTGTAGTTTCAATACTTAAATTCTATACTAAATTCTATATTAAATTCTATATTAATTCTTATTAATTATTGTTCTATATTAATTCTATCTTAATTCTATATTAAATTCTATACAAAATAAATATTTTCAACGTTATATTGTGCTATATTTTATTTCGCACGTTTAGTTAAAGTCTCTAGAAAAAGTAATATGTCTGGAATCGGTACCTTAAAAAAATATAATGAACAAAATTGGCAAATAAAATTATAAATGACATACATAAAAAAACTCAAATGAATCTCTTGCACGTAGTCATAGTACATTGAAGAATAACCCTTAAAATTAAAATAATAAATGAAAATATAATATAATATAAAATATAATATAAAAATATAATATAAAAATATAATATAAAATAGTAATAAATGAAATAATGAATGAAGAGTCCACAATTTTCGTCTTCTAACTTGTTTTAATATTTTATATTATGAGACCAAACATTTTAAAAACAGTTTGTCCTCAATCTTGTGCTACATGTTGCAAAATATATCTGTACATTCTACATCTCTTGCTATCCAACAACGATCCGAAATTAATTTTACGGCCTACGAATGCCGGATTAAATGCACAAAAAAGTAATCGGAGGCAATTCGACGATACCTTGGAGGGATGGGTAGAGGGTGGTAGAATAAATTGCGAATTTTGTGCTGGCGTTTGGCAACGGTTCACTGAAACTGTTGAGCATCGCTATGATCTGTTTTTTTTTGGGAAAGATGAAACCTGAGATTCGCCCACGGTCGCAATATCTGTCTGTTTATTGTAGGCACTCGGTGGTCATTAGCGTGTAGCGATTGTGGTGGGAGTTGACAACTATTATAGCCGTCGGTATACATAAAGTCCTTTTTAGACGTTAACCAAAGATGTGGAAGTATTATTATTTCTGCACAGACAATTTGTTTATTAATTAATGCTACGTTAATTTGCCGAGTAATACATTGGACAAATTTCTTTTCATTTTCTTTCTCTATAAAAAGTATCTCCATTAACGATAACAATACAGCTTTTAATAAGGTGCAAGATAGTAAAGAATCATTCTACTATTAAAATTATTAATACCTTATTAAATCGGTCTAACACAAATACAACACCAGTTTTCCTTTTCAAAAAATACCTAAATAATTGTTTCAACGATCACACTCACTACTTAAATCACATATTTTCTGTCAAATAGACGACTGCATCTTACGAGTGTCTTCTTCTTGTTCGAGTCATGGTTCCGATAGGATTGTTCAAGGACTCGTTCCCATCCGAATCGAACCGGCAGAATATCTGATTCGCAAGCATTAGAGACATTTGAACATTCGTGATAGTCCCGTCACTGTTCGATCAAACACGCCAGAGGTTTAGTGCTCGGTTCCCCTGAGACTCGACCACCATTCCGCTAAAACGGACCACGTTACACAAGAGGCACGGGGTCAACGTTTTATTACAGTCCGTCTCCCATTGTTCCTCTCGGTTCGGTTGTTTGCACAGGGTAGTTCGTAACAAGGTTCGCGTTGCGAGAGGCGTATTCAATTTAGGTCACGCGAGATAGCGCTATTTCGCCGTCCTGTTCCGTTCTTTCGTTTGTGCCTCTTTTTCGCGAATTCCGTTTGTTTACCGCCGCGAATTCCAGCCAAAGGGGAATAGAATCATTAATAAACACGGATTCCTTTCAGGACCGATGACCACGAGGATCGCAGTATCGTTTTACAAGTTTCCTACAAGAATGCCGACCCTGGGTTCTCGAATCTGATGGATTGCCGATCATGCTGGACAAAAGTCGCTTTTGGTCGCGCAATTCAGTCGTAAGTTGCCAAATTATATTCTAATATATTGGTTTTGTTTAATAATGCGAAGGCGTTACAATTTGATTTAATGATATTAAAATATTTCTATAAAATGAGTGGGGAAAATCAAAATGGCCTCTATCTAACATTGTTCTGTTTTACAACCGCAATTTGTTCTATTAGCAATACTTTTCTACACGAGATAGGCACTTTAAGGTGCCATAAATTTGTAATACAAGTACGTCTTTCAGTGAATCGACATCACAGGAATAATTTCCGAATGGCACTGCAAAAATGGCATCAATTCACTATGCATACTCTAAGGGTGCCTAAGTAACATCTCACTTTCACACTTAATTTTATGAAAACCTAAAGGAAGTTCTTTATATTGTTTCTATTAAAAAAATTTCTTTATCTAAAAGATTGCACATGGTAAATATAAAATAGGAATGTTGCAGAATTCGTGCCATAACTGATACGAAATTCTAATCAAAAAGTAAAATAACAATTTCTTTCCTCTTTCAACGAATTACAATTATGCCAAACATTTATTTACACATTATCTAGTAAACTTTTCTAACATCACAAAAATCATTCAAGTCATTCGGTCCAATTTTGAAAAAGTTATCCAGTTTCAAATGGCGTCCGAATAATGCAGCACGTGCCAACAGCGATATCGATTACGAATCACAAATCGAGGTACAATCTAAAGGCTGTAAACCGTAAATCAACCGACGAATGCACTAAAATCGTTCATCCGGAATATTGTGCAGCTAAAGTGTCGATCCGTCACGCTGCTCGCAATCATGGCAGTGCGTCGTCAGCGAAGAACGGTTTTGGCAGCTCGTCGGTGTCCATTAACTTGGACAAGGGACTGCCGGTTGTTTTCACGACAGGGTTACTCCGGCCCAGTGTAAGAAGAACCGCCGCGAGATAGGGTTTACGCGATCGTTAATAGGATCTCGTCTTAAGAGGGCTTCGTTTAAACTTTAAACCCCCCGACCTCTTCGGCGTTCTCCTTCGCTCCCTCTCGTTCCTCTTCCTTCTTCCTCCGTCCTTCCGCGTTCGATCCGCGAACATAAGTGTGTCGATGGACGATACCAATCGCACCCCCGAGATCGGGTTCCGCTTCGAGGGTTAATCGAAGGCTAATCGTTTCGAAACCAGAACACGCAACACCCTGTAACCTACACTCGACAGACTCCCTAGGGCGATCGCAGCGACGTCCACGCTTCTGGACGATCACGCGACTTTTTATTTGCTTTTTTTTACTTTTTATTATTTATTAATTTCGGAGAGACCGGTTAGGGGTGGTTAGCAGGTTATTACTTGTGCAATGGTCGGCCTTTAAAAGCTATTAGCTACGGAATATTTACAATATTACTCTTCTGTCCTTTAATTTTCATTTCTAAAATCATCTTAAGATGACTGATTTGATCTTAACATCAGAGTTAACTTTGTTACATTTATCACATTCATACATTTCAATTATTTATACATTCATATATTTATCACCTTTATGATAAGGTGATCTGTCCAATTAATGAATGAGCAACCCACAGTGAACGAGAGTTGATCCTGTTATATGAAAAAAGTAACTTTCCAAAGTAACTCCTTTCCAACTTAAAATTTATACAGTAATTCGACTGTACAAATAAATGTTTTATAGATGTTATTTTGCAAAAATGTATCAGTTTTATCAAGTGTTCATTCGTTGATCGTTTGACGTATTTTTTACTTAAGTTGATATTAAACTTTTAAAAGAAGCTAAAACTGTGTTCAGTTGCAATCAAGGTTATATCATTCAGGGGATTAAATTACGTTTATTTATCCAATTCTTTACGTTTATTTATCCTACTCATCCAATTTCACGTGCTAAAATACAAAGATCAAACGCAACGAAAATATTCTACAATTAATTAAATTAATTCCTGTAGAGATAAATTGTTATCCGAATAACAAATAACTTCTTCTTCAGTTGAATTTTTATTCGAAAGAACTCTTATTCGAATATTGAAATTAAATAAATTGCTGCCCTAGATAAATCTTCCTTCGAATATATATTTACTCAATAATATCGAATAAAATTATATTCAACTCTAAGATTTCGTAAAATCCGAAATTAGGTTTACAGACGACTGCTTTCGATGTGGCGAAAGTGTCAGCCAGAAATACTTCCATGGAAACATCATGCATGGGAATGACCAGCGATTTCTACGAGTCAGTCAATAAAATCTGTGGTTTCGGCATTCGCCTTTGTCGCAAAAGGAGTCGTAAAAATAATTTCTCGGAAAGCTCTTGGTGCGCGAGTTTCTCGCGACACGATAACAAGCTTCCAAGAATAAGTAAAATGGGTCGCGAAACGCGGCTCGTGCTTTAGCCGCGAGTCGCAGAGTCGCGTTCTTTGATTTTCCAGCCCGGCGCAGGGTCGTTGCACGATCAATCGATCCGTTTCGCGTCGCGCACGCTTTTTAATAATTCTCCTTTCTTTTTCGTACGGTTGGAGGTCATTAGATATGCATCGCCCATAGTCGAGCGTGCTCGCGGTTCACGCGCGTGTCCGGAATGCATTGGGGCCGTTCAACGTTAACGATACGAGAAGGGCGCGCGGGGTGCTTCGAGTACGAAAGTTCGATAAAATTCGTGTTTATCGCCGCGGGAACGGTGCTGTTCAGCCGGCCGGCAATCTGATTTATCCAGGTAACGCGACTTTGTGCGCCGAAAGCTTATGATTTCGCGCCGACAACCGTCGCGTTGGAGCATGCGAGTCTGGAGTCTGGATTCGTCGAAGCTCGCGATATCTTCCTATGGGACTTTTTCAGCAGTTCCTTACCCTTAGAATTCTTAAATTATCTAATAAAAAATGACCAGAATCTCTAATTATTAGTATAACAAATAGTATCGTACATAGAATGCCTTAGATCAATTTATATACACAGCATATTTGACCAATTAAAAATCAGATATCTTGGTTTTGAACACTCTTCTGTACCTAATAGAGGTCCAGAAAAATTCCTAAAAATTAGTTCCCACATTGTTAATTATTTTCTCTCTAACTCAATTCTTTAATACGCCGGTGACAAAAGGGAAGCAAAGCGATAAAAACGCGTGACCCGTCGGGCCAAGTATAATGCCGGGTGTCGGCAATGTAATGGCTGGTTTAAATGGAACGGTGACCCACATGCACGACGAGAATGGGGTCAGAGAAAATCGCGGGAATTAGGTCGCCAGAATTTGCATCGTTCGGAATCAGCGTCGCGGTTTTACGTTTCGCGCTGTCCTTTGCGCTTGACGTCATCGATTTCTGCACGCGTCGGCGGATTCAATCCACGAAACTTTGCTCTCCGCTGGAGAAAAGAGAAAAGGAAAACGGAGAACAAAAAAAAATTGTGAGGTGGAAAAAGCCGACGGATCCACGGGACCGTGAAAGTTTAACGGAAGAGAGTTAGAGCCGGTTCGTGTCGCGGAAAATGATAGGTTGTTTGATATATTCGAAAAGTTTGTGCGATTTCAAGAGGTGGAGGTACATTTGGCAAAGCCTATGTACTCGTTAGATGCGAACTTTAGAGTTTAAAGTGAGCTGAGAATTATTAAGTCTCGAGGTTGTGGAGATCTTGATTTTAATCTCTCGTTTAGCTAAAAATTAGTGGGCAGATAATGTTTGAATAAAAGCGAATAAGTTCGAGTGTTTAGAAAATTATACAGAAAATGTTGAAGATGATTGGGGTGCACTGTGGAGAAACATATATCTTGTAAATTTTAGAAGATGCTGTTATTACTAATTGGAGTTTATTAAAACGAAAGAGGTTGACGACATTGTATGAAACAATTCTGAAGCAATAGAAAATAAATAGCATTTTAAGAAATTAAAATGCTATTATAATATTTAATTTAACCAAAATCAGCTTCATAATTTAACAAAAGAGCCTAGTTGATTAAGATGGTCAAAACTGCCCTTAGCGATTTTTCAATGAGTCATATACCGTTCGATAGCTGACCAAAAACAACTCATCTGTGCAAAAGAGTATCTTATCTCATGACCTCAAAATTGGAAAATTGAGATATTGAATCTCCTTGTATTTTTCAGATCCTAATGGAATTTAGTATACCGAATATAAAAATACAAAAATTAATTCCTTACCCTTTGCACTGATTTTCAGATGTCCCCCTTAAAAGGACATATCAAAATGGCTATCAACAAGTGGTTACTTTAATTATGGTATTGAAAAGGTTTAATTAATGCTTCATAAAATCGGTATAAATACAATCTTATGTAATTATTGTAATTATTTACAATGTTCTATCATTTTATATTTTAGTCACTATTAAAAGTTATTGATTCAGTAAATATTGAATATTTCCAGATCAGTAGAGAATTTTAAAATAATTACCTTAATGCATTTTATATTTTAGTCACAGTGTTAGTCACTACTTCGCGAATTTATTACACGCCAGTTATTGATTCAGTAAATATTGAATATTTCCAGATCAGTAGAGAATTTTTAAATAATTACCTTAATGCACCTGTTTAAAGTAACGTGGGGTCGTCGCGTCCTCCATTAACAGTTAAATATGGACTAATAATCCCGATATAAGGGTGAGAGGCAGTCATCAGACAAAACAATTGAATCCATCGAAGGTTCTATCATTTTATCTGCCACCCCATTCTTCGTCATTCAGAAAACGAAACAACAGACACAGCTAAGCTGCTCTCTCGCCGTCAAGACCTCAGCCTGATATCCCCTCTCGCTGTTATTCATCTCACGACGTTGAAGATCCAGTGAAGATCGCGAAGGTGCCGGCCATAAGGGCACGGTAACCGCGTTTCCCACTACGTTTCCCGAAGGAGAAACAAGGAAAGAGTTCGGTTGGCAGAGGAGAGAGACTGTGCGCGTCGACCCCGCCTGGTAAAGCTCGGTTCTCGCTCGGAAGATCGATCTAAGGTACGTCGACCCCAAGAAACCAAGGGACTGGTTTCTACGTTTGCGTTCTAATATCGGGCTCGCGCGACTCTGTCCCTCCCCCGCGAGCTTCGCGTTCGTGAATCACGAGGTTCCCAAGAATTTCGCTGTCTGAGTATCGACCTGGAAAGCCTGTACCCAGTCCAAATGAATTCTTTAGCAGTCTCGAAGAGTTTTCTGCGAGTAGCTACTACGGCCAGATGTATTTATTGGCATGCAAACGATCTCGGCGATCGTTCTTGGCACACCGTTGTCGATAAATGCAAGATGTCTTCGAAATTGAGGATTCAGAGCCTTGAACCGTGGAGGATGTTTGTGACAAGTGCTCGGACCGTTCGAATCTGTACGTGGGAGTCTTCATCGAGGTCAATGTTAATCCTCGCGTTAGCCTTGAACAGCCGATGATTTGATTTAGATGCTGGACAATTAGAATTTGGGACATTCGGAACTCTGGATCAACAGGGAGCTTCCATCACTCGAAAGAAGGGCACTAGATTAACCAGTTAAGGTTAATCTAGTAACTAATCTAATAAGGTTAAAGAATTATGTGTCATTATGATTATATCGTCGTCATTCAAAATTCTGCCACATCACCATGACGGATATAGTCGTCAAACACACTTAACTGGGTTAATGGTACTTTATAATATCTAACGCTGTAAAAAGAAATCCAGTTCTTGCGGATAATTTCTTAAAAGCCAATAAATGAAGATGAGTATCGATTGTCTAATGTTTGAAAGCTGTAATCTGGAGGAAGCTATGTAAACCCAGCTATAAGTTGGAAAAGATATCAATTGAACAGATGGTTGTAGAAGCGACAGACTTTACCAGTGTTTCTGCTTCCACTTCTTCGTAACTTATCTTTAGCTGTTCATATAGATTTTCAGACTTCGGACTATCGATTGCTTTTTTTATTCGATTCATTCATTTTTTATTCGATTGGTTCCTATTAAATTTCTCAGGAAAATGGAATCCTTTTTAACAGCGAATTTTACGGAGAACTATCTGGCATACAAATTTTGCTAATTTAAGGGACGATCGAGTTTTCTGAGAAGAGTCGAGCGGCTACTGTCAAATCTACCCCACATTTCACAGAAACCTCGTTGAGAAAGTTGCTATAGGAACGATGGAATTAAACCTAAATGCTCTAGCTATAACTATTATCGTTGCACTTGAATGGTCACCATTCGGAATTACTGTACGGCTCTTGAAACAATCTTTACATTACTGTACAAACTATTCTTAGCATTTAATGAATTGCTAAACATGGTTTAACTTGAATGATAAGTAAACTTAATTCAACCGAACGCAAAGAACAAAGCTTGACATCCAAAATGTTGCTGTTAGAACTGTTAGCGCCAATAATTTAATAGCGGATGTCCAGAACTATTATCGTAACCCTTGTGCTACAGACCTTTTTAATAACAATGTGATTAAATATGCTTGGGATCATTTATAATTCTATTTTGCAATTTTCAAAAATTAGGTATTTAAATAATGTTATTTAGACTGTGGGTCAAAATTTACCAAGTTCTAAGTATCAAGTATTGATTTGAGAAGTACTGACTAACGCTTCGAATCAAATATAAATATTAATATTAATTACTTTTTCAACATTCTGGCGTTTTATATTCTTCCTATGAAGACGTAATAAATTAGCGTAAAAATTAATTTTCAAATCTGAGCAAGTAACTCACGTCAATCACGTATGGATGTCGCGGCAATTAAAGTGTTAAATAGATTCTGGTATACGTTATAATAAATATAAATTTTATTATTATACTTATTATAATTCATATATATTATATATAAATTTTTTAACACTGAATGTGCCATAATTAGATCTCCACGGGAAATAAAGATTGTCCAAGGCAACGACAAGAAGCAAAAACGAAATAAAAATGTCTCTACCCTTTTAATCATTTGAATAAGTCAGAAATAACGTAAGAATATTCCTTAATTCACGTAATATTTTCATAGTTTCATTTCTCGGTTATTTAATTTTGCTACAAATGCATAAAATCCGCAGTCACAATTACCAGCAGTCGTGTCTTGTCCCCCGAGATGCGACATCGCACTGCAAAGAGTTAAAAAATGATTCTCTTTCCGATACTACACGCGACCCGCCGTTGGTGTTACCACACGTGGTTCGCCAAGATTCCCTAAAAGCGTGAAAGACAGTGCAACGGGTGAGAAGATGGAGTAACGTAAGCCGAAGTTCATTCATAAAAACTCGAAGACGGGGGAGTTTCGAGCTAACTTCAAGAAACTCTTTCCGCCGAGCTTTTAACGATCGCCGTGTCGCGTCGGTGGTGTGGACGAGCCTTGGAACGATCGTGGCCCGTTTCACCGGTAAAAAGTCTTCTATCAAAGTGTCCGCCTACTCTCTGTAACCCCTCACCCCCTGTTCCGACCCACCCTTTGTCGTCGAAGTCAACGGTGCTGTTATCGATCGACCGTGAGAGGAGCCTTTGTCGTCCGAGTATCCTGAAATCCGTTTCGGGGTTTAAAGCGAGCCAGCCCGGAGCCGATTTCTCCGAGACCTCGCAAACCCCCACGGAACCAGACGGAACAACGAAACACTTCCGGTGTGTCCGGGGACAGTGGCGAACTGGTCGGCCTGCCGGGTGCTGAACCAATTAAGGACATGTTCGCTGGGATCGTTATTTCGTGGCGGGGCGGCTGAATAAGCTCGGCCCGATTGTCTTTCCCCACTTTTCCGTTCGCTATAACGAGTTCCCTGTTTGCAAACTAATTAATGTTAGACATTTCACGGGGATTCGTCTTCCGATAACGGCGGTCAGATTTACCTTTATGCTGGTCGCAACAACCTTCGACTAAACATTCGTAAGAGAATTTTTCGATGGCGAGATAAATTGACCGATAGATTAACCAATTGTTCATTGTTATACGTTTTTCAGACTGAAAATTTAGTTACAGTAGAACCAATTTTCCAGTCTTCCAATATCAGAAGTCTCTATTATTCAAAAGCGTTTCGGCTTAAATTACGTATATAATATAATATAATATAATTATACGTGATCAAAATGATTTACCGTGCAGATCAATAAAGACGAAATCTAGCGAAGTAACTGGTCTATTCTCCGGCATTCAGGTCACTCTATTTACTTAACCTGGATAATCGAGGTTCCACTAATTTCGCGGTACATATGCTTACTGTAGAACGTTTGATGCCCTCCTTACTCGTGTTGTCGGATGCAATTCTCTACAGTGTGACTTCGTTAGTAAGATACTCAGTGAATTCTAAAAGTATTGGCACATGAATACATTCTAGAAAGAAAGTGTCAATTTATTTTTAATACGTTAATCTGTTGCTTCAGAATTTTAAAGGTGTTCCATTATTCAAGACAACATTTTCGAATATGTAGGAAATAAATTGTAATATTACTTGTAATATTACACCAATTGTAATATTCTCTCTTACATATTATAGTTGAATTACTAATATATTTAGACAGATTAATAAAATGACATTGATGTGATCTTTGGTCTCAAAAATTAAAATTAAATTCATCGATGTTAACGAGATTGAAATAACATCGAATAACCTTGAAGACACCCTACTTTATTGTATATTACTGGAAATATTGCTATTTTGTTTTAATTTATTTCATTTTATCCTATTTTAATGTATTCCATTTTATCCTATTTATTCTATACTATATTACTGTATTTTAGTAATTTATATATTTTAGCCTACTTACATATTGATCTATTATTTATTTATTACGCAATTTTTATCTACATTTTATTATATTCTAGTCTTTTACTACTATGTCTTTTTCTACTATGAATTACCGATTTATTATTTATACAGTTTCTTTATTCGTCTATTATTATATTATTTTAACGTAGTATCTATCCCCGGGAAAGCAGAGTGATCCAAAAGAACATGTTTCGATAAATGAAGAATCGCTTCTCTATCACAGTTCATATTATAGTTCACTAACAAATCCATTTGGACAGATTAATAAAACGACGTCGATACGATCTCTGGTCTCAAAAATCAAACTAAAATTCATCGACGCTAACTACACGAAGTAATCCTAAATTCACAAAATCGATCATATAAAATCAACTCGCAACGAATTGGAAATAAAATATTAGCTAAAGGAGACGTTTAAGTAGCTATCTTTAGATTCACCGGCCTGTAAAAGCATGGCGCGATGCAAACGAATGCGACAAGAACGTGTCATTATTGTTACATCAAGAGCTCTGGATAATAAGCATGATAGATAGTCAATTTCATCGATCGCGTGGAATATTTATGCTCGTCGCGCGCGGCCGTCTCGTAGACTCGCTCTAATATCCCGACAGCGAGTGATCCACAAAAATTGGCTGTCTATCGATCGACGGGAAGCAGTAGTCTTGAAAGATGAATGTACTAACGCCGCTGGGCAGATTCTTATTGCGCGAGAACTAATGCAATTTGTCGTTGCTTCGTAGGTCAGATTGATTTATTTAATCGGCGGACCAATCCTTCACGTTCTTTCAATCTCGCGTGTCAAATCGGGAGCTGAGAAACTTTATTTCGTCAACTCTGGCCTCTTGTTACCTCTTGTAGTTCCGGATTATAATGTTCACTCTTTGCGTAGCTTTTATTCCTGTGAACACCGATTGTGAGCTGACTCGCGATAGAAATGTCTACAAATGATGTGTTTACCATAAATGTTATTCCGTTCTTTCGAGTCGCAATAAAATTCTGTTCTCTTATTATCAATATTTCATCATTCAATAAATTGTAGACACGATATAGATCTAAATTATCTTCTACTTTGAAGAAATTCTTGCAATCGAATAAATTCTGAAAAGTTCCCAAACGTGACACTCACTTTTTCAAATTTACATTAAATATCTCAGAAATTATAAGCCAGGTATCATTACATTCAGTTTTACAAGCTCTACCAATGTAACAAAATTTAAACAAAAGCTCAGTGCCACGTCTGGGGACCTCTCATTGTGATTTAAATAACTCCAAACGCCTTCTATATAATTTAATCTTGTTTATTCTTAAAATCTCAAGAGAATTCGTTCCCACAGATGTATTCAATCTCATCCGATCGATCCTTTAGTCAATTTTATACTGACGCACCAAATTGAAGTTCTATTTTTGAAAGCAATTTGGAAATGTGTATAAACCTTTCGCGTTTCAGTGAAATGTTCACGGACCGGTGACAGCGATCGTTTTAATCAAGAACAGTTAGCGAATTATTTACCTGCCGAGCGCGTTTAGAGCGAAGTTTAGAACTGGTAACAGCCGTTCTTTAAATCGACTCGCTTGCTGCGTGCCAGGGAAGTAGGGTTAATCGCAGCGCCGATTTAATCTGACTGAACTAAATGGAATTAAACGAAAGGGAGCTTCGTTAAACACGAGCTACGTCGCTGCTCGATATAATTGTCTTTCGCGATTACCGAAGCCGACCCGCCGGTTCTCGAAGATGTCGCGACAACTTGACACGGTTTCCGTCTTACCAATTCTTAACCCTGGTTCCCGGAGGGTGAACGATTCCTTCTTGCTGATAGAATCTCGCGGGCATTCGTGTAATCCGTTTCTCAACCTGCTGACAGCGCTATTGCATATTTGATACTGATACACTGATGGAACTTTGTCTTAACCACTTATCATAACAAAGGATATATACTTTCATATTCATTATTAAATTATATATTTTATAAAAGCGTTCTATTTAAACAAAACACGAAGACGAAACAGATTGGAAAAAATTGGAAAACATGAGTCTTTATTTTTCGTCATTCCAAGGAATAGCAAGAATAGAAAGTACTATAGTCATTGTCTAGTAAACTGGTTCCTCTATCATCTACAAAAAATTCAAGTCATATAGTCCAGTTTTAAAGAAGTTATAACGTTTTTCAAATGTCAAAAATGAAAGCAGTCAAAATGACTGGTTTCTGATTTTGTTCTTTTACAATTCTTGACACTATAAAAATGTTTTTATTGAAAATTTTGACACGAATTTCTTCACTGAAGCACATATTGTAATAAAAATCGTAGAAAGTTTAAATAAATTCAGTTTTGTGATTGTCATAAAACAATATATACTAGTCACGTCTAGGGCTCGGTAATTCTAGTGTTAAACATACAGTATAAAATCCACAGTCTAACGATGAATACTATAACATATTATACATTTTCAGTAATATATATTCAATAATATATATTTTCAGTAATGTAGGTATAGCTAAGCAGCAATGTACAGCCGAAATACCGCTATCAAACAATTAATGATGTCCAGGTACTTGATGAACGAACACTCCTACAAAACAAAAAAGTTCGTGCAGGCAATGCCGCGTTAATGTGCCAAGGTAAAAAGCATTTTGCAATTAAGATAAGACGAGAGTCGTTGATTTAGATAAACCAGTCGGCAAACTTATTCGCTATATAAAGAACCCAAGAACCGACCCATGTTTCATCTTCCCTCGTTCGTTCAAATTCTAATCCAGATAAGACATTTCCGTGGTGTTATTATTATTTTCGTACAATCTAGAACACGTTCCAAAAGTAGTTGTTGATAAACTGGAAGCTCGTTTGCATTTCCAGGGCACAATTTTTTTTATCACGGAATTGTTATCGGCACGTGGTCACCGGCGCGCAGCGTCGCCGCCATCAACGATTTTTGCTTGCTCCCTGCAGCTCTTTATTAATTATTATCGGCGCGAGTTCAGCTTAATTATCAGGGAGAGAAAGGGAGAGAGAAGGAGAGAGAGAGAGAAAGAGAGAGAGAGAGAGAGAGAAAGAGAGAAAGAGAGAGAGAGAGAGAGAGAGAGAGAGAGAGAGGAACGCGGGCGAACAGAATCGAGTCCGCCCTTTCACCGATTTAAAATATGCTGCGAAGAATTTTTCTTTTGTTCGAGGCGGCGCACAATTGAAGCCAGCATAATAAGCAAAGGAAATTGGAGAAGAAGACGAGAGGGGCCTCCGCTAACGGTATCAAGGTTTAATTAGATCCGAAAGTTGCCTCTCGCGCGTTCCTCGGCCTCGCTTCCGTGCTTTCCGTTTACGGCGCGCAGTAAAATTTGATTATCCCGCGACCAAGGAACAACGTAAGTTTCCACGGACCGGACGCAACGTAACGGAAAGAAACGAAACGGAACGCTAATGGCCCCGCGTAATAATTGCGGGAACGCGCGATTTACCCCACAAATTTTTGCCAGCCCTCGGCCGCGGTAAACGAGTTCCCCGGAGAACCGGCCAAGAACGCATTAGTCCGATGATATTTGCAGGCCCTTTCTCTACTTTTAAACGGTCTGCTTAATCCGCCGGCGAATAGACCGTCGCTCGGCTAAGATTAATCCGCGAGATGAGGAGTGGATTCCGGTTTAGCGACTAATTAATTAATTCTGTGTTGCTATCGATTACTTGTTTGGCAGATGCTACCATCACCCCCTTCACTTTAGACAATATAAATGCACTAACAAAAGGAAATTTAATTATTTTATTTCTATAACATAATTTTAAATTTTTAATTCTAAAAATTTTATTTTTAATTAATATGTGTTCAAATTGAAATATGTCATTTTCTTATTTTTGTTATTTTATGGTTAATTTGTGTTTAGCAGTTTAGCGCCAACAACCTCGAAAATGTTCTCCATATTACAGATTTGGTCGACTTAAAATTGAAAAGATAAGTTGTATTAATTACTTTCTCAACGTTCGCATAAATGTAATTTCAATATTGTTGCTTATGCTAATGCAGAAGCTGTCCAGTTTTTAAAAGGAGAGCGTATTTCATTGTGTTCATTACTGTAATGGATAATATATCTACAAGTAACAACGCGCTAATGGATGTAATAAAATATAAATTCACAGCATAAAGTGTGCTAGTACCTTTAAGAACTACCCCTTTATTGCATCGAACTTGTTAAACACGCAATGCTATCTCCCCCGAAGCCATCGCACTGAAGTTAATTACTTCTACAGGAAGCAAAAGATTATATTTTGTTTAATGGAACGGGTAATAACTAGTAGAACAGTCTCCTTATTTCTGCCTTAATTATTACAAGCATAACAATATGTTTCGCACAGTAGAATCTCGATTATCCGAACCAATTACGAGACTGCTTCGAATCGCTCGTATTATTATTTAAAATAGAAATATTGATTTCCTCTCAGGTGCAGCGCGGTGATTAAAAATCAAGACAGAAGCTACCATCGTGCTCTAAATGAACGCATAAACGATCGGAATGTATTGAATTATTAACACAGTCTCCGTCGATTGGTGTCTAATTCGGGTTACGAGTATCGGCGCTCTTTAGGGGTAGCCTGACAGCGTGCGGGGGAAGTTCAGGGAGCGGAAAACGCGACTGCAACCCTTCGTTCCCTGTACGTTGTAGTACGAGCGTTCTCCGGGACGGAAGAGCGTGGGACGGAGAGGCGAAGGCCGATAAGGGTGAGTTGAAACGGTGCACGTGTACCGGGGTTGAAGCAACGAGGAGGCGGACTGTGGAACAGTGGTGCGTCGAGGGGAGCGAGAGGTTGCGAGACGAGTGCGTTGGATCGAGAGAGACGGAAACAGGGTCATGCGGAGTAGGTGACTGCGGGAGGAAGGGAGAGGGAGAGAGTGAGCGAGGGTGGCACGGTCTCCACGGGAGGAAAAAGACGAAACGAGGAAGAAAGGCGTACGAGGGTGCAAGGAATAACAAAAAGCGAAGAAAGAAAGTCGGCGAGCGAGTGAACCGGGGACGGGGAGCGAGAAGTTCGGTGACGCGAGAGGGCGTCGGCGAAGGGAGAGGGGCGCCTTGCTGAAAACAGAACCGGAGAAGGGAGACAGATAGAGGAAAGAAGATAAAGCCCGGATGACGTTTCTCGAGTTTGGAGAAAAGTGGGACGAAGAGGGATGGAGAAACTTCGGAGGAGAAATCTTGCGGAAGAGAGGAGAGAGAGTGTCTGTGGGGACTTTGGAAAGCAAGAGAACGAGGAAAGAAATTTGTCGGAGAAAGTACGAGAAATCTAAGGGGAGATGGAGAGAGAAAGAGCGGTGAAGAAGGGCTGTGGAGATGCGGAGAGACAAAGAGAACGGAAAAGAGGAAGGGACGAGTTGCAGTCGCTCGATAACGCCTCGCTTTTGCACCGTCACCTTTCTCCCTTCCTCTCTCTCTCTTTCTCTCTTTCTCCATTTTCCTCTCTCCTAGTTTTCCTACACCCTGACTGGTTTATTTTTTGCCGCTAATTGTTTCACTCTGGGCATAATAATTCATTAGTTCGCAGAAAAACCGTGTTGGAATTTTCAATAAGAAATAAGTGCAAATTGTTACCGATATTCCGAAAATTTAAACTGTGTGATGGATTATTTTCAATTAGACTGCAGATTTGACCTTAACAATCTTCGTCATTAAACATTTCATTAATAGCATCGTCGAAGAGTATCATATTTCGACAACCTAGGGGTATTTAATTGCGACATTGATTATTTTTAGAAAATTCCCACCGTTAACTTGAAAGCATTATTTCAGTGGCCCAGAATAAGTATTATTCTTAATATTATATTATATATTATATCTTAATATTACATTTTTAATATTATATATTAATATTATATTCTTAATATTATATATTAATATGTCAAGCTAAATATGATTAGTAGACTGACACTATGTCATAGCGAGAACATTTGTACTTGAATTTTGATTGTTACTG
This sequence comes from Augochlorella aurata, assembly GCA_028455555.1. NCBI lineage: Eukaryota > Metazoa > Arthropoda > Insecta > Hymenoptera > Halictidae > Augochlorella > Augochlorella aurata. The sequence goes on along the minus strand of CM052162.1, from coordinate 13,916,222 downwards.
TATTTACTTGAATAATTATTCCTCCTTTTTAAGGTATGTTTTGAATATTTTTTATAAAAAAATTGTCTCCGCGAAAACAAAAGGGCACAGTTGCTAAGAAAATATTTATTGCACGGTCAAATTTCGACTAATTTCAGCTGAAACGTTGACGAATTCCGCATCACGTTCGACGTTAGAAAGATTGCAAACCAAGTCGCATCGAGCCATCCTATTCCTCCAAGTAAAAATTTCAGGAACTCGCCTAAAAGCAGAGTCTCGACGCGATAAAAACAATAGTCCCGTGGTGTCGATGCCACTACGTCCGCGACTGGAAAGTTCTTTCCGATTTCAGTTAGAATCGTTCCGCGACTCGCAGCGGAACAAGAAAACTTCCCAGCCGGTTTCCATCGCAAGGAAACACGCTCGTCCCCCGAGGCGTGCCAGTTTTTTTCGACCACTCTTGAACCGACTCCAGAAAAAGTAATCCAATATCCGGCGGGAACGGATCGTAGAACAAATTCTAAGCCATAGTCGCGCGGGTTCGATCGGGCCGCGTTTCGTTCGCGATAAAACTAACCGTAATCGAGTCTGAAATCGACGAGCCGGAGTCGAGAAATTGCGGCGATGCATCAACCATGGCAATGGTAATTATGTTGCCGGGGTGGAAAACGGGCTGGCGGGCACCGTATCTGCTTCGCGGATCGCCGTGGTCGAGTAAAAATCGCTCGGTGGCCGTCTAAAGGCGTGTTCACAGCGCCGATGCGAATGCTCGCCCTTAAGGGTTGCTACCTAGACTAATTACGATCGTCGTTCACGACATTTCTCTGCATAAAATAGATGCTTTTTTCCTGTCAATTTTTCCTCAATTTTCTTTGAAACATCATATTTCTTAATAATATCGATAATTGATTTATATAAATTACAAATCTATGTCGGATCTGCTACGAATGAATTTCAGAATTAACCCTTTGCACTCGAGTGATGACTCTGAGGCGCCACTAAAAATTGGTACAATATTTTTCAAAATACTTGCAATAATATTCGTTATATTTAATATTCGTTTACATTAATCTTCATTAAGAATTTATTGACATTGTAAATACTGTACCTGCGAATAGGCTCAATTTCATGTGCATAAATCGCAATAAATCATATCAAATAAAAATCATAAACCTTTTTTTGAATTTCGAATTAAAATAGCTTCGAGTGGAAAGGGTTAATCTAGCTTAACAAGATCTCACTTGAGATATTGCAGCACGAATACAACGTACTTATGATAAGCGAAACTCGCAAGCATTAAGCGAAATATAAATATTCCCCCATGTAGGAATTCCCGGTTTATAGATCAGTAATACGACCGCGACATACGTACATACGTTGGAAATAATGTTACCATACCCGAGATATAAAAAGTTTTCATAACATCCGCACATTTTTCATCTTAAAAGACCGGTCGTTCTAGATGCACAGCGAGCGCGCGTCTTTTTCTTATTTCGCTCGTACTGCGTCTGTGTCGCTGTTAGTATTCTTTGCGTAGCATACAGAGATTTATTATACAGCGCATCTGGTACGCTTTGTCGGCGACTTTAGCGACCAGTCTGTTGAAAAACATGTAAAAAGGATCTTACTTTCGTTGGAAAGCGAATATCTCCGGGAGGAACTGAAAGAACAGCGTACTCGGAAAAATCTTGAATGAACGTCAAAGTGGAAAGTTGTTCAACTGATTTCCTAATGATTCAAGGGATTATCCGATAGCTGTAGATAACGCTGGAGAGAGACATCTGAAGTGCCATAATTAAAAGGAAATCAATTGATAATTCAAGCGCGACCATCGCCGAATTCCATTTAATGCGCCTCGACGCTCGAATTTTGGGCATCGCCGTCGTTGTTCCGTGGCAAATGTGTATCCACCTTAAGAAGAGAACTGCGTGCATGCAGAGCAAGCTTGCAGCTCGACGCTGATATCTCAGCATGTCCCGGTATCGTCTCTCTAATCAAACGCTGCGCATTTACAGATGTGGTGCGACTAGTTATTTATAGATTCGGCGATTCGACTTGATTCGAGGCGGCCGTTCGACGAAATAAGTCGTCTTCTCTAAATGAGATGTACTTCACCGTGGCGAACTGATTGCAGCAGAACCCTCAAGTCTGCTAATCAGTCAATCTTTATTTACAGGCTACGAGGCTCGCACGTGAATGATTTCTAAAAATAAATCCGTACTGAATGGAGACTGAATTATACGATCAAAGAGATCTTTCTTCGGCTTCGTCACTTCCGCAGTATGTCCTTCAATTTCGTCTACCAACGTGAACGAATATTGAGTGAACAAATATCTTCGAAAATTTTTACTTATGTCTGAATATGTTATTTATGCATGTCGTTCATATTAAAGCGGAATAACTTTTTTAAAATTATACTCAATGAGTTTTTGTCCAAGAATGTAACGAGGAGCCAGACAATAGGTGTCTAGGTCTCGGTAAGTTGTATGCATGCTGCAAATTGCATCGTTTATTGTCTCCTAAGAAATCCTAATAATTACTTTCTACTCGATTCACTTACAACCACTCACACTTTAACCTTCATCTTTCATCCGGGACCGGAAGATAGGACCAAAAACGTGTCCGAGTTTCCACAATCCCGGTCACCCGATCCTCGGTTCCCGATCGACTTTCTCCCGAGCGAGTTTTACGAGCTGCATTTTCGATTTCCAGGACCGATGGATCGTCCAGCCGCATCGTCGGGAACCACTAAACCACGATCTCCTTTACGGTGTTACAAGCTGTTACAACGCCGAGCTTCACTGGCTGTTTACGAGCTCGCGCGATGCATCCGCCGCGATAAAAAGCCAGCCAGGATAGATGAGCGTCTCTAAAACCCGCATAAGTGTCCTGCGAGAATACCCGCGTCGTTTGCCGGGGGAATTCAGCGGAAATTCTTAAAACGCGACGGGATCTGGAGCGATGCTTCTCGGAGAACAAAACCTTCTCGGCGATGCTGAAGGGAAGATAACTTTGGCGCTTCTGCTAAAAACGGATTTAGTCTTCCTTTGATGATAGAGTTGGATATAGATCTTGATCGTTGATATTTGGTATTTAGTGATAGAAATTAACGCAGGCTGTATTTTAACCCTTTACCGACCGGTACCTGTAAATCGGCTTTTCACCCCTATCGGTAGCCTATGAATCGGTTGTCATGACAACTAATAATTTGCTATCTATTATTGAGGTATTATTATATAATTTTTTAAGTATTAGATATCTTTCGCGATGAATAAAATGAATAAAATAGATAGAATAAATATTGCTTAATGCTAATGTTATGAAGTCGGTAAGTTGCTCATATACCTGTATGATTGTAAAACACATTCACCACGTTATCACGATTTAACTAATTTTCCTAGGAAAATTATGATCAAGTATACACTTTGAGAAAGGTAGTTCAACTTCCAGTGAACAATTGTTTAAAATGTATTGCCACGTAGCCCAAGATGTCTGAAAAGTATTCTATTTTTTTCTTGTGTTGCAGAATTTATTTGAGAAGAATAAAGAAGTACAATACAATTTCCCAAAAAGGGAAAGTGCAGATAGTGTAGCAGTTAATTCTAAGACAGTTTACACTCTGATTATGGCGAATACGGGAACGCTATTCCCACTGCAGCAGCATCGTTGCAAGAAGGTCCCCTAGAACACGATTATACCAACTATTGTGTAGCTTGGTCTTGCGGGAGCTTTCTGTTCAGACTTCGGGTAGTTCTATTGTTGTACAAAGTTTTAACCAGTGGGACTGGGGGTGATTTGCAGTTCTTATTATACGTCGTTCAGACAGCGTGCGGATTTCTCCTTGCCGGAATTGCCGGGTCCTCGCGTCCCTCCTTATTTTTACCGTTCCATTTAATAGTGCGCTTCGAAACAAAGTCAACAACCCATTATACATGCTCCATGGAATAAAATTGAAGAGTAGTTCGAGAAAAAAGCTTCATAAAGCGGGACCTAAAAACCAGGCTATTTGTGGATTATTGAACATAAAGGGAACTGGATATGACGTGAGTAAATCCTGTCAGCCAACAAGACCCATCGAGAACAAGAACCATCGATGCGTACTGGGTGTTCGTAAAGTTGTCGGTCGACTTTTAAAGTCGCGCTATGACGTAAAAATAATATTGTGACGTTCATAAGCTCTGAGTTTATGTGAAAATATAAAAAGCGGATGCTTTCTCAATTTCCGTTTACTTTTAAGGTAAGTCGCTTAATTGTCCCCTCGAAGCAATGTCAAAACGATAATACATAGGGGTGACTTTTACATCTAGACTGAAGGGAGGTATAAGTTTTAGTGGGTGTATCGTAACTAATGCTTAATACTGGGCCCCGTAAATAATGCTTTCCTTTTTTTTATCCGAAATATATTCAACAATTTCTAATGGAAGCAGTGTTACGACTTCAATAATTATAAAACAAGAAATTTGAAAACCGGTCACTTGACCGACAGTGGTAAGTTTAATATTAACTAAAGTTTATTAGAATCTGCAAGGTTCAAGAGGAGTATACAATTGACTACTACAACGTAAGTTTAAAGTAGTTCTAATTTTGTACGGCTGTTATAAGCTCCGGCCAGTGAACGCGTTAAATTGTGTACGTAATAAAGCCATGGAGCCGTTTCTCCGCAATTCCGCCTGGTTTGTAAAATAGATAATTTAGCCAACTTTGGGGACAGAGCAAACGGATCCTCCAATTACCGACGCATAACGAGGGTACTTTTTCCAGGGCCGAGTCTCATCCGGACTTTGATCGGTGGCTCGCGGGCACCCGATTCAACGCGGTTTCGCCGATGCCCGGCCGTAAAGACACGGACTCCGCTGCCAAATTAAAGCGCGAACGAAAACAGGACACAGGGGGTTGCCAGTAATTCTTCGTCCAGAGCGTCGATCTCGCTCGGTCGGTCCGGCGAATGCGGGTCGCGGTGGAAGAATAGAACGTCACCGATAACGCCGGTCGGGGGCATCGATCGTAAAACGCCGAATAAGAGTGGAGTTTATCGTGTGTCCCCAGCATAACCCAGATGTCCCGGAGCGTGACCTACATGTACCAGCGCGAGTTTTGCTTTCTTTTCTATTCTAGATTTGTGCCACGGTTTTCCGACTGATTCACGCGAGGATCGCGACGTCCGCGCTTTCGCTCTTGTCTCCGTAGATCATCCTTGGATGTGATAACGCAGTCCAAAGACTTTCAGCCATATAGAAGTCGTTTAATCAAATGTTTTAATTTAACACTTTGCCGGTCGCTCATTTTTCGCATCGCCTTTACGCTGCTGCCGGTAAATTACTTAGACCGAGAGAAGCGAATCCTAAAGTTAAGCAATAAAGTATGCGTTCTTTCGGCAGGAAAATTAATTTACGTCTAAATTGCATACCAGCTGTTAGCCAAAAAATCCTAAGCTCAAAAATATTAGTGCTGGGCACTTACAAGCATAGTGGAAACATCGACGCTGCGCTGAGCCGATGTCACGCGTACGTGACGCCGGCCGATAACCGTTGGCGAGCAAAAGTCACGCCAGCGTGACAGCGGCCGGCAAAGTGTTAAGAGAATTTGGATTTTATTTAGGAGAATTTTGATTTTATTTAGGAGCATCCAATGCTATTTAAGAACATTTGGACTTTATTTAACCCTGAACCGGGCGTGTCGATTAAAGTTGTATAAAGGTCGCGTGAGGTGCACCCCAAGACACCTGCAGAAATAATACCGAGATCGAGATCATGCTACTGGAGCTATTGACAGCTAGACACCACTTAACATTTCGCTGAAAAATAAAGACAGTTATAAAACAATTGGCTGGGATGTCGAACACCATACAGGGCTATTTCAGAGTTAACCCTTTGCGGTCGAGTGGCAACTCTAAGGCGCCGCTAAAAATGATCATGCCACGTTTTTAAATAATTTTTACCAAATTTACTGATATTCAAAAAATTGTTAAGAGCTGTTAACTGTTGCATGGAATTTCTACATTAAAGCAATGGAATTTCTACATTAACATTTACGAGTTATTTAGAAAGACCTGTGTTTGTTACAATGAAACTATACTCGAATGAACGTTTGAATTTATTATAATAATAAAAGCAACTTCACTTCGTCACTCAACCTTGTAACAAAAAAGTTTTTGAAAAATCTAACTTCAGGAGCGGAGTTTTACCCTTTGAAATGAGGTTGAATGTTGTAAAAAGTTTTTACATAAAGTTACAGAAGGTTCAAATTAACCGCCATGCTCTGTTAGAATAATCAAACAACTTAAACCAATCGATATAATAAAGATATAATAAATAGGTATAAATATATAATAAAAGATATAATAAATAGGTATAAATATATAATAAAAGATATAATAAATAGGTATAAATATATAATAAAAGATACAATAAATAGGTATAAATATATAATAAAAGATACAATAAATAGGTGGAAACTGCTGGAAGATATTTCATGCTTGTCTAACAATTTCTCCACCGATCGACTATATCTGTCTAACGTCAACAGAGGCTCAAATCTGTTTCGTTACTTGCCAAGGGTTAAATAAGCTCATCGACGGCCCGCAGGGGATTCGCATCGCCATTATCGGGAAAACAAGTCTAATTGTCGAGACCGTGCGAGCATTCTGAGAAAAAGGTTTTCAGCTGCCAGCCGCGTCCTATCTTATCGCGCAGGCAGATGCGTCGTTCGGCTCGGTTCGAAGCGAATTTTCCCAGGAAAAGGGAAACGAGAGCTAGCGGAAATAAAGCGGCGAAATAATCAACCCAGGCTTTTATTTATATGTATTTATTACGTCCGTCAATGTTCACCAAAACTACCTCTCTGGAAAAAGCTGCGTACGCTTTTTCCAGGAGCGACGACGCGACGGAAACGCCCAGTCGCGTCGTCGACGAGCTTTCTTTGTTGGTACCGCTCGTTCCCCGACGCATTTTTTCCATCGTCATGTATATCTAGGGTCGCAGAACGTTCTCCTCTTCTTCCAATCTGCAAAGAGAACTGCCTCGTCGCGCCAGGGTCTCGTCTGAAAATCCGATTCACCGGGAAACGCAATTTACTCTCGGCCTTACGCCCAGCGTTCCTTTGCCAAGTCGAAGGCGGAGGTTCTTCAACCGTATTTCGTGGTTTACCGAGTGAACGCGCGTTCGTCCTCGCTCTGGTCATCGAACTCGCGGACAGTTATGTGTGTGGTTTTTAGCCATTACTCGTTAACTCTCGAATTACCAGCGTATCCTCGAGTCGGTTCGTCCGAGCGACGTTTATTCATGGTTAACCCTTTGCAGTCGAAGATCCAATGGAATAAATGGAGATCCAAAATATTTGTTCAGACCTATAGTGTTTCCATTTTATATAATTTTATGACTCATGCACTAGTTAATAGCTCTTAACAACTTTTTGTACATAAATCAATTTGATACAAATTATTTTGAAACGTGATATGATTAATATAAATATAATTATAGATAATATAGATATAATTATGATTAATATAAATATAATTATAATTATAAGTAATATAAACATAATTATAATTAATATAAATATAATTATAATTATTATAATATAAATATAATTTCTAGGGGCGCCTTAGAGGCGCCACTCGATCGCAAAGGGTTAAACATCGTCCGGTCAACCTCGGTTCTAAGTACAAATAAATTTTCAGATTCGGGAATTAAGGAAACGAAGCGAGAAGGTCTACAAATGAAAAATTGGTCTAAATTAAGACAATATTGTTCTCGTCGTTCACTTCCACTTTCCCAAAGCAGTGAAAAATGTCTTAAATTCGACGGATAAAACTTTTCGTTTCATTTTGATGCGATAAAAAGGTACACGAAAACGTCATCATTATGCATTCAGCTATAAGACGGTTGTCAACGTTTACAAATGCTAAAGCACGTTGACTTTTCGCATTTACCGTAACGTGCACCGTGTCCGAGAAAAACTATGTCAAACTGATACAAGGAACAGGTGCGGGTTGATCATTAAACCATGCGCAAAATCGGTCACTGTCAGTCAGCGCAGACATGCGAGTCCTTCTAGCGGAAGTCTCGAAGTTATAACCCAGGTCAACTAGGCGTTAAGTGAATAGACTTGTATAATGAAAAACACTTTAAATTGATAGATGGATTATTAAAAATGACGACAGGATTTAAAGAAATTAAAAATTTTTATGTATCAATTTCGACTTATTCAAATTATTTAAATGAGAAGAAGAATTGCATTTGGCTCCTATGTCCTGCAACTGATACAGAGCATTTTTATTTTGCCTAAACTAAAATCCATAGGCTAGTCATTAATAATTGACATCATTAGAAGACACAGACGCTAAATAGAAATTTTTTGGATGATTTCAAAAAGCTCGAAATCAAATCTTTTTATCCTTTTCCTGTTTTACAGGAAATTCAGTTATTAGCAACCTGCTTTTATTTTAACAAACGCATTTTCAGTTATAGGATGGAGATTATTTATGCGTGCAGGTCTATTAAAACTTAAAACCTGCCCGACTTCGCGTATTCGTAACAAATGTGCACGGATCTCCGGTCCAGCCATTAAAGTGCACGAAATATGTGCTACTCTGCATAAAAATTGCAACATTAGGAGTAATTAAAACGAATTAAGCAACTTTTTAGCGCATACAAAAGAAGTCGCACTGATTTAATTGTTCTTGGGATATATAGTCTGAAGTTCGTGATTCCTAAGCACAAATAGTTGTTTCACCTTTAATAATTCATGCTTCCTTGCTGCTATGCAATTTTTATGCACGCTAGTGCACCGAAGAGACTGTCTGTCATGCAACCAGGAAAGAATGTGCTCGATACACTGGATTCTCGTATCTTCGAAACAGAACTAGGCAACGCGTGATCCGATAATAAGCCACCGACGACGATTAAAAAGCAACCCTTAATTTTTACCGACCTAGAATCCCAATTGCAACCGCTCTATTACCTACAGTCAACAATTACCGAGAACTAGCTAATAATCCGATCAAGATCTCCACTTTAATCGCTAGTTCATAATGTGATCGAATTTATCTCCGCATCGAAGGAACGCAGCATTTCCACTGATCACTTAATTATGCAAGTACACACCGTTATTAATATACAATCAGTCCGTCGGTTCGAGCTCCCGTTTCACGGAATAAGCCTAAACCAACTCGGTGGAGCCAGCAAGTTTTCGGCAAGCGTCAATTGATTATTCAAAGATTAAACACGTGTCCGAAAGTTCTCGGCTTAGGAAGCGCGCAATGACGCTTTTCAATTTCGCGACCTGCTCGAGGAGAACTGATATAAGACGCGTAATGACAGATCGCGAGGTTCCATCGATTTCGAGCGCACATGCTCGCGTTCCGCGAGCTTAGCATACACGGAAATAACTCCACGGGTCATCGCATTAAGTAATCTGACACAGATTGCGGGATCGATATCCAGGATTGATCTGTCCTGCGGACGTCGCTGCGATTTTAATGATAATCCCTTTGAGCGATGCGCTCCTCCGACGCGATGCGCCGAGCCGATGCACCCCCAGATATCTCTCGGGTCGTTAAGGGTGTCGCCAGCGAAACGATTCGGACGCGAAATCGATGGCGAATGGAACAAGATTTTCCGAATCGATTGAGCATTATCGATAGCGAGGCTCTCCGGAACGTTACTGCATAAGTGATGCGTGTTTCTTGTCGTATCTTTGGGAGATGGATTGCAAGGGCGTCTATTTGTGCAACCTGTGCTACCTATACAGAGTTTGCGACGTAGATTTTAGGGAAAATTGTAAGCTATGTTATTGCAAAACAGTTAAAATCAGTAACAGGAGAAATCCATTTTGATTTACTTCCTTTTCCTTGCAAATGATGCGTAAATATTCGTAGTCTACGGCAGTTGTTGTTAACAAATATTATGTACCATTTGTCGATGCATCTATTAACCCTTTGCGGTTGATTGGCGACTTTAAGGCTTTAAAAATTATTATGCAACGATTCAAAATAATTTTCAAGAAATATAAACTAAACTATAAAATGCACTAGGTTATATAACATGGAAACACTGTAAGTTTGAAAAAATATTTTGGATTTCCAGTTAAAATGACTCCGACTGCAAAGGGTTAACTTAGAACATTCATTCTTGCACCTAAAATCATTGTCGTACTATAAAAAAGACCGAGAACATATTCTATACAACCCAATAGTTCTATCATATTGTCAAAAATTGTATTATTTCCGCAAGTCGAATTCGAGGAGACTTTTCACCAGGTTATCAGGTTCAACGAACTCCCAATCAATAATTCTATTTTAGTATTTATAATTAATTGATATTAAATAGAACGATTAGAAGTTCAGCGAGAAATTTCGAGAAGCCACACGAAATTTCTGGAAAATTGTTTTGCCGGAGGTGGTTCGTCGTGCCCGAAGTGGCTCGGATAATGGCGAGGTTGTACCAACGAGTTCAGAGCGTCATTTGTACGAGTGTTTAGTCCGAATAATAGCAACAACGCAGAGAGCAGAAGAAGCCCAAGGGTTGCGCGACGGGCCAGCGGCACAGCAAAACCTGGCTTGCCGTACAAATAACGCCGAGCGAACACAGTGGAAGTCACTTCCTCATTAAGCCACTGGCAGCTTATGCGCACACATGCCTTCAAAGCATGATTTATAAGCGGTTAGACCCCTGGCCTGGGATGGCACGCATTCAGCGCGGAAACATTATGCGTCACGGCTGCGGGGAGAAGCGGAATTCAACGTTCGTTTCCTTGGATATTCGAAGAAGATGTTGTACACTATGGTTCTTCAACGAGCAATTAATAGTGCTTAGAATGGTATCCTAACGGGTTGCCGACTTTTAAACAAGCTTCTTTATATAAAAAGCGCGGAGAAATATTTCTCAATTTGAGGATTATGTAGCAAAGCAAATTGAACAGTCTATTGATGCGTAACTGGATGTTTGCTCTTCGACTAACTTGCTTATTGTGGTAAACTCAGTATCTAAGAAGGGAACTTCGGCCCTTTGTGACCTCGAAGTTATCACTCGAGCGAACGTTTCACTCTGCTAGACATCGTAGTCATCCGTGCGTCGTTGCTCTTCAAGGGTGTTGCTCCTAATCGGTCAAAAAATATTCTGCCAAAGGAGACAGCTTTTTTACCTCCACTTCTCTTATTGAAGTATCCGATCTGTTTAATGTATGGTATAAATTACTCATCCTGGTATTAATGCTAAGCCTAGTTCAAAAAAGTGACTGATTGTATTATAAAGCAAGATTATAAAGCATCATGGTGAAACTGAATAGAATAGACTATAAGATTGCGACTATATCACAGAAATTTCAGAATATTATTAAAATTATTCTAAGATTTTCTTCCAACTTCTATCCTAGATAACTGTATCATAAAATTTTCATCCTGACATTTTTATTCTGGAGTAAAAGTGGAGTATAAACAATTTCCGTTGCTTTTAACAATGCTAGAAAATATGTGATAAAGAAATGATTTACAGAAAAAGTATTGTGGTGGAAAAGAGTTTTCTCCTAAAAATCTTGCAAATCTTCAAACTCCTTAAGTGACTCACCCTGTACAAACACAAAATCTGCCAGAAAGAAGGACGCCAAGAACTTTCTCATTAATGAAACGCGTGACAGAACGAACTGCACTCAAGCTAACTATAACGTTATAGAAAACACTTTATCCCGCATGATAGCGAATTAGGACATTCACCTTAATAGAACGATCAAATTCCTATTTACACGTGCCTCGCATGCGACGAGAAAGCTCGAATACCGACCGTCTGCTGAAACATTTATAGATTCTATATCTGGCATGGGCGTTAAACTAAATTTTACGACACACCTAACTGCATATAGAGTCTCGGAATTCGTTCGGCCGAACGGAAAGACGTTCGGAAAGCTGAGCATTTCGACAGGGATGCTTCCACTTGAGCTTTTCACTCGTTCGATAGGCGACGTGAAATATTTAACGCGTTACCGATCGTTCTCCGCGTTGATACCACCATCGTGTCGCATGAGGGCGAGAAAGAGAGAGAGAGAGAGAGAGAGAGAGAGAGAGAATGAAAGAGATGGATGGTAGAAGAGAGTTAGAGAGAGAGAGAGAGAGAGAGAGAGAGAGAGAGAGAAGAGGACGAGGGAGAGAGAACTCGTGAGAATGCCGTACACGTCGCGTAAAGTGCACCGCACACGTCCGTCTATATCGATCGGCCTAAATATATCGAGGCGGATTATTAGAGAGAACCTATGCCACGCGGTCTAACTATGGCACGACCGCATTGTTCCTCGGGGTTACAGAGTAAACGTGTCTCTCACGGACTTCGAAAATAAATCGATCGATTGAGGGAACCACGCGTGCTCGCCAGACTCTCGGTTCTCTCTCCCTCGTTACTCTTTCTCTCTTTCTCTCTTGCTGTTCCTCCCTCTTTCGGCCTATCACCCTCTCTCTCTCTCTCTCCCTCTCTCTCTCTCTCTCTCTCTCTCTCTCTCTCTCTCTTCCTCTCTGTTTCACCCTCCGTCTCGCTCCATCGCCGGGGAAACTTCGAAATTTTCCGACTATGTAATGCCACCCAGCGCCACGAGTTTCCGGTCATAGTATCGGTACAACGTAATATCCGAGAGCAAAGAAAGTTTAATATTTGCGAGGGCAGCTCTGGGGGCTCCGCGGTCCTTCATCGTCTCAATTTCCTCACCCCCCGCAACTTCCCTGCTGAATTTGCATTTATTTCGCTCGGAAGACCAGTTCCCTGCTACGCGATCTCGGAATCGCAGGGTGAAACTCCCGGTTTTTGTATAAACTATAACTTCGATTTTTCACTATTTGTTTTACTCATTGTTCACTTTGCCGACCGGTCATTCGGCCGTAGATATTCTTATATTGTTATGATATTAGAATTAAACAATATTTATTTTATCTATTTTATCTATTTTATTCATCGTGGAGGATATCTAATATTTAAAAAATTATATAATAATACGTCAACAATAGACAGTAAATTATTTAATTGGTTGCCATGACAAGCGATTCACAAGGTACCGGTCAGTTAAATTGGCACTATCGTAAAAAATCAATGCAACAAAAGACAAAAGATCTTCATTTACACTATAGGAGTATACTTTTTAGTATTTCTTTCGCTGCGAAACTGCAATTTACTTCGAACAAACTACTACGATGCTGCGACTGTTTGCGAAGAAAAATTTCGGAATTTTTATTCACCATAGATTGAATTCCGCTTTCCCTATATCACGATCGGTTCGATCGATATCCTTCGGCGATTTTCTTTGGATTAATTTCGAACGTTTCTTGTCTCGGCCCGCCTCGGGGAATGCCGCGAGTGCTCGTCCGGTTCGCACCGGTAACCTATTTTGGAATTGAATTCTAAACGAAGCCCGGCGTCACAAAGGGAGCGTTACGTAACGAGGCCGTTCAGAGGCAGCCTCATCCTGAAAAGGATATCGATGGGAGACCTTTTTCGGGTTCTTCTTAACGCGTGCATTCTTAATGTCCGTTGCCACCCTCCGCCGCCCTTGTGCTCGGCGCTTTCAAACGACGAGTATCAAGCAGAAACCCGGCGAAGAGAAAAACCGAGGGAAAGAAACGCGATAGCGAGCTCGAGGGCGAGAACAAAGAATAAACCTGTAGGTGTTACAGTGGGCGAACAGCTGTAGGAGTTTCGGAAAATGTTTGCTGAAGAAAATACTTTCTCGGACAACGGTTTCAATTAATATTCGAGTGAATTCTTTTTGGAGTATCACTGGTATTGCAGGATAAAATAAATTCTACTTCCTATGGTACTTTTATTTTGATTCAAAGACATAATACAACATCAACTGCTTCCGCCGTAGAAATAAAAATCAATTTAGTAGCTATCTAAGAAAATGTCACAAGGAAGTCAATATTCAATGGCTAGGCTGTGGATTTTTATGGAAAATCAAAATCATTTCCCTTCGTCATTTAAATAACTAGTTTCCGATTTTCTTCTCCACAGTTACTAAAATTATAAAAATCTTTCTCTGAGAAATATCTCGATAACGTGCTCCGTTAAAGCATATTTTATAACAGAAATCGTAAATGCAATCATGTCACAATATACGTGCAGTAGATAGAAATCCTTTTTCCGAGAGTCGGAGGAATCTCCGAGACAATCGAAGTCGTTTCTCGATATATTCGACTCGATAGCATCTAACGAGGACGGTTTAGATTCGTTCTTCCATGGATAGGACTTCGTGGTCGACCTTGTAATGTATGCGGGAGAACCGTCTACGAGACCAGACGGCTGAGCCAAGACGTTTCTCGGCGCGTCTCATAAAAACGAGACGCCTGCCGAGAGGACGCGGCTAGACTCGTTTCGTCGGATTGAAAGGAATCTGAAGAGCAGCCAGACACGCAGGGGACGGAAACAGAACAATAAGTTGTTAGTTGTGGGAACGAGCCCGCACGGACTTTCCGCTGTCATTTTCTAACACGTTCGCGGTGTCGAGGGTCATTCGAACCCTCACCTGCGGACCTGTTTTGCGACCGACATATTGTAGCTCGCGTAGAAAACGTAGGGGCTCGGTCAAAAGGATGCATACGGTGCATCCGTTGCTCATGAAAATGATGCATCTGCATCCGTTGCTCATGAAACGAGATTTGCATTTTTGCGTTTTTAGCAAAACTGCGACAGGCTTTCCTATAGTGTATTTACGAAAATAAGAAACGAAAGTTGCTTTATCCTTGGATAGCAGCTGTCGAGTACACTTTGATCCAGAGTTAGAAATGTTCTAAACGAATTCAAATCTCGTGGCAGTCATTTTTAAGTATTATTATTAATGTTTAGAGCAACGAGAGGATTTACTTTGATCTTAATAAAATAGATTTAGAAATATGCAAATGAAAATTGATAGTAAATAAAGAATAGTAAGTAAATAGTATAATAGTAATAATAGTAAGTAAATAGTATAATAGTAATAATAGTAAGTAAATAGTATAATAGTAATAATAGTAATAATAGTAATAATAGTAATAAAAATAGTAATAATAGTATAATAGTAAATAAATAGTAAATAAATAGTAAATAATAATAGTAAATAAATAAAGTCATTGATAAGAAGCAGAAATAAAATAAAAATGTGTTCCGTCTTTTAATCATTAGAATAAATCAGTAATAATATAAGAATATTCCCTTTGTATTATATTTTTAAACTTACATATAAAATTCCCAGTCTAATCATAACTGATCAAAAATGTCCGCCGTCCAAAGATCAATAAGTCCATCAGTCGATGCGTCATCCAATAAGTTAAAAGTCTCTGGCATTAAAAATTGTAACAAGTACTAAAATATGTTCACAAGTATGTGTGATAGTCATTATTTAAGTCACTTTGATGCAGTATTATTGCTGGAAGAGCGACCTTTTTTTGAAATTAAATAGACATAAGTCGCGAGTGAGCTATTTCGTAACACCTTGGACGCAAACAAAAGAATTGGTTTAAAAGTGCACGGGATCAAGGCTTTATATTGATGCAAGATCGATACTCACGAAAATCTACGCACGGCAGTTTTGCATTGCAATTACAAGAAATACACAAACGAAGTTTCACTTTATTTTAATTCACATTTAATTTAAATTTCACGTAATTAATTAATTTTAAGCTTCACATTCTTGCCCTACATAGATGTGTCTCGTTAAATTAATATTGGGAGAGGGGGGACTCGATTCTCCAAAAATACTATCCGATGTTCAAACATCCATTCATTTAGTTATCCAAAAATGTTAACGAAGATTTTCAGAAAAGAATATTTTTCCTGGCGAAGTAGACTGTCTATCAAAGGATAAAATAATAGGAAAAATGTTGTACCAAATTTTGTCTTACTTCTTTATTATTACTATGAATTCTGCGCCACCTTGTATAAACATGTTATGTGATATAAGGGCTCCTGATCAGAACGATACGTCACTGCTCTCCGGCAACTGCACAACGAGATTGACCCCCACAAGTGTTGTTGATACGTGATTACTTAATTCCCTAAAAATTACTTAATTTCCTCCTGCAGTTCGACGTTCGTAAGAATTACATTCACACTCAAAGGGTTAAAAGTTCCCGAATCGAACTTTTTTTTATCCAGACTCCCGGGTTCCCTGTAGCCAGAGTCGGCACTGGATGGCAGCTGCAAGTTCGTCCGAATTGGAGCGACGTACGCGAGAGCAGCGGCTGTTAAAGAGACCACTTTAACGATATTAAGTTATGAGCAGAATCTTGCGGCCAATAGTATTACGTAGCTTGTCTCGCTCTTCCGGCGTCGAAATCAATTTACAGAGCCGACACTACCGTGGGCGCGAGGAGGCTAAAAGGGAGCTTGTTCTCGAGAATCCCGCTCGGCGAGAGAAGAAAAATTCACGAGAACGGGTCTACCTCTGGCAAGCGAAATAATTAGTAGAGATAGCAGGATCGCGAAGAAAGTTCGAATATCGAAAGCCTAATTGATAACGCGATATGGGTCAGGCGTGGCCGCAAATTCAGTTTCAGATTGCACTCGATCCCGGAGAAATCGACTCTCCGCATTCGAGATTCGACGCGAGCAAGAAACTATAAGAGCCGGCTCCTCTAATTAACCGTTTGATTGCTTCAGTTCGAATTCATCAATTTCATGCGATCAGGGATAAAATGGGAGAGAGAGAGGCGTCTCGCCGGGTCCGCGGACCGATCCGAACGCATTACCATAGTCTTCGCATCCGGGAGTCTGTCGGCAACTAATTTTTCATTCGACAGAATCCATGTCAAGTGAACAATTATGGCCGAGGGTTGGTGCTCCACGCGGTTCCTCCAGACAAACGCGGAAAGTGACTACGTACCAAACGGAATACTTCATACCTTGGCTTCCGCTAATATATCAGGCCGCCTTCCACCGCGTTTCCTCGCGCTATTATAATTCCCTTTTCTCCTCGCGGCGTGCTCGCTCTCCCCCAATGTTTCGTCTGTTTAAACGCGACGGGAAATCCTTTATCCTCCGAAACGATAAAACCCGATGTCCCAGCCTTTGTGCTTTTATTCATTCGGTTCTGGCGAACGTCTGCTTTACTTCTATTCGGTTCGAGCTGTCGCACTTTATTTTATCGCGCTCCAGTTTCCGTTCTCGCATTTTCTAACGCAAATTATGCGCGACGAGCACCTGGGTAATCCAAAAGTCGTTTCCCAAAATTCCTCCCCTTGCTCTGCATTCTTATTCTGTACAAACGAGAGAAGCCATCGGATAACCCTTCACTGTATTTTAATGTGTTTGACTCGTGATGGAGATTTCTAGTAACGATTTTGTAAGTAAGAATAAAATTCGATTTTTCTGGTACCAATATTTAATCACTAAAGTAAACGTAGGCACGTAATAAGTACCAATATTTTTCGTCTGTGAGATTATTGCACTCGAAAATTTAACCATTATAATTTTGATGAAAATAGCACGGGATAATGAACCGAAAGCTGAAAAATCATTTAGTAATACAGTCTATAAGACATTGAAACAAAATTCTCTATTCCTATCGTCAATATCAAACAATAATAAATAGTTTTCATCTTCTAAGAAACTATTACGAACAAACAGGATCTAACCATTTTATCTGCAAAATAGATGCTACAGGTATACTGGACGTTATTCATTGCTCGATGCAAGAATAATGATCGCGCAGGTGCATTATGCTCGTCCCAGGACGACAAACTTGCGCTAAAGATCAACGGAATGAAACGAGGAAACCGAACATAAGTGACGAGGTGAAAATCCTCGTTTCGTGGGAACACAGCAAACCGCAGGGTTTAATTTTCTCGTTTTACGCCACTTTGCTTTTTCGGCAGCGTGGCAGTGTTAAAGGAGAAATGGAAGGATAGAGAAGAGAGAGAGAGAGAGGGGGGGAGGGTGGAGGGTGGGGGAGGTGGGTACGAGGTATCGCGAGAACGATAACATTGCGCCGCCGCATTTTTTTACGACCCACTTCCGGGGCACGCCAATTTCGAAGCGACTCCTGTGTACGTGACCCGACAGAAAAGGAAAATTAATTCCACCCCGCGTCTAGCATCGCACTCGGTTTCCACCCGTTTAATGCGTTTTTTCCGGGTTCCATTCCGAAGTTTCTCGATGGTAATGGGCTGCAGCCGGCCGTCGGGGGGCTAACAACGGGGATGAACCGTTGATCGATCCCTTGGATCCCCGGCAAGAAGAAGAAGGGAAGATTATTCTTCCTTTCGCTGGGGGAACGGGGTGCAGGAGGAGAGCCCGCTTAGGGTGGCTCACAATGCGGAAGTGCCATTTTCTGGAGCCTTATTCGAGCACGTTCGTTCGTTGGTCGGTTGATAAACTGAGCTGGTTGATTGGAGCAACGGCCTCCAACTTATAATCGTGAAATTAACTCCTTGAAAAAGCAGTTGGGGACGTGACTGTTCCTGTCAGGTAAAAATCAGTGATAAATAATTATAAATAATTCTCGTTCTGACATATCAGTTTATCAACGAAATAAATGACAATCGTATCTTAATTATTATTTGTCACTGCTATTCTGGTGCAAAGGCGCGTCTTTATTCGACAAGAAAACATTGCAATTTTTCTGACAAAAAGAATAAAGTTATATTCTCAAATATAACCTTGACATAACCTTGGTATAACTGTATATTATTTTGCACAAATCTATTCATCTTGCAGTCTCTTTATAGGTGGAGAATTAATTAATTTAGAAGAAATTACTTTCGTTCCGAATAAGATGGAATCACTGTGAGGCGTATCACCAAGGCGTTGAAGAATATAAGATCTGTGACAAGGGCGTTGCGAGATCGAGAGTCCTCGCCGATTAGAAAATGTTTAGAGCGCGTTAACGAATCAGAATTCCATCGCCTAATGAATTACCGTCTGGTCGTTACCTAAACCGCCGTAATTAACCGCGTTCATCCCCCGGCAGCTCGTAAACGCCAATTTCAGGTCCTGGGCCGGCGTTCAGAGTCTCGTATAGCTACCTCATCTTTGATGGTCGTTCGTCGAGAGGACTCGGTTGCACCGGAATTATGCAATTTCACGCTCGATCGTCGGTCCGTCTGGACTCGACACGGCTCGCGGAACAATGCTGCGACAACGGTGCTCGTGATCCCGACGCAGCACGTGTCGTCGCCACGTAAGAAGTTCCTTTCTCTCTCTCTCTCTCTCTCTCTCTCTCTCTCTCTCTCTCTCTCTCTGTGTGTGTGTGTGTGTGTGTGTGTGTGTGTGTGTGTGTGTGTCTCTTTGTCTCTCTGTTCCTCTCCAACTCGTGTTGGTCGACGTACCCACGGAACGAGCAGACGTCAGATAAAAACGGGAAGGAAACGTGGGCAGACGGCCAGAGAATCTGACTCTCGGAGAGTCAGTCTTCAGCCTCTCGGTGGCAATGACTCATCGCTAGCTGTCCGCCATAGCGGCCAAAAATATGCTGGCCGGAACAGACACTGACGAACTGTGGCAGCGAACATTGACGGATGGCGTGGCTCCACCGCCGCGTTCGGCCGCCACCCCCGGCCACCGAGAATTTAATTAAAAAAGAGCAATCGTCCGACGAATCTTTCGTATTTCATTTGTAAATCTATATTAAATTCTTTCTTTATAGAAGTCGATTCGGATCGAACGCGAGCGACTTTGACAGACGGTCTTTTGGACCAGATAAACTGGCTGTGGTTCTCTCTAATTTCGAGTATTTATTTATTTGTTTTTGATGCTGTTAACTGCACTCTTCTTTTTATGGTTTTATATTTTTCTGGTACTTGAACTTTCTTTTTTCCATTGCCGGTTCAATATTTTCAGAAATCGTTTCTTATTCCTCAAGTCTTCGACTTGCACAATTTTTTATCAAGAAGCTAAGCCTAATGACAGACAAGATCATTAATATTCACGGAATTTCAGTAGATCGATACTTCGCTTTCAACTTCTCTAAATTGTTAGGGAACAGCTATTTGCAGCTAATCGCTGCAGAAGTCAATAAAATAGAAGAGACCACAGTTAAACGCTATTCCAAGTACATTTTACAAACCATAAATTCTCTAGTCTCCTTCTTACCCTTTAACATATGCTTGAATAAATAAGTCTAGATGAATTAAAAAATAAAAAAATAAAAATCTATTACTTTGATCCATTTGGTAATTCTAGTGTCAAAAATACCGCTCTATCAACCTCGCAACTTCAGATTCCAGTTCCCCAGATTTAATCCAAAATCGCTAAGAATCGTACAAAATAACGTCCACACAGATCCCGAAAAGAATTGCCAATTTCAATTCCGCTTGGATAAGACAGCCCAGCGATTTCTAATCCGTGATCAGCATTGTTTCTTCCCAGCAGATCCGTCATTACCGCTGAATGGTGCGCAAGAGTCCCCGTTGCCCTACAATTCAGCTGCCTCACGTTACTTAACGAGGCTTGCTCGTCGTGTACACGTGATCGTAATCGAATGAAACCCGAGCAGCGCCGCGGAGTGCATCAGCGAGAAAAATTGCGTATCATCTGTGTATCACGGTCTTTGTCTTTCTTTGTAGCAGGTCTCGTCCGCCATTCGACGCGTTCAAAATTCATGCGCCACGATTCCTTTGGACAGTTTCCGCGGAGCTACACGCGAAACGGTAAACATATCTTTCATCTTTGCTGACTTGGCTATAGAGTCCTCGGCAATTGACACGCCTTGGTGTTCACGCGGTTTGCTTAATAGTAATCTTTCCTATGCACTCGATAGAAGCCGTTCTGATTTTCTCGTGGCTAGTTAGGGTATAAACTGTACCAAAAGCTCTCGTAGATTATTATACATCAGATATAGAGCTTCTGTAATTTTATTCGGTCATTTGGGTTTTAAATGATTTTGAATGAGTGGAATATGATTCCTTAGTTTAGCGCGTAAAGCGAAAATATTGAAAATATTTTAAGATCGAAGGACAACTTGCACTTTATCGAATCGAGATTTATAAAACACCGGTAATATTTTATTAGAAAACATGCCACCACCTGTTAATGTATTTGCAATATCTATCTTCGCGTATAACACTGTCGCCATACTGGAAAGAAAAGCATCACGGCTGACCTAATAAGCGAAGTATATTATGGCACGATTGTCTGCTATTATTTTTTGCTATTTTTTGCTATTATTTCTGAGG
Source organism: Augochlorella aurata (assembly GCA_028455555.1). Classification (NCBI taxonomy): domain Eukaryota; kingdom Metazoa; phylum Arthropoda; class Insecta; order Hymenoptera; family Halictidae; genus Augochlorella; species Augochlorella aurata. Next base: position 13,895,125 of record CM052162.1, on the reverse strand, counting down.
AGCGCTTAAGTGTTAAACGAAAGAATTTTCTAACTAAACAGAATCAATATTACTTGCTAGCATGGTGCATTTCCTAACCACCTCCAACGAACCCGTATTTCATCGAATCCGGTCACCCTACGCGACAAAATCGTCATTGTTACAACAATATCGGCGGTATTCGGATAAATCGGGACAGTCACGATCGCCACGGAAGACAAAGTTCCGCGGAAGACGCGTGACTTGGCCCGACATTATATAAATATGCGACGGGCTTCGCGAACAGCTAACATATTGATCCATCCGACGTCCTCGAAGGCGATGCGTACACGTCTCGTCCAAGGAAACGCAGAAGATTCGGAGTGCTCCCGACTCGAGACTTGTTGCAATGCCGATTGTGAATGGTCTGTATCCCTTGATTGGCATCGGGAGAAACGGACGGGTCACACTACGGCAATGTAATTGAATTCTGCTGGTAGCGAGATGGTTGCGCATGGTTCCATCGGATTCGCGTAATCGGCCGTCGCGGAGAAACGATTGCACGCTGGCACAAAGTGTTCATCCCACGGGAAATCGGTGGCTCCCCCTCAGATGCGCGCATTTTTGGCCAATCAATAAGCACGCTTGTTACGACGTGTCGAGAAAGAACGTCGGAAAAAAGCGAGTCCTCTGGCGGGCACACGTAGATCGATAGCCCTCCGATGACGCGGGAATCCCAGTGAAACTTGCTCGGAACAGACGGCAACCCCGACGCAACACGACCCGATTCGCCTTGCTTTTCGAAAATCTATATTACAGTGGGAACGAAGCTTGGCCTGGAAAAGATCGCGGGAAGGTCCGCGCTATTAAAACAGGGAAAATTTCCAAAATCGCGATCACAAAGAGCAACGCTGGGAGCGATCCGACCTAATCGCTTCGACCTAAATTCCAAGCGCGCGCGGACGTCATCGGGAAAAGGGGGCGAGGAGAACGCGCGCGGAAGGGTGTCTCGGAATCGTTAAGAGAAACCGTGTGTGCGGGGTGGCCGTGTCCACGGTGTAAATACGTAAGAAATGCTCGAGACACCATCGTCGCGACCAGGGAAGTTTAGGGGGTTGTAAGAAAATCCGCAGTTGCGACTGACTGACCTGGTTCTCGGAGTTGAGCAGCTTCAGCTGTTCGTTGATCAGGCTGTACTTGGTGCTCTCCTCCTTCCTCAACGCTCTCTCCTTCTTAAGCTCGGGACTCCAGAAGGTCTTGATGCTATGCATCGAGCTGCCGAGCTTTTGGTTCGTCAGCTCGAGCTCCTTCTTGAGGTTCCCGAGCTCTCGTTGGAGATCGTTGTTCTGGTTTTGGAGCTCGCCGATGTAACCGCCGCTGTCCCGCAGCATGTGCGGGTTCGGGCTCTGCCTGGCCGATCTCGATCCGTACATTTCATCCTCGAGGTAGAGTCCACGGTCCCGACTACGTTCCCGGATCGGCACGAACTCGCGATCGTGTTCGAGAACCCCCGCTGACGCGCGATCGAGGCTGGTATACCTCGCCGACATGCCCGCCGAGCTGGACATGGCGGGTCTCGAGGCGCTTCTGGATCTGTGATGTCCGCCCCCACCGCCCCCGGTTGACATACTCCTGCCCCTCTCCTCGAGCATCACGGGACTGCCGAGGTCCTCGTCGCGGGAGTAGTACGGGCTGCCCAGCTGATGGTGATGGTAGCTGCCGAATCCGAGGTGCTCCGGCGAGTTGTTCCCGCTACGAGTGCCTCTCTTACGACCCAACGGACTGCCACGACCGCTCGCGTAGTTCCGCGACGGGCTACGGTCGACCGTCGGCAGCTCGGCCACGCGACGACTGCTCCGAGGCGAACGTGTGCCGCCTCCTGGCCCGACTACTCCGCTTCCGCTGGAGTACGGGTCCCGAGACATCCTTTCTGGATACGTTTTGACGGATAACGCGTAACTTTTACAATCCTAAATGCACGCTCTCTTTTCCTTTTCTCCCACTCTCTCTTCCTCTCTCGTCCTCTCTCTCTCTCTCTATATATATATGTATATATAATTTTCTCTGTCTCGCAATTCCGTGAGTTGGCTCCTTCGTAAATTATTTTTATTTTGGTCGTGTCGTATATATCTTCCGCTTCGCGGGTAAGTTCGCTGCTTTCTGCTCTAATCTGTCAGTCTTCTGAGTTTTTCTTTTGTTTTGTTCGATAGACAACGGGCTCTACAAATCGGTGAAAAATTGGTACCCCGGTCTCTCTTTATGGTGCTTCTTCACTAGGGCTAGTTTCTGTGACGATGATTCTACGCGATGGGACGATCCTTCTCGGATACTCTGTGATTTCCTAATTCTAGGTCCTTGGATCCTTAACCCTCTCCCCTGTGGTTAATTCTCATCTTCGTCTCCGCTCTCTCTTTTTCTCTTTCTTTCTCTCTCTCTCTCTCTCTCGCTCTCTCTCTCTCTCTCTCTCTCTGTTCCGCTAGAGAATACGATCAGGCACGCGTGTAGACCCTCGGGTTTCCGTGCGTTTCCACTTGGCCGTCCGCGACTCGTCTCGTGCCGAAGTCGCGTTGAATCGACCGGTCCCAAGAACCCTAGACGCCCGATTTCGGGCGCAACGTGGCGACGTGCCGGTGTGCAAACCGTTCTACTCTACGTGGAATCTTTGGTTTGCGAACGGCGGGCATCGACAACGCCTAGCCTAAACGCGTCGATCGATTACAGTTCGCTCGGCGATCGATCATCGCTTCGGTGGATCCACCTTTGTTCCGGCGACCGGCGAGCAAATGGGCAGGCAGGAAAAGTAGCGTTAGTCAGTCTGTCAGTAAGTCAGTCAGTCAGTCAGTCGGTCGGTCGGTCGGGGTTCGATCCTCTTCCGTGTTCCTCGACGGGTGTCCCGAGACACGTTTGTCGCACGCGTGGCTCGTGTTCGCGCGTGTGCGAATGTGTGCGTGAGGTCACGACCCTCGTACTCGACGATCGATCTTTGACCTTCTTTCGCCGGCAAAGCCCATCGAGTGGCGGAGATGAATCGAGAGAGATCGAGGGGTGGTGGGCGGAGTGCTCGGGCAGGTGCGGTAGGGGAGCCGCGGGAGAGAGAGAAAGAGAGGACGATCCCGTTTCCCTCGAATCCGTGCTCTCCGGCACCGATATACCTGTCCGCTCGTTCTTCCCTCTTTCTCCGCGTCTGCCGATCTCTCCTCTCTCCCTCGTCCTCCGGCGTCGGATCCTCAGGACGAGGGTGAGTCCTCCCTGCGATCGTTCGACTCGCGCGACCGTCGGCGCGTGCGTGAGTGCGCGCGTACGCGAGTATTTTACGCGCGTATGTTTACCAGCCGCGACTCTACGCGCGGCGCGGCGTCCCCGTTTCGCGAAACCCGCACCTCGACTCCCTCCTTATCGATCTCATCCTCGCTTCCGTCTCTTCTCTCTGGTCCCGTCGTCGCGTCGTCTCGTCCCGTCCCGTTTCGTCTCGTCTCGTCTCGTCTCGAATCCGATGCTGCTGCCGCTGCCGCCGAAGCTGCCGCCGATGCTGTCACCGATGCTGCTGCCGCTCCCTCGAATATAACCCGGCTTCTCTTCTTTCTTTCCCTTCCTTCTTCCTCTCGCGTTTTCCAATCCTCACAGGGACGCCGGCGACAACGACGACCAAGACCAGCGTTCGACCGACCGATCCAACCTACCGCCTGAACCTCCACTATTCACCATCAACCACGACTTGGCACCGCCACTTCCGTGCACCACTCTCTTTCTCTCCCCCTCTGTCTTCTCTCTCGCTCTTTGTCTCTCTCTCTTCCTTCCTTCCTCTCTCTCTCTCCGTTTCTCTCGCTATGTGTGCCGCCACCAGTCGCCAACGCGCACACACCTACGCACCCTCTGTCTCTCCTTTTCTACCTCGTGACTCGCCCCGTTGCTCCTACTCTCCGTTCGCCACCCTTTCTTTGAATCGAGCCGTCGACCGGCGTTCCGGTACCGAATCTGCCCGCGTACCGTCTCCGCACGAACCGAATCGAACCGAATCCGGACCGGTGCCGTGCGTTCAGCGAGCGCACACGAGCCCCGGTGCAAGCGTGCCGGACAACGCGCTTCGACCAAGCCGACCAACCACTTCGCACCAAACGCAAACGGAGAGCCGCGCCACCACGGAACCGCGCGCACTGACAGACTACTCTAATATGAGCCGAGTGAAACACCCTTTCGCTTCACCGCCGCCGGCTCCTCGCTCTCTCTCTCTCTCGCTCTCCTGCACCGTCTCTCTCCCACGCTGTCGCCCGGTGTCTCTCCCTTCTCCGTTTATCCACCCGCCGGTCTCTCACTCTAGTTCACCACCACCACCACCACCAACGCCGCCGCCGCCGCCGCTGTCAAAGCTTCCTATCCTCCCGTACACGAGCTCGTCGCGTGTACGCACGCCACTACGGAACTCTCACCACCACCCGGCTACTACTACTAGCACCGATTAAAGTCGACCGCGCCGGCAGCGCCCTCGGTCGACGTCATCGGCGTCGTTTACGACCGACTACTACTATCACCGCACCGGCGCCTCCGCTCGATTCCGCTCCGAAACCACCCTTCTACCGGAGGCCCGAACCTCCCCGAGGCTGAATCTGCCCCACCGTCGGAGCCTCGCTCGCAGCAGAACCCTCCCTATCGCGCAGATGCGACTGTGCGGATCCATGCTGTCGCGACGCGCAGCATCGCCAGATTTTCGGACGACAGGGGCCCCCCTTCTTTTTCCTGCTTTCATCCCCATTTATTTACACACGGGAATTCTTGGCCCCCTTGTTGCACCGTCGACTGTGAGCGACACCTGGCTCGAGCTCTCGGAAAGCTCGTAGAAATCGGAACTGGACACAGAATGGACCGCTAACGGGGGGAAACGTGTAAAGAAATTAGCATGATCGCGTGTATGCGTACCGGGGTTGATAAGTCCGGCGTTGCAGGGTCGGTGGCGTTGAAGAAGATTTTTATCCGCCGCTTTATCTAGCCCTTTTATATGGCAGACATTTGATAGATCAAGTTTCCCGAGAGAACTCGAGAAACAATAGGGGGTGGAGTTCTCGTTTGCAATCGACGAATTTTTGTTCATTGGTTATCTAGATGCAGCGGTATGCTTGAAAGGGAAGGACGCGAGAACCCCTATTGCGTTTCGCTAGTGTCGCCTTTTTTTATCTTGGATACGAGTGTCCTCATTACAGAGCTCGAGCCGGGGTGACTTTTTCCCCTTAGTTTTCCCTCGAATAGCGGCCGCATTCATTCATCTTCTGGCCAGCATTCCTGTTTGAAGGACGGCCTGATTCTAATTCTTGACCACCCGAACACATCCCCCTTGACCTCCCTCGTTAGAATGTAGAACGAGCCACGTATTTTGTTGAGCTGCCAGGGTGGCAGAACCTTGAACGACGTCACCTGTAAATAGAAAACAAGATAAAAACGACGTGTCGTACGCGTACGGAAATTCCGGATAAATCGTGGCAAGCGGCTAAGGCCTACCGAGATCGCCGACACGTGCTCAATTTTACGTCTAGGAAACGTTTTTATCTACATAACACGACTCTGTCGTCGACCCGGTGTACGACATCGCAATCAATGAAGCTACGATTCACCGAGCAGTGCCGTACCAATTCGTGGTTCCTTAGTCACCGAAACCAGAAGCTCGGAGAATCTTTCGTTTATCTCAATTGTGGATATTTCAGAGGTCGGAAATTTCGTGAAATTCTATCGAGTACCTGCTTTTCATCGCTTGTATTCTATTCGCAGAATAATTCCTGAGAGGTTCAAAAATGGCGGTGCACAAATGTCCTTCCACAGTTTTCCACCATTTTCGCCCTACACTGGATTTTAAACGAATAACAGGGTCGTAAAGAAATGAATCATTTTAGTGTATGTGCATGATAATTCATAAAGGAAGGCTACAAGTTCCAACCCCTTAAGTACTCTTTTCATATCTCTTTAAGAGAATGGTATCCTTTAAATCTGTCATTCTATACTCAAATTTCCTCCCCTTGTATTTCGATAAAATCAGGATACGTTTTACCCAAATCTCGCTATAATCTTTTCCCGATAAACGCGCTTAACAGGATTACCAAGAGCGACTACACCTACGAAATAAATAGCCACGGTCGATATTTTCCAGCGCTTCGAATTTTCGCAAATTTCCCATTCGGGGTAGAGAAAAGCGTCGGTCCGACGGGTCGGCCGCTGGACCAAAAGTTAGAAATCGTTGTCGTGGCTCGCGGAAGACGAAGGAAATGCGCAAGCCCGTATTTTACGATCGTCCGGCGTGGCTTCTTTGATAACACAGGCGTTACGAAAGCTTCCGCCCCCGTCCACCCCCACCCAGCTTTTTCGGTCCTCCACACACCGCACAGGCTAATCTCCGGAGGGGGACAGGTTGGACGGGGTGAACCCCGCTACTCCGAATTTCGAGTATCGTTTAATAAAACCATGTTGACCCAACGACTTAGAGGTCCCGAAGGATCCGTAAAATAGAGACCGCCCGGAACGTATAACGCGAGCGTCGCTCTAGAGACATTGTTCCGTTTGCGTGTCCGTTTCCAACGGATCAGCCGAAGTGGACGGATGTTTAGCCTTCGACGAGTTCACTCTGCAACGCTGGGAAACGGATGGCTTGTTATTACCTTGACTGCGCGGAGGATAATTAATTCAACCTCCGCATTCGTTCGTTTGGCGCATGTAGTTGCGATAATTGCACCTATCTAGATTTCGCGGCATCTCGTGCAGGAATATTGGAACTATCTCCGCGACACTGTATGTAATAATCCTCTTTAATGACCTGACTATATATTTCGGAAATAAGCTGCTGCGGAGGGTTGTTCGATACAAAAATCTGCAATTTAGCGATGGGTATGAAACGGAGAGAGTTCTGAAACTGACAGACGATCTTAAATAGTAAAACATTTGGAAAAATAACTCATTTATTTTATTCTTATAATTTTTATTATTATTCTATTCTATAAAGATTTCTATGAGAAATCTTTTGGTTGACGAAGAAAATTTTTTCCGATTTCAAATCTTGCGTAAAGATCCGCAGTCTTGTTAACGCAAAATCTATCGAGCACTAAGATGACTGACACGTGTTATTTCATAAAGGTGACAATATCGAATGTAGTCAGACCTTATGTCATTTTTGTAATATTCTCTAATCAAGAGATTAACCCTTTGCACTCTAAGCCTTTTTCGCTCTAAGTCCAAAATACTTTTGAAAAATTTAAATAACTTATTAATGCAATTTATGCATATGAGATTGAGACTATATAACAGTTGTACTTCGAACAGTTTCTTAAGAATAAACAAATTTGGTAATAATAAAATTTGATCAGAACGTCATGTAATAATCTCGAGTGGTGCCTCACCATTCGAGTGCAAAGGGTTAATTTCCTATATGGAAGAATCTTTAAAATTTCAGTAACTTCATAACAGAAGAACATGAAATCGGTACTGTTAATTTACAGTCACGATCCGCTAAATTTCTCGAAACCGTGTACAATGAGGGATACGGATCGATAAATCCATGAGCGTGAAAAAAGACAAGTTCGCTAATCGACGCAGCGATTGAATTAAAGCGGCTCGGCGCTGGCAGATTTCTGGGAAATCGCGGAGGCGTGAGCGGCTCCGATTCGTTCGGGTTCGTGACTGTAATGGTTTCCGCGGAAGTGGGCGCAATCTGGACGCGAATGATGCACGCCACAGGCAATAGGAAATTTTGCATTGAATGCAAATGCTTCTATGCACATTGCAGTGACACGGCCGACAATAGATGTTGCGACGCGCAGCGATTTATTGTACGGGAGACAATCGCGAGCGAGCGTACGCCCTTAACGGGGGCCCGTGCCTTTATTATTTATACGGCCTGAACGAGCTAATCGTCGCGCGATTTTTTATTACGATCAAGCCGCGCCGGGAGCAGAAGATATTCCGCTTGACACGGACGGTAATCGTAACGATCCATCGGCGTCCGCATCCGATAATGCGAGCGATCGTCGACCTTTGCACTCGACTGCTGCTCCTGGCACAGCCTCGATATTGCCGGCGATATCGCGAGCGGATCGCACGCTCCTAACCCGAAACTCGTTCTCCAATTAATTCCGATGCGTGCGACGCGTCTCGAGAACGGGTTCGGCCCTGACACGCCGCCAAATATTCGCACGCTTTTGGATTTCCCTCATTCAGAAAGCAACCGGCGCGGCGGCCACTCGATACGACGCTTCTTGTCCCTCTGCCAATCTGCAAATAGCTGAATCCGACGAGAAACTGCCGGGTTTGTCGACTGCACACATAACAGTCGCGACGGACCGAGGGAAAAGAAGGGCGTGTATGCCAAAATGCCATTTCCGGAAAATCGATTTCAGAGTTTCCAAACTGTTCCCTGAAATTAAAGCGACAATATATTGCACCGTCGAAATTTCAGGTGCCGTAACTTCGTGGGAAAAAATCTTTCAACCCCTTGCATTGCAACAACGAAGATTTAAATACGAATGGTATCAATTTCTTCTAAATAGAAATAAAATTTGGCTTTTTTGTTATTAATGTAGAAGAATGAGAATAAATGTATAATAGATGTTCGAGAAAGACGAATTATTTCGTTCTATCACGAAAGTGTTAGTATAATAACTGTAAATCTGAAATGACTAGTAGTGCAAGTGACAAACTTTGACTGTCACGTCACCCATATATGGGTAACAGAATTGCTTTCTCAAATTTGAACATTTATTTTTTCTATTTCTTCATACAGCAAAGTATGATATTATAATTTAATAATTTACATTATAATTTTTCCTAAAGGTACGATACGATTTAATAACTGATACTTTTATTTACCAAGACATGTTATGTCAAGGTTATATTTAATAATATATATTACTTATAATATATTACTTTAATAACTGATAATAATATAATTGAGCGTCGTAAAATGGCGTCTGCGCAAGCCGCCATAATGGCGCGTCGTTCCTAAAAGGTTAAGATCAGTGGACCGAAGAATATTAAAAAATTTCAACTTTGATACAATAACATGGTTTAATCTTAAGACGTTTTTGGAGTTGTTGGCATAGCAGTGAAAGTGTTAACATTCCCTTGGAGAAATATACATTGTGCAGAGAAGAGACCGGAAATTTTCATTCTAAAGTCTCGCGCAGCATGTATAATATTAAAACAAGAATTTATATAAAATTAAGCGCTACTGTGTTAAATTATTTACAGCATGACATATTTATGTCAATCGATCTCAAGTAGAATTGGACATAATAAAAATCTCGTTGCATAAAGTGATGTTTTTAGCGCCACAAGTGGCAGTTATCGATTCCACGATAAAATCAATCGCGTTCGGATAATTCGAGATATTTAATACAGATAATCGGCTAATTTAATCATGATTATAACATAACAGAAATAAAATTCTTCTATATAGTACAAACTACGTACCGATCTAGATTACGAGATCCAGTCGCAGAGGTACGGTAGGAATGAGGACATCCTTGCAGATCTAAAAATGACTGTCATTCCGTATTGCTATATTAAAAAGCATGTTGAAGGATAAATATCTCGCCAAGTGAACAGCTATGTGTGATACAGAAAAGATAAACATATTCTTTTTCACAGGAAAGCACGGAGTTGGAACGAAGAATGATTTACTTTCTTGCACTTCATCTGTATCGTTACTTCTGACACCTATCTCGACTTCCTAGCACTTTGCTATGCTACCCCTAGCCCCGACATGATCCCATAAATACCCGCTGCTTGGATCTACAACATCCTCTTCCAAAAATAGCAAATACCGTCGAATCGTGGTAGCAGATTAGTCCAATGAATACGACAGAAAACGGTTTTCTGAACAGTGGATCAAAATTAAAATTTCCTTTTAACCCTTTGCGCCACTAAAAATTGGTATAATGTTTCTCAAAATATCTGCGATAATATCAGATTCGTTTACATTAATTTTTATTAAGAATTTATTAACATTGTAAATACTGTACTTGCGAATAGCCTAATAGTCGCAATAAATCATATAAAATAGCTTTGAGTGCAAAGGGTTAATATTAGGGTTCATTAAACACGGTTAGAAATTCGTTTTCGTGCTAACATGTTATGTGTACCAAATATGGTTATTACTATGGTACGGTAAAATATGAAAAAATGAAATAGTATGATAGATCTCGATTCTTCGCTTATTTCAGTTAAGCAATTTAGATTTCTATTTCTATAATTATCGGTCTGTATTTCATCAAATTTTGTGATATTATATAAAAGAGATATTATATTTTTATCTAAACAAATTTCGCGTCAGCTTTGTTCGCGGAGATTCCAGTTTTCATTCCACTTGAAAATTTTCCAAAAGTGGTACATTTCGACAATTGTCTTGCACAACTCATCCACTTGAAATATCGTTATCTCATTTGGTCATCGTGCCATCGTTATCTTCGCATCGCGTTAAGAAATAGTCACGCGAAGATTTCGTTAAGCTAACACGCCGTTCAAATAACCGCGCGCGTTGACCTACGACCTACGACCATGAACAGCGGCATCGAGATCTGCCATTGTGCTTTAAAACGTAATCTCCTTCTAAACTTTCCAACTCGGGTAAGAGGAAAAACATCAACAGCTTCGAAATGAAGAACAGAGACTGTAACGCGAAGTTCGATCGAGAAATATGAAGAATAAAAGCTGCGACGTCGAGCTCGGCTTTCTTTAGTTTCGTGTTTCCTGATTATCAAGGGCAATATCATCAGGGTTCCAATATCAGGCATCTTTTTTAAACATCAGCTAATTAAGAAATCAGATCGTCGAATATTTTACATTTTAATCACTGGCGAATGCTCTGTACTTTGCTTATTAGGGGACATCTTTACGGGAATTCTTATTTTTATATGCCAATGTAGAGAAATTAAAATTATGGGAAAGTTTCTTTTGTCGACTGAAAGATTCTCTATTGCAAAAAGGATGACCTCTGATATTGACAAAATGACCTCTATTATTTTATACGTTTTTTTGAATTTTAAAAATCGACGCACATCGTAAATGCTTAAATAGTTGCAGCGTATAGTCATTCTAGAATTCTTACCCTTTTTCCTAAGTCGCTGGATCATCATCCCTTCTTTAGCCATCTATAATTCCCGAAAGGCATGAGGTGTCCCAAAAATGATGGGGAAATTCATGAGAACAATCGAAGCTTGACTTATTAACGAAAACTATGAACCAGTCGAAGCAAGTTCTCCACTAAGAAAGAAGTTACTTCAAATCATCTCTCTCATCAATCATTACTCTACTCAAGGGCAAGCTTTTGGAGCAGCCTGTATACAAATCACGAATTAGCTAGGCAGAAAATTCAGAATCTCTTGCCAAAAGTGTAGCAAAGACTGCGCTCAATCTTCAAGATAGAATTTGTTAACCTAACTTCTAATAAAACCTTGCACGACGATCTTCACCCGGTATGCAGCAAAAGAAGGACTCGGTTTGCTAGCCCCCGTGTCCTTCCCCTCCCAGCCATCTCTCCAGCACAGTACAGTTATACTTGACCGTGAGCACTCCGGCTCGACCGAACTGATGAAAGTTAAGTGGCGCAGGCTAAGGTCGTTACCACTCTCGTACGCATCGTTCGCCGCGTTCAGTAGACGATGACCACTCGCTGGCGTCGCATCGGTTCTCCGCAAACACCTGAGACAACGATCGTGAAACCGACATGAGGCCGACGACGTTGGGATCGTTGCTCCTGCTGGCTGGGATCGTCTGCCGGGTGAACACCTTGAACCCAGATGCCGGACCATGGGTGCAGTCCACACAGGGTGAACCCTGGCCGTTGCCGACTTTCAGGCGTCTCGGGAACGCGTACTACCAGCTCAGACCATCCACCTTTCAGTTCAACGTGAGTAGCCGGAACCTCTAACGCTTTCAGCGCTGTGCCCCCTCCCCTTAGAAATGAAAAAGCGAACAGATCGGGGCCCAAGTTTCATTCAATTTGCATTCGATTTGATTCAATTTTTTTATTTCGTTCGTTGAATGATTTTATAGGTTTTTGTAACTTGCTAGTCAAAGAGGATTCGCGGTGGTGGTGCAAGTAGTATTAATCACGAGATAGACAGCGTTAGACATGTTTAGATAGATATCGTTACAGATGTTTTATTTTAGCCACTGTTGTTTTCGAGAGAAAGGTTTTCTTTGTGACAAGCAATTGTACGGTCCAATACATTCGATTGAAAAGTCCTCGATGCATGCGACTAAGCGATGGTAAATCGAACAGTTTTATAGAGAAAAGTATCTTAAACTGTAAAAGTACCTTAAATTGTATAATATAATAAATTGTACAAGTTTCTTGAGTCCGCCGACGATAATAAAATTGTTCTTCCTAACATCATTTAAACAGAATATAATATTTATAGAAATATTACATATTACGAAATGAAAAAAATTACTCCATACTTCTCAAATGCAAGTTAAATTATCATAAAAATTTTAAAAAGAATTACATCTCGGTATCTTAAGCAAGAAAAATCTAAAAGATCGTCTTACTCCCAGCGCGTCAGAAGTGGCCAGTTGTGTATTCAACGGCTAATTAATCGAACCTGAAACGAACAGCCCGAGGATGTGCACACGCGAAGAGATAATTCATTAGAGAGGCGAAATTAGAGACAATTAGATCTCCTATTTTATGAGCTTGTAGAGGCTGAGAATTACCTACAGCAGAAATTGTTGGTAAGGAGATCGAGCGGCTGAGAGAAGAACACGAAAATTTGATTAAACTTCCATTCAGAAGTATTAGTTCGTTAGATTCCGCCACACACTTAGGCAGAGTCCGGAGATGCACAAAGAACCAGATATCGATTCTCTCTTACTCCTCTGTTCGCGATACTCGAATATGAATGAAATATTGAAGCGTCGTTATTTTTATTTGATTGAAACCTCTCGTTTCGTACATATCTCGCTCGTCTGCGGAGATAAGCGTTATCACGCGTTTTCCTTCTTTCTCCTGGTAGGAAGTTCCTATCGATACCGTGACCAAGGGAAATCTCCTTCGGCATACAGAATTACGTTACACACTTGTGCGCGTTGCATATACATGCGGGACTTACCCGCGAGCGAACACGTGAACTGTGTTCTATGGATTCGTTTCCCGCTTCTCGGGCGTTTGAAGCGCGAGATCTTCGATTATTTTTTAAGCATTTGACACGTTGACTGCCGTGGGGGCCACCGGCTACCGGCGACACAGCAAATAGTAATAGTATATTACTTAGAGTAAATATGGATATAAAGGACAATCGCAAAAATTGTCTACAGAGCCGTGGGAATTATCGGTGACCGGCGCTCGACTTGGCTAGAACGCCGTGGGGGTCACCACATGTTTTATGATTTATTGCGATCCATGTATATGAAATTGAGGCTATTTGCAAGTACATTTACAAAATTAACAATCTTTTAATAAAGACTAATATAAACGAATCTGATATTATTACAAATATTTTGAAAAAGATTGTACCAATTTTTAGTGGCGCCACTCGAGTGCAAAGGGTTAATTTGATTCGATGCAGTTATACTTACTTGCAACGAACTGTAACTAGAGTATGGATCTTTATCTATTATTTAATATCACGAGAATTAAAACAAATTTCTTTCATTCGATAAGATCATGGTGAAGATAAAATAAAGATATCATTAGTTATCATCAGTTCTCTTCCATAAAGATCCTCTAGCCATGACTTTTCAATCTTCTAATTGAACTAAATTAGTTTACCAGGCAATGTCTGAAAAATTATTTTCAAAAATTGCATTTAATCAAAGTGACAAAACTGACGTTTTGTAATATTTTTACTTGAATCTAGAACAAAAATTTAAACGGTGTAGAACTCTTTTCTGCGTGCCGAAAAATTCTGTCACGAACCACAAATAATTCAAGATAACGAAAACCGCAGTTTTTCACGACTTTCGACCGATAACTGTAAGGTAAACTCAGATAAGCAATTTTCTTGCTTTCGTCGTTCCAACTAATTGCGGCTATAGCACAAAATTTTTTAACCATTGTCCAGTAAATCTCAAAAAATTTTAGTAATCCCAAGAAACTCGATATACAAGAATATCACCTCATTTCCACTTTCTCTCTCTAAATAATTTCATTCAATTTTATTTGCGAATCACAAAATCGAATATGAAGGTCTATAAATAAAAAAAACGAAACATGGATATACGATCCTTTCAGGTTTCCACGTTTCCATTTTAACTTTGACAATTTACATTGTACAGTTTGCTTTTGAACGAGCCTCGATTGTCAGTCAAATACTTTGTTCGCGCACTAGCCAGCATGTAAATGCAAACACGTCCACACCTGTTACTCGCTTAATACCTGTACGGTTATGTAATTCGTCGTGCAGGTAATCGCTGAGACTTGCGATATAGTGGTCGATGCTATCGAAAGGTACAAAGCGATCATTTTGACGGAAGCACGAATCGCGAAGATCGTCTCGCAAGGACACTCTAGATCTCCGCGTGACAACAGCACCAGCAGAGGCACGCTTACAGCCTTGGACATCCGTTTGGCGGAACCCTGCGAGAAGGATGGAAACCATTGGCCCCATTTGTATATGAAGGAATCGTGTAAGTTAATTTTACCTCGCATACTGTCAAATGAATAATTAAAATGACTTCATAATATCTAAAATGGTATTGACACATTAAGTCATAATAATTTTATAATTCATTTCTATTGCGATACGTTGGAACAAACTAAAGTTTTTACTAGATCGTTTAGAATGCAAAAGAGTTGAGTATAATCAATTTTGACGTGCTAATTTCAGTCAATTATTTAGATTTTGGGGGAATTTCTGGAATTGAATTTTAATACTTAATGCGTTAACCTCCTGCCTTGTAAAAACGTCTCGCGAACTTCGGAAGCAAACTATCCATCCTAATCAATTTCCATGAATTTTAAAGCAACGCGAATGATTCGACAAGTATTAGCGTTCGTAGCAAGTCGACACGGATTCTTCTTATTCGTTCATTTAATTATTTAATACGTTCATCCGTGGATTTCCCGCTCATCCAGTGAACAGTTGATATACTAAAAAGAATGTTGATAGAGAAGGAAAAAGTGCTCGAAGCCGAGCATTTCTATGGTAAACACGCGATATCGGTTAACGTCGTTCGGTGTCAATGGAACGAAAATGGCGTCATCGCCAATTATTTTCTTTCTCGTCGATTACACGCGTTTCGAGAACCTGAACTATCAACGAGGCGATTCTCGTAAAAAGAACAAGCTCGCCGAACTAACGCGCTAAATGTCGCGAAGCGACTTTGCAAATAGAACGGATTCTTTTTCGGAAACTAGTCCGTAATTTCAGAAATAACGATTACAAGATCGGAAACGAGTCCGAGAAAGTATTTATTCCGCGGACGGTGCATAAAACGCGAAAGATCCGACGATACGCGAGTAATAACGTCGGTGATTACCGTCAGGGACGACTGCTACGGAATAGCGAGTAGAACACGACGAAGCTGGGATCTCATTTAATCTCGTCTTATCGCCTTCAACTCCGAGGTCGAACGATTAGCACGAGCAATAATGTCCAGAGATTATCCATGCGTGCATTCTTCTGGTCCATTCATCGCTCGCTGGATTACAGACTCTCCTACGCGTTACTATTTATCAAAGATTGTTGATCTAGCCGGGGTTCGCGCGACGTATTTCACGGAGTTCGTTCGGTGATCTCGAATTTAATTTCCGCAGACACTCTCAGCATTAGCGACTCGTCCACAGTGGCAAATCTTGCGGCTGATTCGGTATGGGGTGTCCTCCGCGGGCTCGAGACCTTCTCGCAGCTCTTATTCCCAGCCCACGATGGTCCAAACGTGAGTTTCGATAGTCGTCTGTTTCAGTAATTTTTTCATAGCAATGAGAACGCTATTATAAACCTACCTGGGACGTCTATAGCTAAAGATAAGGTGTCAAAGTATCGTGGATCGACCAAAGTTGCCTCATCGTGGACTCCTCTTGGACACCTCCCGCCATTATCTACCAATCCACGATATACTGCTGACTCTGGACGCGATGTCTTATAACAAGCTGAACGTCCTTCATTGGCACATCGTGGACGACAACAGCTTCCCTTATCAGAGCTCCAGGTATCCGGATTTGTCCATCAGGGGCGCGTACCACCCCACTATGGTATACACGCTGAACGATATCCAGAAGGTCGTCGACTACGCCAGGCTGAGGGGCATCCGAGTGATGCCTGAATTCGATACTCCTGGACACACTAGGTCTTGGGGCTTGGCCTATCCTGAACTGTTGACCGTTTGCTATGGTAAATATTGCACAACGTCTCGTTATATTACAACGTTTCATTCCTCGTTGCGATTTCTTTCGACTTGATCTTCCGATTTTTATTTCTCTTGATCATAGTTTACAGAATAAAAGGACGATCGAAGCATGACAGAGACGCTTCATAGGCGGCAGTCAGTCTTTTAGGCGTCAGATTTCTTTTCCTAGATGTCGATGTTATTAACAACTTGAATTTCCACTAGATTCGAACGGAAAACCTAACGGGAAGCTGGGTCCCATGAATCCGATAAACCCTTATCTCTACGAGTTCCTGCGGAATTTGTTCTCCGAGATCGTCCGAGTGTTCCCTGATCAATACGTTCATCTGGGTGGCGACGAGGTCCCCTTCGACTGCTGGCAGAGCAATCCGAATGTGACCGCGTACATGCAGGCTCACAACATGTCCAGGAATTTCGCGCTCCTCGAAGGAGAGTACATCGCCAAAGTTCTTCGCATCGCGGACTCACTGGAGGCTAAAGCCATCGTGTGGCAAGAGGTGAACTTTCTTTCCTCAAAATTCTTTCTAGATTCAATCGCAGCTGCTATCGGAACCTGCGAATCTCTGAATTTTCATCCCCTACCTTCCTTTTCCATAAAAAAATCCCCATTGCGTCGGAGAGTTCTAAAGAACACACGTATATCCACTGTATTTTTATAAAGATATTTTCTTTGTATTCCCAGCAGTTCAGTATACGAGGTCGCAGAGGAATTTTACATGAAGAATACACAGTTGCCTTGTTTTACTAAATATTTTCTTCAGCATCCTCAGTTTCGTGCTTGCTCTAAGCATGACCATATCATTACGTTGTCTACTAGAATCCTATTAATCGAATTTTCAACTATATTACGGGACTACTTGTTGATATAATATTGACATAATTAGTGCCACTTTTTCTTTTTTGTTTTATTTCTTTTCTCATTATCTGTAGCTCGAGCTTCAGCTCATTGCTACCTCTGTTCTCATTTATTTTATTGAGTCTCATTCAAAATTATCTCGGGTCAATCCTTATCGAAACTTCTATTTTTCTCATTTCTTTATATTCAATTTTAATATTTTATACTTTTTTATAATTAGTGCTACTGAGTAATTTATTACGACATATAAAACTCCCGCCAGCAAAGTGTTAAGAGCAGCAGATCTAGAAAAGAAAAATCCACCGCTGCTTCTTCCCCAACAACCCCTAAGTCCTCTCCAATTACACTGGTACAACACCGCAGAACTCCGCGAATTCCGGCGAAACGGAGCCGGGATTCGAGCCGGGGGATTAGACTTGCATGTATGCTAACGCGGTCGTCCGGGATTCACAGGTGTTCGACAACGGCGTGGTGATGCCGAAGAACACGGTAGTGCACGTGTGGACGGGCGTCTGGTCGCAGGAGCTGGAGATGGCGACCAAGGCCGGGCATCCGGTGTTGTTATCCGCGTGCTGGTATCTGGACCACATCGCGGGCGGCGGCGATTGGAAAAAGTTCTACAAGTGTGACCCGTTCGCGTTCAACTCCACGAGGAACACGACCAACCTGATGCTCGGCGGGGAGGCGTGCATGTGGGGGGAGTTCGTTGACAAGTAATGATCATTCGCACTTTAGCCCTCTGAATCAATAGTTAATTGATTCTCTGGCACGGACTGGCTCATCTTTAATTTCCTGTTTAGGAACAACGTGCACCCGAGAATATGGCCGCGAGCCAGTGCGACCGCGGAGCGTCTTTGGAGCGACGGCAAGCAGGAGGAGTTCAGAGCGGCTCAGAGACTCGAGGAACACGCTTGCCGCATGAACAGACGAGGGATACCGGCCCAACCGCCGAACGGTCCTGGATTCTGCGTCACGTGAATGTATTTGTTTGACACGTTAAGCGCGGAACATCTGTCCAAAATTCTCGCGAGATCAAAGTAATTTAGTCGGTTTATTGGAACCTATCACGATAAAAATGAATTTCGAGCCTGGAGAACAGTGTGTCCGCACTTAACGTGTCAACACTTAGATCTTTGTATCGTGATAATAAAGATAGGAGAAACAGACGTCGACAAACACAATCGTGTCTGTTTGACGTTGTCGTTTCTGGAATGGTTCGCAACAAAGCTTCACTTAATTCGTGTCTACGTTGAATGCATCGAGGCCGAATGTACTATGCACGAATCGTTTGCAGTTTCTATCCCATGGAACGTGGGATTTTGTATGGATTTTGATAAATAAACGGAGCGATTGCTTGGAAAGGAGCTGTAATTGTTTATTAACTGATCCGAAGTTGAAGTATTCATTTTGCGCTCGAGTGGTGACTTCGAGGCATCGCGAAAAATTGTTCCATCGTATATCACGTACCAAAATAATTTTTGTAAAATTTGTTTATGTTTAAAAAATTGCTTAAAATGCTTAAAATGCGATTAAATCGTATAAAATGGAGATACTGTAAGTCGGTAAAACTGTTTTGAATTTTGAGCTAAAATGTCTTCGAGAAAAGGGTTAAGAATGAAATAAAGCTGTGAAATTATGCATGCACTATTAAGAGACTTTGATTATTGCTTACAGTATGATAGAAAAAAAAGTAAAATAATCTAGAAAGAGAATATCCTGAAAGAAGATTTTAGATCGGAAATTTGAGCAGTCTTGCAATTCGCACGAATGAACGCGACGTAAAATAGGCTCGTGTGACATGCACCTTTATACGTATGCATACCTACATAATTTATCTTAGAAACTGTCGCTGGAACAGAAGAAGATCTGTTATCCCAGCAACCGGCGAAACAAAGAAAGTAATTCGCAGTAGACCACAACATTTCACGACCATCGCCAGCAAAATTCCAAGTGGCCGCGAACTATCCTGAAGCACACCGATGCCGTCGACTCTCGTTGGATAAAGGCTCATCCATCATCGGGGATTTGATGACAGACCACAGGTTTATGGAAATCTCGTCGAAATATGTCGACCTAACTACGCTCGCACCACCAGTGACCCCACAACTACGTAATGAGCAGGTAAATTTGCTTCTTATCTACCGCGGAATCTGCCCTAAATTATCGCCTAATTGAAATCTGAACTCGCAAAAACGTTCAACCGTCGAAAAGAATCATTTATCGTACAATATGATACACCTCCGATTAAAAATTCCAATGTCTCTTGCCTGCCTCCTCAAAATTGTATTACAGAACTGTCCTCTGGTCTTTGAATCTTCTTATTCCGCGATTATCTCGTCAAATAATCCGTCCCCCTTGTAAACGCGGTCGTTAAAGCTGTGGATAAACGATAAGAGATAAAAGAGCTACTACTTCACAAATTAAAGCGAGGAATTAAAAACGAATCAGTTTTATTTACGCAATTTGTTGCCCGATATACTCGTGACGTCGTTGGCTGACCTTTGCAAATAAACAAAATGTCCAGATAACGAGAAGTCACTGTTAGCGGACGCCGTTGTATGCTCGCTAATAAAATCGGAGAAAATTACATAACAATCATTCGACTCGCAGAGGATGCTGCGGAAGTTGTGGCCCACCTCCGTGTTGTTCCATGCCGTGTGCACCATCGCCGTGTGCACCGCCGCCATGTCCACCTTGCATCGTTTGCAGACCGCCTTGTCCACCCCGATGTCCCCCTAGGCCAACGAAAACAGCAGTAAGTTTCCAACACAGACTCGCATAAACTTCTCGAGAAATTTTCCTAAAAGTAAATTCAAGAATCAGGATTTATTTGCGAGATCTCATTGCATTAAAATGTTGAGAGTAACTGCGAATTGTCTGCCGAAATAATTCAACCACGTGGAGTAAGAATAAAATTCTCAAGGAGCTATTGTCAACCTAATTGCCATTTTATCAAGCCTGGACAGTCTTATCATCGCGGCTAACTTAATAACGCCCGAAAATTAGGTTTACCTACGACCTTGTCCGCCTTGTCCACCGTGTTGCCCGCTTCCTTGCCCACCAAAGGTGGTCGTAACTTGTCATCCACCACCGCCTCCCTGCCCTCCACCGCCGGCCTGCGTCACTTACGTTTGTACCAAGAAACTGGTTCCATGTATGTCTTGCCCGCCGCCCACGCCTCCGCCGTGCTCGCCGTGTCGACCAGTTTGCAGTCAGTCCTCCTAGCAATTTTCGATGCCGATGACGATCGCCAGAACTCACCCCTTATCCTCACGATTGTTTTCTTTGTACACAGTGCCTCGTCCTCCTTGCTGCTAGCAACTGCGCGCGGAAATAGACGTTGGTGAACGGCGATGCAGACGGCACGAGCGAAGTCCAACGAGAGCGACCATTAGAGGCATCTTATATCTTCGTTACAATTAATGTAAATTTTTACAGTTTCTGCGATCTCTGTAGTTCTTTTAACTTTGCTAAGATTTTTAATTCGACCTCCTTGGAATTAATTTTCGAATTATTAAAATCTGATGAACCAAGGAGATTGTTTGTTCTCGCGCCTAATTTGCAGAATATGACTGACGCGTGTGACTTAGTAACTATGACAAGCCAGGATTTATTTAGGCTTCCACAATTTTTATTATTATAAATACTTGGATGCAGACATTTATTCGATTGTTCATCGCAATTAATGTGGAACGCAATTAATGTAAATCTTCACAATTTCTGCGATATAGTCTATAGTCTTTCTAAGTCTTTCTATAGTCTTTCTAACTTTGCTAAGATTTTTAGTACAACCTCCTTGGAATTAATATTCGAATTATTAGAGACTGATGAACCAACGAGATTTTTTGTTCTTAGTTTTAACGCCTAATTTGCAGAATCCTAAATATGACTGACGCGTGTGACTTAGTAACAATAACGAGCCAGGATTTATTTAGGCTTCCACAATTTTTATTATAATAAATGCTCGGATGCAGAAATTTATTCTATTATTCATCGCAATAAAATTTAAAACCGGTCGGTAAATAATGAATAAACAATTTCATGAAAATGATAAATCTCATAAAAGATCAACTATTTCGGATTTGTACTTTAAAGCAATAAATCAAAATGCATCTTGTAATACAAACAGAAATGATCGAATCGCTCGTAGTGATTTTACGAAACCTTTATATAACATATAGCAACAAATAAATCTTAATCTAGCAAAATTTTCTGCTTACAGGATTTAGGACCAAACTGATCATGACGAAGTACTTCTACGATTTTGAGACACCGGATTCGACCCACGATTCGACTAAATTCCCGATTATGGTTCTCCCGAATTTGAAGATCCACGTCGCGACGAAAAATATTTTAATCCTGGATTCGACTTTAACCTGAACGCGTCTACCGAATTTTGAGATCGACGAAACATAGTTTCGTTATTAAACGAGACTTTAGTGTCGTCTAGAATTATCTAAACGAATAGGCGAGTGCCTAACAATGAGACTAAACCCGGATTGTCTTACCGGAATTGACAAAATCTTAATTAGCAACGAACCGCGCAAGCGAGAGAAATTGTTATTCGATTGATGTAAGATGGATGACTACATTTTCAGACCATGCATGCCATCGATGCTCGGAGATTAGTTATCTAGTAAGATTAGTTCATCGGCGCTGGTCGCAGCTTGTCCACAAAACCAGTTTCTATCAAAATCAGTCTCGCGCGAACGCCTCGATTCGACTCCGCGCTGCTTCGATCCACGTTTTGCCCCCCTCAAAACGTGTACTCCGGCAAGCCGAAGTGACGCGAGGTGTTCCGCGATCCGGAACGGCAATAGCAGCTCGGCGAACCAAAACGGTCCAGAATGAACGGCTCCGAAAAATCACGTGTCCACCATCCCTCCCAACGAACGCGTCCACGACTGGTCCGAGCGTTTTGTTAAGTTTGCGCGCAAAGAAAGCAGGTACCATTCCTTTTTTTTTTTAGTGTGATTTTTTTATGAATCAAGTCACGTTGTCAAGATTTTGGTACGATTGCGGCAACGAGACGACTCGACTCCGTCGTGTCGCGTTCGAGACCGACGACACTGCAGCTGGCATCGAACGGAATCTGGGAGCTCGGACTCTACCAACGGGCGTGTTTGCATGCGAATCTGAAAACAGACATATCGGTGTGTGCTTCTTGTAAACTATATACTGAATAAAAATGGTAAAATTCTCAGAAACATCCCTCGTTTTCTTCCGTTGAAATAGTACCTCGCGGAATTCGAAACAATAACGAATCGCACGGTCCTCGAATTTCAATCGGGGAGAGTGGCGTGCTGGAATCTCCGCGTCCCATTCGAATCTTGTTTCGACGCCGGGAAAAGCAACCCTGCCAGCTGTTTAACAGACGAGAACGAAGTTAGGCGAACGTCCTCACGCGAACTCCGCGCCGGAACCCGAATCGAGAATATAAGCCCGAAGACGTGTCCATGGCAACTGAGCGCGCCGCGTCTCGTCAATTTTTCGTCCCCGTCTTCGGCACACCCAGTGCACTCCGGCTAATCAGAGTTTCCACGTTCGGATCCTGTGCAAAATCGAGCCTGCGAGATCGACTCCGATCCCTTCAGATGATGCGTAATTGATCGAGGCCAAGATTCTTAGCAAAATTCCAGACGATTATGCACAAGAGGCAAGAAGCTCGATACCCTTCCGTTCTCGTTTAGAATAGTCGATTGCTCTTTCATAAAGCATAGAAGTATTTTTATTTTGTTCTGATTGTAGCGAATTTTCTGATCAGAGAAGAAACTTTTATCATAAAAAATTCGCTTGGGAATAAAGTTCCAATCCGTTTCTGCCGCGAGAAGTTGTTCCCAATAATGACTTAACAGACATATAATATTCAGTGAAGACCCTATTGGCTATTGCGTTTCAGAAAAGCTTCAGCTGACGGAAATGTCAGGCAAAAGACACCCACCAGACGTCCAAGCGCGAGCAGTTTAAAGACGAGAGCGAACACGGCGCAGCAGCAAGTCAGAACCGAGAAGTCATCGTCGAATCAAAACGTGTTCCACGCGGTGCCGAAGGTGCAACCGCAGAATGCCACGGACGCGTACACCCCCAAGACGAGGTTCACTTCTCAAGACAGAGGCAAAGATTTCGTGTCACCCTCGCCTAGACTGAAGTACTTCCCGGCTGAGAAAATTAAGAAGTTGGACAGTTCACCGGCGTACACGCCCGACCCGATCGGCGCTATAATCATGCAGCAGAACCCTCAGGAGTCGGGTACATTTTACGTACCAGGATCGGTTGATCAGAATAATGGACAAGGGGATGCAAATGCAGCGTTGCATCCGGTGCCGCAGCCGCGGCAGCATCAGGTGTTTAATCATTCAATCGAAATCTCAGTCTGGGATCTTTAGAAATCTGACGTTCTCCGGCTTTTTGAGATTATTGAAAAATCGTTCGCTGCAGGATAATCCGTTTCGTTATCGAACTCTAAATTAAATTATTAAATTTAAATTATAATTTAAATATGTTATAAAACATTGTGAAATTACTGGAAACCATAGTTATTTATACATGGAATCTTGGAATAGTGTCGGAACAAGTATTGGAAACGTAACCCAGACCTGACCTAGATTTAATCCAGACTCTACAACAATCTAATTGCAATAAGCATATGTTAGCTCTGAATTAAGTCTAAATTAGGTCTTCAACACGTGTATCTTCAACTTAAAAAAATTATTCCTATTGGAGTTGATGTATACAATTTTTATTTTGCGTAAAGATCCCTAGTCTAGTTATAAGCAAGGTTAGGTCTGGATTAGTTTGACAATTTCTTGCCAATATTTCGACAACAATAGCCGAGCGACGGTAACACGAATAGGAAAAGTTGTTCAAAATCTTTATCCTGACAACATGATAAAACATCAACGAAATCGGTGAGACGTAATGTTTCTTATGCATAGTTGCCAAAGACCATAGTTGTCCATTAACATATTCGTACGATTATCCCACAGACTATGCACACCATGAGCCAGCAACAGGTTGGTAGTCACCAACCGGTGCACCAGCTGGGTCAAGTCAACCCGACCTCCGATCCCACTCTATACCAGCAAGCGCAAGTGAACCAGGTGTATCGGCCTTGCGTACCCCATGGCCAGCGCGAACCTTCTCCGCAGAAGACTCCGCGACCATTATACCGCACAGCGACTCCTCAGCCATCGACTCCAATGCCGCCACCGCCGTCAACTGTCTCGGCGCCTCTAAAACCGGAGCAGAGTAAAGTCGAGAACAACGGAACAGAATGTCCAGACTACGAGGGGCAGCCAGTCGGTGGCCGGAACGCGGCCATGTACAGGCAAGCGATGATAGCCAGCCAACAGCCACAAGCACAGTCGCAAATATCCATGATGCCGAACGTGTCGCAGTCGAACAGCAGCCAACAGTATCAGCATCCAGCCCAGAATCATTACCAAGTGGCTAGGCAGCCGAACCCTCAAAATCCTCAGGTGTCCTATCAACAGTTGCAGCAAACTGCGGCGCAACAGCAGCAGATGCAGCAGCGGGCATTGGCTTATCAGGCGCAGATGACGAACAGCAGTGCCCAGAAAAATCAGGTTGGAGCCATGGGACAAGGGATGACCTCGCCGCAGGAAGCTGCAGCCAACAAATATCGAGCTATGCAGAATTACCAAGCTCAGCAGACGAACTATGCGATGAATCCTCAGAGTAGCCAGTTGAATTCTTACACCATCAATGTTGTCAACAATCGGCAGCCGCAGTTTGCTCCGCCGAATATGCAGCAGCATCCCATGCAACAGTATCAATCGCCTCCTGTGCAACCATCTCAGAATCCTGGACAGCAAGTGTACAGAAACCCTGCAGGTTACCATGTAGGGAATCCTGGGTACCAAGCGCAGAAGAATCCTGCTGAGAATGCGAGTCAGCAACCACCGAGCAGTCAGCAAGCGGGACAACTTCCTGTTCAACCACCAGCTAATCCAGGTGACCAAGAGAAGGAGGCAAAGTTATCATTCACCCCGAGTATGATACGCGATCAAGAGAAGCTAGTGGCGACCATGAAGCAACAAGGAGTGCCGTTCGATATCATCAAAAGGCAGTTCGAGGCACTGTTGAACGAGCAACGCAGGCAGCTCGAGTACATCCAAGACCTTCGTCGACAGGACTATTTGCCGGAGATTGAGAGACCTGTGGCTGTCACTCGCAGGTACAAGCAATCGGATGAGAAGCCGGAATGGATGGTTCATCTGACACCGCAAAGGCTGTCGTACGTGGAGGTGGAGAAGATGCACGAGAAACAGAAGCAGAAGGAACAGATGACTAGGCAGATGGATGAGAGTAGGGAGAACGAGATGGCTAATCGGATTCATCAACACAATCAACAGCAATATCAGTACTATCAACAAGGTAGCCAGCAACAATCGAGTCAACAACCCAATCAGCAACCAAATCAACAACCTCAGCAGATGTTTGCACAACCTAGAATGATCGGATGGGCTCAATCGACCCCTAACGTTACCACCATGAACCATCCACAGAGCTTTCCAAGCCACCAATATCAACAGCACGCCTACAGCAACACGCAGCAACAGAACCCACAACTCCATCTGTATCAACAGGTCTACCCAGCGAACCACCAGCAAATCGAGAAAGAGAGTCCTAATAACCCCACGACCCATGAAACTGTCAAACGAACGACCGAGCCATCCAGCTTGCTGAAACTCCGAGTCTATAAGGATTGTATCCGGCCGCAAGGGCGCAACAACGGACTGCAGGATCCGCAGATAGTGCGCAAGTATCTGGAGCAGGCGTCGGTGTCTGCGGAGGTTCAAAGGGGTCTGGAGTACCTAGCCAGCTTAGGCCCAAAGAAACAAATAGCCAAGCTGAACGGGATGCAGGAGCGCATGGAAATGGAGCACCAGCTGAACGAACGGCTGGCGGCGGCTTCCAGTCAGCAATCGCCGAAGAGGATCTCCGCGAACGGCCTCGAGAACGCCAGGAACCCGAACAACCCGCCCTCGCAGCGTCTGACGCAGCTGAAGAAGGCGAACCAGGAGTTCCTGCGAGAGTATCCCAGACAGAAGCAGGCCAATCCCCAAGACTGCCACGTTGTTCAAGCGGAAAGGGAGAACGGGACCGTCGCACCCTTCGAGCAGCACCCTTGCGTGCAACAGCACTCGGGACACGCCGCTTCGACACCCATGATCCCCTACAACGACAGGAACCCGGCCACCGCCGGCAGCAACTTGATGCCGTACAGGTTCGATGGGAGCAATCCTCAGTACTATCAGCAGATGCAACAGTACTATCAGAACGCGCGGAATCTCGCCAAAAACATCGGGGAAGGGGACATGGGATTTGCTCGGAAGAACGATGTGTCCAAGAACGCAGGCTTCGATCGAGCCGGCGGCGACGCCACCGGAAATATGAATGGCCAAACGCCGGATGGCAAAATATCGATGTACAGGACGCATCACAGCCAGCCTGATCTCTACGAAGCCAGAAGCATCGGTGGTGTGAGGTACCTGGCCAGGAAACAAGACTACATGCCAAACACGCAACTCGTGTCACCGGAAACTCTGATGGCGAGCAGACACCTGCACCCCCCGATGATCTACTGACGAGGACCCGGTGTTTTATATCTTTTTTTTTTGTCTATTTTACCTGTTTGCTAGCACGTTTTACTCGTTTCTTAGAATTGTTTACTCGTTTCTTAGAATGATTTACTCGTTTCTTAGAATGATTTACTCGTTTGTTAGCATGTTTTTTATTTGTATGTCAACGCGTTTAGTCGATTCTTTTCTACTTCGTTTATTTTGTACGAATTTTTATAGCAGTGCTGTTTGTAAGTGCCGTGTTCCTTGAAGATAGGTGTTTCAAGATGATCACGTTTTGTAATCTTATGAATAAACTGTCCGATTTTTAGTATGCTCTGATGGTTCCCCTTTATCGTTTTTCCGCGTCTCCTGGAATTCATGGGAATTTCCAGCGGGCAAGTATTAGTGTTTGTAGGTTCACGGGAACATTTGCTATTCATCGCGGATAGTTGTTCCCTTTCAACGCGAAGCTCACCCTCATTGCTAGAATTGCTGCTTTTCCTCCTTTTTTCACTCCGTTCCCTGCATTTTCGCGGCGTTCCGTCCTCATCAGCAAATTGCAGTCTACCAATAGAGTCCCGTCTATTGACAAAGCGACGGCCCGTCTCGCCTTATCATTCTGTGCGGGAATTTTGGTTTGCAAGACAAGGAGCTGTGAAAACTTCGCTATCGATATTTCGGATACTCTACATTTTACCTTATCTACCGCGAGACTTTTCTTTTCATTTTCAACATTTTCCGACCGGTCATTCGACCTTAAACATTTATTTTATTATAAGGTAATTAAATCTATTAACATCTCTATACTTTCATAACATTAACATTAAACTATATTTATTTTATATATTTCATTTATTTTGCTTTTATTTTATTTAGTTTATTAATCGCGAAGGTATCTAATATTTAAGAAATTATACAATAATATTGGAGCTCGCAGTGGCTCAATATTAAATTTCAGTTTCTATTTTTATTTTATTTATTTTATTAATCGCGAAAAGTATCTAATATTTAAGAAATTATACAATAATATTGGAGCTCGCAGTGGTTCAATATTAAATTTCAGTTCCTATTTTTATTTTATTTATTTTATTAATCGCGAGAAGTATCTAATATTTAAGAAATTATACAATAATATTGGAGCTTAAAGTAACATTTTTATCTCAATAATAGATGACAAATTATTGGTCGCCATGACTACCGATCAGGGGTAAAATCCGATTTATAGGCTACCGAGCGATAAAATGTTAATACACTTTTTGATTATGATTTGATTATTTACTCACGTTTGAAAATTAATTTTTATTAAAATTCACAAAACGTAAGAACGTTGAAGAATTAATTAACGTCATACAACAACACCTTGCGATTCGAATTTAATTTTATGAAATTTTTAAGGTCGCTGGCGTGGCAGTCAAAGTATTATAAAGAAGTCTATTAACAAAAATATATCGCAAGGTTAACAGTAAATACTTTCCGACACTCGATACTTTTCTTCGTGATTCTGAAATCATTCGCAACGCATCAAATCAATTCGGACACCAAGTGCGTACATCATTCTTCTGTTTTCTAGGAATAGGGAGCTTCCGTTCATTCGAACTCCATTTCTACTAATAATTTGGCAAAACTGAGTCCAAATTTCTCGTGAACTGTTACAAAACTATGAGCAATCATGAACTGCAAGAAGCAACGCGACTACATGGAAGAGATGCTGTGCTTAATAGACCGCATCGAATGTCTGTGAGTAATTCAAATAAATAAAATTACCATTCTACACTCGCGTAACAGAAAAATGGCTACATCAAATTTCAGAAAGTAGAAAGAATACAGATCAATACCTGCCTTGTAATTTTTATTTTGCACGGAGATCCGCAGTCTTGTGTATCAGTGATCACTGGACTTCGGATCTTTATGCAAATTCTCATTTCCATAGGTCGTTTCACAAAAATTAGTAAATTGTAAATAAATGCAAATAAAAATCTGCTGAGTCTAGTAAGGTTACCTTTTCAAAGATGAAGAAACTTTAGAGTCGATTTTCTCGAAAACGGCGCTTCGGATAAAAAGAATGTTATAGCAAATTTTTGTCTTATTTTTTCATGTATACTGTATACTATTCATGTATACACTATGCATATAAATATGTATAATGTAATAAGGTGAAATTCGGGAAATTTATTCTCGTGTACGAGTATTTAATAGTGAAATGCGTGTAAAGAAATGGATAATTATGACTGTAGGAACTAAATAACTGTGAATAGAATTTTCTCTGATGCATTCTAGCCAGCTGTCTTCGATCTTCGATCTCTTCGTCTAAACAGCGTTATCATTGCAATTCCACAGAACCTAATTTGGTTCATAACCTCCGTCGTTCCTCTAATGTTCAAGATCTTCAATTCCAGGAAACCAGAACCGGAAGTATGCAACGTTAGGTGTCCACCGTTCGGATGTCCACGTGGTCCGTGCCCAGGGTTATGCTGCTACGGAGGCGTCTGCGATGCCTGCTGCATTTCCAAGGTGCCCTGTTGTCCGATACCAACCCCTTCACCGCCCCGGTGTCGCGCACCTCCTTTGTGCTGGCTGAGGGCCTATGCTAAGGCGGTTGGCTACCCCCCAGAATCCTGTCTCTCCCCACAGAACGCGTGCTACCGCTAGAAATCCGACTGCGCGTCTTGGAATCAACAGAATCATCGCCCTACTAAATTCTCCACCACGCTACCCTCTCGCGAGTCACCCCATTGCCCTGCTCCGATACTGTTGAGCCGACTCCCGGGAATAATTCTGGCGGCTGGGCAAGACGCCGTGTTAGGGTTCTGTTTTGACATTTCGACGGACGTGAAACACAAAAAACTGTTCCTTGAAAGACCGTGGTTTTTATGCGTGGACGTTGGTAAAATGGTATATAGAGATCCAAAATATTTCAAATGTCGATGTATTGTCAACTTATTAACATTATTAAAGGATGCAACAGAAAATTTATCTACAGTCTAGATTAAGTTTTATTGTTGTTTATTAGCCAACTGCACGCTGTTCTATAATATGGTTTAACATTATGAATAACCTTTTTATAAATTCTGTCAAACGACTTTATGGTTTTCCGAGATTATAGAATTGGTTTACTAAACAATGCGTAGGACAGTTTTTGCAAAAATAATATAATTTGTTACAACGGCGAAAATAATGTTTTCTAACTTTTTAACCGAGTTTGATTCTGCGAGAACGTATTACCATAGAATTCTCGCGAAATCTCAATGAATTATTTTTTTAGTCTAAACTAGACCTTGGTTTAGTCTAACTTTAATAAAATTATTCGCTTTCGAAGGGTTTACGAAGACATTTTCCATCGAATGCACGTGCCCCGGTATGAAATTGCAACATATAGGATAAGTATTAATAATAAATAAAAGCATCAGTAATAAAATAAATTTTCTGTAGTGGTTAGATTTCGTCGCGTTCGTTTATTACAATATACTGAACCAGCAACGTAGTTTGAAGGGCGCCATGGTACAAATCATATGAGACAGTCTCTTGACGTCGTCTAGCAGCTGGCAATTAAGGCGCATCGCGTTTCGCAAGCTCGGAAACTGCTGCTTGGGAACCGTCTAAACTTTCACTAATTTTGGCTTAAACTCTCAAAGAGCCGTTCAACGTTCCGACGTCGTGATCCATATCAACCGCGGTATCAGATTATGACGAGCATCAAGCGACGGTGTGATTCCGGCTTCGGTCTGCGGAATTTCGTGATTCGATCGGATTTTATTAATTTCTCTTTAGCCTTCGGATCCCGACGGCGATTAATATAAGCTATTATTAGAACATGCCGCGAAAATCGAAATAAATGAAGTTCGACGGGGCGAGAAGTCGCGTTCAATGTATTATCGCGTTTCTTTATGGAGTATCCCGACGCTCGCGAAAAAGTGTGCACAATTGAAAGAATATTAAATAGCGACCAAGATGGACGAGGAGAAAATGGATCGAATAAGAGACTATGCCGGCACATTCAGCGTATTAGACATTATACAGCATTTGTTGGCACAGTCGCAGAAAAGGATCGATAAGGAAGAGAAACGGGTTGGTTCTGAACCTTCTCGCCGCCGCTAAATCTCTGGTAAATTCGCGGGGAACAGAAAGTAGAGGCTTTTAATGTTTCACAGTACGCCCGTCCGTCCGAGTTCGTGAAGCAAATGCTAATGACCACGGAGGAGAGGCTAGAGTTCATTTTAAAATCGAGGTACAAACACGACCTGTCCCGTTATTCGAGCGACCACGACTGCAACTTTAACGTCACCCCTAGTATCATCGTTTTCCAACGATTCAACCCTGGGGAGGTGTTCAATGTCGCGTTGTCTGTTCGCAACGTGTCGCAGGTAATTGGTTAATCATCTACGTTCCAGCGGGAAAATTTACCCACTTCATATTTTAAATAGTGAACAGTTCAAAAATAATTTTTTGAAGGTGGCGATATTATCTATCTATTATTTATTATTAGACAGAAAACGTATAAATTAAGAAAGCAGTAATGACGTTTCCTTTTACAATGAGTAATTCTTTTTTATGTAGTATCCTCAACGGTGGTCTATTTCAATTTACATGGATTTATTGCATTAGTTGACTTATTTTCTAAATATTACTAGATATGTAAGATGCATCCCTTAAGGTACCTGAAGATATAAAAGCACGTCTTATTGTCTAACACTGAAATCAGCACCCCTATTCTGAGAGATAGTTGCAATTTGATTTTACTCATGCTATACCACATGATTTATTTTCTAAATAAGTAATCTTCTACTCGACAAAAGAAATTTTTTCTGTAATCCTGATTTTATAAAATGACATATGAAACTTAGAATTTGCATAAAGTTCCACAGTCTATTCATTATCCTCTATTATTCGTGCACCACAGCACACCGTTGAAATAACAGCTTAAAATTACGAAAGCGCAGGTGTCGCGGTATCTGAAGACTTCCTGCGACCTAAATCCTTTCTTCTCCATTGAAAATCGTGGAACGTTCTCGACGATGATCGCGCCGGGCCTCTCAAACACCTATAACGTGAGATTCACGCCCGAGAAGAAGATAGATTACGAGTATCGGCTGAAATTCGCGACGAACGTCGGTGAAATCGTTGTGCCGACCATAGGTGAATTGGAAAGCCCTGCCCCGATATTTCCAGACGGATGTAATAACAAAATTGTTGCGATCTAGCAATCGGACCTAGAGGAATCTTAGACTTTCCGGATCGAATCGAGCTGCCGGCCACAGCAGCGAAGATTGTATCCTCGAAAGTGATTTTTGTACGCAATGTGGGACACGCGCTGGCTGTTTTTACTCTTTGTAGCGACAGGTGAGCGAATGCTATTTCTATCAACCTTTAAGAACTTCCACCAGTCGAAACTTTGCAAAATATGTTCGATTTTCGTGGCCTTTTTAATAGTTAGTGCGCAATTTTTATGAATTCTCAGACCACTGTTTATCAATCTTGTTTTAGCTATGTTCCATCACGGTGCCTCAATGATTGTACTACGAATTCCGGCCCACCCTATATAATACATATACAGTATATAGATATACAGAGTATCCCAAAAATGTCTAACAATCGGAAAATGGGAGACTGTAGCGGGAGACTGTAATGGGAGACTGTGGGAGCTCGCTTCTCATTGGTCAATGTTTTTCGTTAATAACTCGTTAACGATGTCTCGGAGAAAAATTTTGTAAAGGAAAAAGTTGCTTGAAATGACTAAACGTACACGCCGCTCGCGCCAGCGGAGCTCGCTTCTCATTGGTCAACGTTTTTCGTTAATAACTCGTAAACAAAGCCACGGATTGAATTTTCGCAAAGGAAAAACTTGCTTCAAATGACCTCAGACATCTCCCATTTTCGAATTTTTAGACATTCGTGACACACTGTACATCCGCAGAGTATCTACGGCAAACAAAGATTCGAAATTTCTTTAAAAGTTTTTCGGTCGCCATTCAAATAAAAATATAACAGTTCACGATTAACTGTCTGATTATTCGCAGACTAATTGATCAGTATTCCACTTGCACGATTTGCCATTTTCAGTTCGTGTTTCTGGATCGAGCCATCGAAAGGCAGAATAAAGGAAGAGGAGACTCTGCAGTTCATCGTTTGCTTTTCGTCGAAGAGTGCCGGCGACTTCGAAGGAAATCTGTATCTGGAATACGAAACAGGTTTCAGCTCTCCATAAACGACTCCCGTAATCAACGACCCGTAATCGCTTCTTCTTTTTACGTTCATCAGGGGAGAGGCTCGGAATCGACGTCTGTTGTTCCGCGAGAAACTCCCCTATTCGCATCGACAGAAGCTGCATCAAAATCGAGGAGACTTACTTAGGCTTGTCAAGAAGCAGGATACTGACGATCCACAACGGTAGCGACCACATCGTCAACTACAAGTGGATGCTGCTCGCGGATTCGGAGGCTGACGAGCAAAAACGCGTGGAGTAAGAAACGTGGAAATCTACTCGCCTGAAAAATTGAAAACTCTCCGTTCTCGCAGATTCAGAAAATTGTTTCACTTGGTGTACGAATCCGAGCTGGTTCGAGCCGTCGATCTGGTTCATTACGACGTCTGCACGCCTGACATCCATCAGCTGGTGTATCAACGAATTTACGCCGACGAGATCGAGTCGCTGAAAAAGGAAACCTTCCCGTACTGTCATCTATCCTTTATGCTTTCGCCGGAGGTATATTTTGAACTTTTAGAAGCAGTTTAATCGGGGAAACGTTACACAGAAATGTTCTTAGGAGGGCGAGATTTGGCCACAGTCGTCGACGGACGTTACAGTGATCTTCCGCGCCCTCGAAGTCGGCGAAATTAGTAGTATTGCCTACTTGGAAGTAACTGGCCGTGAAAGTAGAATTCCGCTGAGGTAAGACGCGGCTGCTCCGGAATGAATGTTTCAAAATAACTAGATTACACCGCACGAAATTCGAGGAATTTATCGGGCAGAAAACCAGCAATTTTCATAAACCATATTAATTTTAACAGTGCATAGTTAGTAAATAAACTCGGTCCGACTTAAAGCATTTTAAAGAGGTTGCCCCGAGCGGTTCAGTATGTAAAGTATCGTCAAGTATAACGACTTGGTTTACTTGAAAGTAATAATATCGTCGTGTCAGTCTCTGTGGAACAGGCATAGGGCCGTACTTGCGTCTCAACGTCCTCACGATCGACATGTGCAACGTTTACTTGTGTGCTGTACACAATTTCGAGGTACCTCGAAGCCGTTTCAGAGAAATAATCAACAATAATTCACAAATATTAACACAGAGTTGAAATAATCGCAGGTAGTGGTAGCCAATAAGGGACACATTTCCGGCACACTGATCTACAAGCCGAAGCCGACCGATTTCGGCGGCACGATCGAGATCACGCCGAACTGCCTGTTCTTGAAGCCGGACGAGCACAAGACTTTCAACTTGAAATTCTCATCGAAACGCAAGGGCGAGTTCGTCGAAAGGCTGGATTTCATTGTTAAGGAGAGCCTCGAGGTGCACAGCCTGCATATCAAGTGAGTCGTTTCACTTGGAACACGTAAACAGATTGATCGACCGAGGACTAGATCGCGTATTTTGCAGGGGTTGCATCGTGTTCCCGAGACTGCATTTCGACAAGGAGGTCCTCGATTTCGGAGAAACGCCCCTGGGTATGTTTTGTCTCGTGAGAAAAAATGTTAGGTGCAAGTAGTTCGAGCTTACAGCTATAATAATAGCAGCTATTATTGTAGTATATAATATATAGTATATATAGTATATATAATATATAGTATATATAGTATATATAGTATATATAATATATAGTATATATAGTATATATAATATATAGTATATATAGTATACATAATATATAGTATATATAGTATACATAATATATAGTATATATAGTATATATAATATAGAGCTATAATTATAGCTATAATAATAGCTATAATAATAATAATAATAATGTTACACATTATTGAAGAATAAAATATCAAGCAATCGTGAACAAACGTATGCGCGCAGCTTCTAAACGGAATTCAAATTAGACCAAGTCGAATTGATATGCTCGTCCCTCTGTCGTCTCAAAAGGGTTCAAATAATTGATCTAATTTTACAAAAGTTAATCCATTTCAAAAGGTGTCCGCATATATATCCACGCTTGCAACCGTGCGTCGACGATATTCTATTCACCTTTTGATATATCTATAATGATCATCTGATTAAGACTATAGTGCAAAGTTAGGGCATGGTTTGGATCAAGCACGTATCAGCTAAGTAAAGTTGGAGCAACTAGCTGGTTAAACAATAAGTAACGTTCTTTATTCTCTCCGGTAAATACAGCCGACCGTTCTCATGCCAACAGGATAACTTGTTCATTTCCGCAGACGGTAAATCTAATTTTTCCACCCTACTTCGTTGCTCGAACGGATGAGATGGCCTCGCCAATGTTCCAAATTAATAGTTTCGGCAGATTGTAGCTGTTCGTGATATCCTTAATTCCACAAAATGTACAACAACGTCGCGTAGACCTAGATATTGGATTTCTGCCTTGATATTATTGATTATTAGGCTGCGGGTTTCGGCATTTATGATAAAATTGCATAGATAATATATCATACATATCTGTAATCTATTGTTTTCAACTCAACTTCGGATTTTTGCAGTTGTTCTAGTAACTTTTTATTCGGCACTAATATCCTCATTAAATATCGCCGAGCTGTAACAATTAGATTGCGAATTTTTATGCAGAAATAAAATTGCTTATGCTAATTGGAAGAAACATAACCTCTCAAATTCTTCTAATCTTGCTATAGTTTTCTTATTTGCCTTATTCACTATTATCGTAAATGTCTAGTA
This sequence comes from Augochlorella aurata, assembly GCA_028455555.1. Classification (NCBI taxonomy): domain Eukaryota; kingdom Metazoa; phylum Arthropoda; class Insecta; order Hymenoptera; family Halictidae; genus Augochlorella; species Augochlorella aurata. The sequence continues at coordinate 13,859,549 of CM052162.1, read as the reverse complement.
ACCATATAAAATCGATCAACGAAGTTCGACCTTGCCTTCCGGTCCTAATACTTAACCCCTTGCACTATAATAAGGAGTCAGACCCGTGACGATTATTTCGTACATAATTTAATAAATACGGCTGCCAATAATTTCCATTAAGTCGAAAGAAAATTTGAATCTTCTGTCATCAAAATTTGGGAACGGAAGAGACAATCGGGAAACAAAAGTCCTCTCGTTTCATCGAGGAAATTATTAAGTACGAAGTGCTAATCAACGTAGTTCTCAAAGAAATCATAGTGCAAGGGGTTAAAAAGACTCACTCGCGTGTTTTTCTAGCGACACCTTTTTCAGTAGAACACATTGTTCGCTAATTGAAGGCACCAGCAGCAAGCGGGAGGTGTACTTGCACAACGTGTCTCTGGTCCCCGTCGCGTACAGCTTGATCGTGTTGAACGACGGATACCAGACACCTTTAACTCAAGAGGAGTTCGCCAAGGCTCAAATAAAGCCCGGATTCCCATCGAATCCTCGAGAGTTCACCGTCGCCCCGAGGGCGGGGGTGATCCCTGCGAGCGGCTTCGTCAAACTGAAAGTGAGCTGCGATCCCCCGCGACGATCAATCATAAGCGCGATCTCTAAAGCGGCTCTCTCCTGTCGATCACGCGATTTGCAGGTCACTTACACCGCCAACATCGCCCGAGATGGTCGAACGAGGATGGAGGTCGACTTGTGGGACACGGATTCGGACGCGCTCGGGTTGTCGATCATATTCCAAGGTGTCGTGGCTGACCTGTCGATCGTTCCTAGCGAGATCATAGATCGCTACTGCTTCGTCAATCATCCATGCACGAAAACATTCGGTGTGGTAAACGAGTCCGATTTTGATGGATTTTTTTACCTGCAATCGCAAACGGTAATCATCATGTCAAGGTCAACGAAAGAGTCTAGGAGGATCTAGCAGGATCTAGCAGGATCTAGCATGAGAAATCGGCCCATACGACTCTTTTTCATTTTCTTTGCGTGCTAAACTATCGTCAACGAAAGGATCTAGCAGGATCTAGCAGGATCTAGCATGAGAAATCGGCCCACGCGACTCTTTTTCCTTTTCTTTACATGCTAAACAATGTTCTCTGTCTACAATAGAATTCTGTAAATAACGTTTAAAATAACAGTTTCAAGATAATCGAATTTCTGGATCACTGTTACATAATCTTACAAATTCGTTAAAAATCTCCGACTTCTATTTTGTTTCGCATATGTTAAAAATCTTAATTGTTAAGTCGAATAACCATTCCATTTCTCAATTTTGTTGATCAGAAGTTTCACATCAAAATTTCCACAGGCTTCGACCACCCATCCATATTCTCTGTCGGTGAACCAAGGTCACGTGAAAGCTCATCAGACGAAGACTATCAACGTAACCATAATCGCAACGGAACTAGGGGAGCAGACAGTGAACATTTAGTAAAGTCCAGTGCTAGAAAAACTAATTGACCCTCTGCACTCGAAGTATTTTAATTCGAAATCCAAAATATGTTTTATGATTTATATTTGATATGATTTATTGCGATTTATGCACATGAAATTGAGACTATTCGCAAGTACAGTATTTACAATGTTAATAAATACTTAATGAAGATTAATGTAAACGAATCTGATATTATTATGAATATTTTGAAAAATGTTATACCGATATTTAGTGGCGACTCTGAGGCGAGTGCAAAGGGTTGAAACAATCTGTGACAGTGTATTATAGCCTCTTTGTTTCTGTTGCTAGCATGTTGACAATGGGCGAATCATCCCCCAAAGTTGCTTGCACTATCATTTACACTGGACAAGGAGCCCTCGTTTCCACTGAACCGGCTGTCTTGAATTTCGGCGAAGTCTCTGTTCTTCAAGACACGCCGGCAAACTTCATGGTTATTAACAGTTCACCGATACCGGCTGAATTTTCAGTGCTCACGGTACAGTATTCGTGATCTCTTTAAAGTAGACATAGTGCTTCCCTTTGAGTTTGATAGACTGTAATAGTAATACGAAAATAACCGTTTCCTATTTGCATAAAGATCCGCAGTGGTAAGTCGAAGTTCATGCGGCGAATTGCGACAGCCGACTGCGACCTTTCGCATCGAGACGAAGAACTCTAATTTTAATTCTGTCGCAGAACTCGGATTCGCTTTGGAAGGTCGTCCCAGATAGCGGTTACCTCGAGCCCAACGAAACGATGAAAATCGACGTGAAACTGCGTCTCCGCGACATCGGAAAATTCAGCGACTGGATCGTGCTGGATCTGGTAAATGGCCGAACAGTCAGCGTCGCGTTGAAAGCGTTCGGAGTCGGGTGCAGCGTCGTTTTCGAACCGCACATATTTCCAGTCTACGATTTAGGATTTCTGTTCAGGTACTGAACCGCTGATCTTTCACTTCGATCGGAACTAAATTTTCACCGATGGGCAGAGTTGAAATAGAGCGGGAAAATTGGGCGACGATTTACTCGGCTTAAGGAGTGAGCTATGTATTTTAATTTTTTTAAATTGTTATTACGCTGAAAGTGTATATTAATTTCACTAGGAAATATTTTGTGGATTCAGAAGGCTCTGAAAAATTTAACCCTTTGCGCTCGAGTGGCGACTCTAAGGCCTAGACTCTAATTTTTATCAAATTGACTTATATTTGACTTATATTTATGCTGTTAACTGTTGCAAGAGTCACAAAATTCAATCCCATAATGTATAAAAAGCAGCAGGTTACATAAAATGGAGGCACTATAAGTCTGGAAAAATATTTTGGATTTCCAGTTACAAAGGCTTCGACTGAAAAGGGTTAAAGTGGCAGAACCTAGCGTTAGAATTCGGCAACCCTTTAAATTGAATTGTCGGTGTATTTTCTCTCGATTATCATCTGCTTTCCCCTCGTAGCCACCAAACAATTAATCGAACGATAACGTTAAAAAATTACGGAACAAGCGCTTATCAGATTGTCTGGTCCAATAGTCCGCATGTGCAGCTCAATCGAGGTCAATTGATGGGACTGCAAACGTGAGTAACATACGAAGCGTTCCTATTTTATGTGGGTTATTAGAGGAGGGTTTTAACTAGGAACTAATAAATTATCATTCGTATATTCTTAACAATAACTTCTGCTCAATCTGAGTACTGTTTCTCCTGAACACGCAGGAAGAAATCAACGGTAAGTGCAGATAGTCGATGCAATTATGGTACAAATTAGAGCATTTAATCAGTAGTGGTGTAATGGATTTTAGATTCTAAGATATAGTCGAATGATATTTGCTAAAACAAGCGTTTATTTTTAACACTAGAACTAACGATTTCTACTCTATAATCCTTGATATCACACAAATATTCCTACGAAATTTTTCAATAAACTTCTCTATTCAAATATATATTACAATAAAAATCGTACGAATTTTAATAACATAGCATTAATTATAAATATGAATTAAATATGAATTATTGTAACATAACATGCATTATTCGTGCCTAAAGCTGACTAATACTAATGTAAATATACATAAAAATATGTTCTCAACTCAGCACGAAGTTTGAAATGAAACCATTGGTACTCGAGATCGAACCGGAAGAGGAGAAAGTCATAAATTGCGAACTTTTCTGGGAGAGGTAGGCAAAAGTTAGATTATTAATGGTAGCGGGCCTCCTAAGGAATACTCTCTTCCGTTGATAGGAACGAATGTGTAACGGAAGATTGGTACATCTTCGGTAAAACTGTGACGGCTCTGAGACGCGAGTTGATCGGTGTCTCTACTTTCAAAGCCACTTTGACGGAGCCGAAAATTTTCTTCAGCAAAAACGAGCTGAGATTCCGTGTCGACATCTGTCCGGACGGTGACCTGCGTTATCAAACAGGTGCGCCGTTTTCCATCAATACTATTTCTATTAATTATTATTATTTATTATTTTACCAACTGTTATACTAGAACTATTCGACCTTGTTTCAAATAATTAATTCAGCTTTAATATCATATTCTCTTTATGCAAAAATAATGGTCGAACTCCTCTATTATGCATTTTTTAACACGTTCGTCGCAAACAATCGACAACCAAAATTGTCAAGGTTATGTCAAAATCAAAGCAATTTAATTAATTAAAGCGAAATTAGAAAATTGAAATTGATCATAGGGGATGGAATTAGAACTCTTCCGAAACATCCTAGTCAAATTCAATTTATTCGGATATATTAAAATGAAAATAAATTTTCAAATTTATTTAAAAACTAGCGTCACCCATATTTGGATGACGAGGTGCTAAACGTGTTAAACAATTTTTCTGATAATTCTTCTCGCCAAGTGTACATTATTTTAAAGTAGAAAGTACTCGAAACGATGGCATGTGTTTATTTTAAATTATTATTATTAATTAAACAATAATATAGACAAGGCTCCTCGTGATCGTTGATTCCACAGAGGAACTGGTGGTAACAAATCAATCAAAGCTGCACGTGAACGCTAAAGTCTCGGTGAAAACCCCGTTCCACATAATAGCCGACGAAGGGAGACATTTGCAGCACATGAAAATCATTTTATTTGACGGCCGAGCCACGACAATACGTCTGTTCTTCTCCGTGAACGACGACAACCTCTATACGCGAAATTACAGCGGCGTGCTTCAATTTGAATACGATGAGCACCCCAGCAAGGTAAATTGAATTCCTTGGCTCGATGGAGAAGTTACAAAGGCGCCATGACATAGTAGACATTCTGCCAAATTAAACTATTGGAAGTTGTTCTGTATCCGAGACTTCGTTCAGTTGTTTAGCAAGAAATTTTCAAGAACTCGCAAAGTCGCAACAAAGATTTTGTTATAGGGTATTTAATAGGGTATTTTATAGGGATTATAGGGTAATTAAATCTACTAACATTTTTATATTTCCACAACATGGCCGTTGAGCAATATTTATTTTATTTTTCTTTTATTCGTCGCGAAAGGTATCTAATATACTTAAAAAATTATAGTAATAATGTTGCTTACAGAGACAAGGTTATGTCAAGGTAATAAATTATTAGTTGCCCTGGTAAAAAGCCGATTTATATGCTACTAAGTTATTGGAAGGCAAAATATGTGCTGGACAATGTTATTATCTCCTAAATTAAAAGAGAAATAAAAATTTACCGAACAACAAGATTTTAATAACATAAACGAACGCGTTAATGTTTCATGGTATAGATAACACGAACTTTCGTTCTCTATTAAACTTATTCGATAGCAGGGGATGGTAGCTGCTAAAATGTAGGCCATTTTGTATCATATTAATTACATTATGTTAATAATATAACACGCTATATGCCGCGAGAATCGCTGCTAATACATGTCAGCATAATATAAAATAATAACTATCCTACTGAATAATTAACAAACTCTCGCACTCGTCGTTATTTACGCGTGTGTTTAATAAAGCACACAATTCATCCAACACCGCTGAAAGAGCGATCCTCGAAGCTGTAAATAATTAATAACTGTTATCGATGTCAGTTATCTCTGCTATGAATAAAGCAAATAATACTTGTGTAAAAAGATTACACAGCACTCGTTAGAATTAACAATCATTATTATACTACGAATTTTTGTGTATATCGTGTAGGATAAAAATTCTTTTCTCAAAAATCAATTTTTATGTAACACTTTATACGTAAATATGCATAGAGATCGGCAGTATAATTATTGACAATAATGATCCTATATCAAAAATGGATGAAATCTAAACCAGTGAATGCTTTAGGGAAAAAATTATTTCCGATTTATAAAAATCCTTTTCGCGAGAAATCAATTTCAATGCAACACTTTATACGCAAATACTCTCAAAAATTTTGATTTTGCATAAAGATCCATAGTCCGATCGCCACGAATCTGCAATCAGATCGTAGACCATGCGATTCTGTAAGGCGGACGACCCGTTTTAAACGAACAAACGATTTATCCAGGACAAAATCCAGTGCAAGGGGTTCGTCAACTTGCCGAATCTGGTTTTGGAACCCACCAATTTCACCGTTAATTGCGAACTTGGCTCGAGTGCCGAGAAAATATTGACGCTGACCAATAATGGCCCCGTATCGGTCGTGTACAAATTCCTGTGGATAGAGGACTCCATCGAGATAGAACGCGACACGCATAGCGATTGCGTAAGTCCAAAATCGACTGCGACAGTAAGTCTCGCAGCCGGTACAACGGGCTCGTGTCCCCAAACGTTCGTTCGCTCGTGTATCGATCGTCAACGAGCAAAGAATCGGGGTCGATGACTCTTGGCGCAACGATACGAATGTAATTCGCTCGTAATTCGAATAAATCAACTCACATCCTGAACGCGGAGGATCGTTGCGTCGGGGACGTCTGATCACGTGTCGGTGACAAGGGAACCGCGCAACAATCGTTTTGCGGATGGCGTCAGGTGCAAGTTGCAAGTAATATTGCAGAACCTTTAAGACGGTCTACTTTTAAAAAACGTTTAGGGTATAACGGAGCCTGTTACAATTGTTAAGCTTTACATTTATCGAATAAGACATATTACCTCTTTTTAAAAGAATAATATTTTTACTTTTATATAAAATTAAACAAAACAAAGGAATAATATTTTTATTCTTATTCAAAAATAAGAAAAATGGAGGAATATTTTCATATTTATTCAGAAATAAGAGAAATGGAGGAATAATATTTTTAATTTTATTCAAAATAAAAGAATAAAAAAATGTAATATTATTTGATAAATATAAAGTTAATTATTCAAAAGGAAAGAACCATTTACACTCAACAACGAAGTCCTATAACACTTTTGCGACACGTGCACTCGCACCTGGCCGATTCTTAGAACAATTACACGCAGGCGGCAGTTCTCTTCGCGTGATTTGATTAATTTCTGCTCGTAGGAATGCTCGATGCATACACACGAAGCCCCAAAATTACTGGCTCTCGATGCACCGGCGTCAGATGCGCCGAACGAAGACGCTTTCGCAAACGACAGACAGGATGGGAGCGGAGATGGACCGATTCAATCGATACCGCCGCCCGTAAATTGTATCTCCACCTTTTCTTCTTAATTGCCAGCGGGAAGAAGCAGACTGGAAACGTTTAACGAGCAATTGCATTTATGTTTTAGCTCCGGTTTCCGAGATGCAGACGCAGAGATTGAAATCAAACAGCGTGATCGCAGACGACAACGTCGAAGAGATCGTTTGCACGGTCACCGGGGAAGAATTGAGGGAATTTCTGCTACCGGTCGTCGAGACGTTCTTTCAGGAGGACGTGGAACTTGCCGCTTTCGAGACTATGAGGAACGAACCTCCGAGGTCCCATTACATCAACGACGTTAGTACATTTTCATTTGCGGCGGCGTCATTGAAAATGCATCTCCATATTCCCATTTGCCGGCTGGCTTAAGTTTCTAATAATATATCTGTCGTGGTTAAGAGACGTGTTGGAATCCATATCGTTATTACAGGCTTTATTTTACATGATTTCCAGTGACTATAGATTGAACAAGTGATAGTAATTTTTATTCGACCCCTTGGCCTACTTTTTTCTTCACAATTATGATAATTAGAACTTTATCTATATTTGGATATATTGTATTTATCATAATAATTTATTAAAGGAAGGAGAAAGTACTCGAATGCTTGAATATAGATAACAAAAGAACAGAATTTTATTCAGACTTAAAGAAACGGGATAACGTTTATACCTAACAGGTCCGACTATCCGAACCTCGAATATCTAAATGTTAATAAACATTCGCAATAGAGAAAGAGAGGTCATTTGAAGTAACTTCTTCCTTAGCGAAATTTCAATCCGCGGCTTCGTTGACGAGTTATTAACGAAAAACACTGGCCAATACGGAGCGAGCTCGACTAGCGTCAGGAGATCTTGCCTGTCATTGGTCACTGTTTTTCGTTAATAACTCCTTAACGACGCATCGGAGAACATTTTTGCAAAGGAAAAAGTAACTTCGCTTCCCGATTGCGGGTGATATTTGGGACACCCTGTAGTGTACAAATTTTATGTATTTACTATAAGAATTTCTAATTGTAAATAAACTACCAAACAAAAAGAATACTATTGCATTCTCTTCGGTTCGTTAAAATTGCTAACAGATAAAATGCACTTTTATTTAACTTCTATCTCTAACGGTTCACGTAGAGATTCGCACTCTAGCGATGATACTGTGTTGTCTAGGTTCTCGAAATCATTCCACGCGAAGGAACCGTGCCGCCATACACGATACAACACGTCCACATTGGATTTCACGGATTCGAACAGCTCCGAATAAAAGCTGCAGCCGTTTGCCAAATATTACGCGGCCCTACTGAAGTGCTGCAGCTGTGCGCCCAATCAGATGCAATTCGATTCACGATTGACACTGACACCATCGATTTCGGAGAACAGGTAACGCGTTCGATTAAACAGCGGAACACTATAGCATAAATTGTTGAGGAAGTCGCGCCTGTTCCCAGAGCGTCCGCAAAGGCGTTTCAAGAAGTCATTGATTTCTTACAATGGTCTTAAGAGTTTTGAAAGTTACAATTAAAACGCCTCTGGAGGCTCTTACTGGTGACTGAAGTGCCTTGTAAAAACTGATAGGGTCCGAAGGGTTGCTAGAGACTGTCCCAAGGGATTCACCGAGAGACTAGAGGTTGTCTTAAGGAATTCTTAACGCGTTATTTCCCGAGCAATAAATTAAAATCCCATCTGACAAGGAAGAAGCAACAATTCAGAAAATTTGGAGATATTTCTGAAGATGTGATTTATGCTTGCCAAAATGTTCAAACAAAGAGTGAAAAAATTCTGAGCAGAATGCAAAAGAAGGTCATTGATTACGTATCTGTTGCAGCTACTTCTGGAACCGAGTCATAGGAACTTTGTCTTAAGGAACCCCAGCAAGGTGGCGTTCTGCTATAAAATAACCGGGTTAGACTACGTCGCAAAGGAGACGGTCAAGAGCTTTGATATAAATCCGCTAATGGTTGAGCCTAGCACGGGATTCGTGGACGCTCAGTCATTCGTGGAATTTGATGTCATGCAGCGTTCGACAAATCTCGGTCCCATCGATCATCGGTTTCAGCTCGAGGTATCTCTCTCTCTCTCTCTCTCT